>VDFB02000008.1:307196803-307598309 GCA_007258455.2 Sequoia sempervirens
ATTCTCTATAACCACTCGGGAAACTTCTTCTCTTCATTTTTATTTCATTCTTTCCATCCATTTGCAGGTTGGGAAGTCCTTCCAAGTCTTGCTAGCATTTTTCTAGTTTCTTTCTAGCTTTTAGCTTCACTCCATCCCTTGCTTATAGCTTGTTGTAGCAGCTTCAAGCTCTCACAAGCTTCCATTAAAACACTCTTTGTTGCCTTCCTATCCCTTGCAACTCCATTTCATGCTTGTGAGTGTCTTGGGATTCCATATCCCCTACTATTGGCATACTTACTTGGTGATACGGGTTCTCCTCCTTGAGTGGGGTTTGCTTTTATCACCTCTTTCATGATACGGGTTCTCCTCCTCGAGCGGGGTTTGCTTTTATCACACACTTATTCATGGTGTGGTTTCTACTCCTAAGAGGGTTTTTCATCACACTCTTTATCTTCTTAGCTGTCTATGGAGGTGGGAATACCAATACAGGGGTTTGACTGAGGCAAACCCCTATACAATCCTAACATTCTCTCCATATATCATGTTTGTAGGTTGTAAAGAAATTCATTTGGTGGAGGTTTCATCAATCACATGCTTGTAATTATTTATTCCCTCTCTTCCTTTTAATATTTATTAGTTTTACTTCATTCTACTTCATTTCTACTACTTTATCACATTCTATCAGTTCTTAGTAATCCATTTGCTAGTAGTCATTTAGGTATTTTTTTTGATAAACTTAGTCTTAGGTCTGTATGAGACACCAACACGCTACTGAGATGCCAATGTGCCACATGTTAGAGTAATAAGTTATTATGCTTAATTAATTACATCACATTGATTAATTAATTAAGTCACTTATTCCTCTTTATTACTTAAGCTAAACTTAGGCACATTAATAATTAATTATTAATTATTAAGTGTGCACACTAGGGTTTCATTTAGGGTTTCCCTTTTTAGGGTTTCTTGATCTCCTTCATAAGGATTGATCACATTGTAATAATCGATTCTCTTAATGCATTTTTACTGAGAGGTTTTTCAGAGAACAGTTTTTTCGGTTCTTCATATCTTTTGCATGTGACAGGTATCCATCTTGCATGCAGGTGATCTTGGATTCTAATATGGTATCAGAGCTCCAGACCTGCAGCTACTTGTTCGTGATCTGAAGATATGGCCTCTTTGTGAGTTTCGGGTGCAAGGGTTTCCATAGGCATCTTTTCTGCAAGATCTAGGGGTGGCCATCATTTCGGGACACAATGGGCTCAAACGGACGCTGCCATCGCGTTCGCAGCATCCCAAAACCCTAGAAACGCCTGTCAAATCGTCGATTTTGGAGCAGTTGATCCGGGAGGCAAAAAAATTTTGTCTGGGGGGCCGTACGGCCTCCCTAGCACGCAGATCGAGGCAATGCCAAAAAACACTTTTTGGAAAGTGCGCGGCGCTTCCAGCTAAAATGAGGGTCTGGCCGCCGCATGCCACGTATGCCACTCATCCGGCCGGGCTACGCTTCCACCGCCACCGGGCTGTCTCAGGCAGCCCCTCAAGGGGCCCCTCGGCCCGGGCCTCGGCTCCTTATGTGGGTGACTGAGCCCCTGTGATCCGCCAGCCCTCTATCCGGGCCTCACCGTCATATGGAGACCAGGGGCTCCGCCCAGCCACCAATCAGCCCCTTCAGCACCAGCCCGCGGTCTCATGCACGACCAAGGGCCGAAATTTTTTTTGCAGGGGGGCCAATTTTTTGCGGCGACGGCCAGACGGCCGTCAAATTTATTGTCACATTTTGATGACGTCAGCATGACGTCAGGATGACGTCAGCCGTACGGCACCCCTATTTGCCCATCCTAGCCCTAATTTGCCCTAAAGAAGCAGTTTTTTTCTTTTGGCCATAACTTGGGCATACGGTATCAAAATCGGGCAAACGAGATATCGCCGGAAAGCTGATTCCGAGCTCTTTCCTGTAGTGCAGTTTATTTTACAGTATTTTTCTGTTTTACTGCATTTATTACTGTTTGAAGTCACATGTATATTTTATGCTTCCGAGCTCATAACTTTTTGCCACGATCTCCGTTTTTCACCTCGTTTGAAGCGTCAGAAAGGTATTGAGGAGCTCTATATTGTTGTCCATGCACTTTTTCTGTATCTATCCTAGGTTTTTCAGTTAGTCCAGATTTGGCCCGATGGGTTGTTTGGTGATTACTTGGATGTTTTGGCAGTTGGGAGAGTGCATCCTGCATCTTTGCACTTCGTTTACAGTAATATATCATTTAATAATCACTTGCTGCATCATAGATTCCAAAGTTGTTCCAGTTTAGAGTTTTTGAGTGTTCCGTGGCATCAGGGTTTCTGTTGCTTTAATCATGATTCCTTGAGTCAATCAGTGACTCTCATCCGGTTTCAGTAGTATACAGAAGAATATTTCCTTGCTTGCCTATATCAAGTTCCAGTGTTACTCTACAGAGTTCTTCCAGTGCTTCTTTGCAGCATGTAATCTCATTGTAAGGGGGGTTTTGTCCCACTGGGTTTTTCCTTCTCTTACTCATTCTTGCATTTGTAAATGGGTACCTGATCAGGCCTAGTTGTCGGGACCCATCTTTGCTTTCATGCATCTTATTCTAGTGTTTTAGCTTCTTCCTAAGTTCATCTTAAGGGGGGGTGTTAGAGTAATAAGTTATTATGCTTAATTAATTACATCACATTGATTAATTAATTAAGTCACTTATTCCTCTTTATTACTTAAGCTAAACTTAGGCACATTAATAATTAATTATTAATTATTAAGTGTGCACACTAGGGTTTCATTTAGGGTTTCCCTTTTTAGGGTTTCTTGATCTCCTTCATAAGGATTGATCACATTGTAATAATCGATTCTCTTAATGCATTTTTACTGAGAGGTTTTTCAGAGAACAACTTTTTCGGTTCTTCATATCTTTTGCATGTGACAGGTATCCATCTTGCATGCAGGTGATCTTGGATTCTAATACCACATTGTTGTTTTCTTTCTATGCTAATGTCCTCTAGCCGAGAGCCTATCAGTTTGTCTAGAGAACCTCCATGACCTACTCTTTTGGATTCTAGAACTCTCATTGCTATTCCATTGAGGTAATATAGGGTAGTTCACCCTGTGAGGATCTCTGAATGAAGAGAACTCGTGAGTAGCAAATCCCCCTATATCACATTTTTGGTGAACCCAACGTGAAGAACATTGTTCTTCAAAAAAGCTATAAATGGATTTAATATCTTCTTTTGTTAGTTTTGTATCTAATATTATCTAAAACATTAATGATATTCCATTTCGTGCATGTGGTGGTGACTTGGCCTTACCTGGATGTCACTTGGTACCTTTGATCCTTCTCATGAAATTCATCCTACTTCGGAGGACGTCTTGCTGCTAGAAGATGAAATCATTGATACATTTCTTAATGTTACTCTACCTACTCTTCATTCCAATGCACTCTCTTCTAGAGATGATGCATTTGTGAATGATGAAGCTCCCTCTCCTTCCAATTCACGCTCTTCTGGAGATGATGCATTTGCGAATGATGAATCCCAACTTTTTTCTAATGTGCCCTCTCCTAGAGATGATGCACTAGAAAATGATGAACCCCCTTCCACATCTAATTCACCTTGGATCGATGTTGAGAATGATTCTTCAAATAACTATTCCACATTTGATCCTGTTTGGATTGATGTTGAGAACATGTATTCAAGAAATTATTCTACTAGTTGTAATAAGTCTGTAAATGTGGTAGATGTTTCCGTTGCTCCCTAATGGCCTAAGAGACCAATCACTCATGTGACTCCATCTAGTCCTACTCCCAAAAGGGTTTGTGCTATTGATGGTGTCCCATTTGATAATAAATCTCCTAACCCTCCTAAGGCTCCCTCTTATAGAGCGGTATCCTATACTTGTGAGAATAATATGAATAAACAACCAAGACTTCCTCAAGCTCCTAAACCTACGACTAAAGTACCTAGTGATTACAATCTTATTGAGAAACCTTGGGTTACTTCAGATAAGATCTCACTGTGGGATTTGCTTCGGTCTGCTCCAGTTTATCAGGGTATGGTTCAGGAAGCTTTACAAAAGATCCTCTTGCCTTCTTCTGCTAAGCCGACAAATGTTGATGCATTGATGGTGTATATTCACACGGGTTCGCCAAACATTATGTTCTATCTGCAGGAGCTCCTACCTCCAAAGGTATAGAAGAAAGAGGACACTCTAATGACTGTAGTTAATATTAATAAGATAGGCATTATACATACTCTCATTGATGTTGATTTGATGCTCAATGTGTGTGGTATTGATCTACTGCCTAAGATTAATATTGACCCATCCTCTCTTAATACTTCTTCTCTTGTCCTCCATGGGTTTAATAATGTTGGTTGATGATCCCTAGGAATGATAGTCTTGCATTTAAGGTTGGACTCATTACTGTTCCTACCCTTGTATATATCATGGCTGAAAAGTTGCCATGTAACCTTCTTCTTGGTAGACCATGGATTCATGCTATGCATGCAGTCCTGTCTACCTTGCATAAATCTATTAAGTTTATTTGTAACAATAAAGTAGTCACAGTCAAAACTGACCTCGAGGCTATGCACCTATGTGATATGGTGGCTACTGGTCAAGCTTCAGTTGTTCCTACTCTTATTCCTTTAGTGTCTTCCAGTGTGTCGATGTTTACCCTTGCAAAACCCTCTACAAAGGGTACTCTCAAGATAAACATCCCTAGAGAAGATCCTTTAGAAACAAGGAATCCTAAGTTCACACCTTCTACATCTTCCCAAAGGAATGCATGCCTTGGTTGTGATCAAGGTCCTTTAAACTTTACAAAATCCTTCATTGGAGAATATAAAGTCGACCCGATCCACTTAGACCTTCTGACATCATCATCCACACCCGCTATCAAAGATTACTATTCTTTCATACCATGGGGTGGTGTGAGAAATAATTTTAATATCCTTAGTGTTGACTCTCCTTCTGAGGAAGAGGTTTACGCTTTAGCTAAAGAAGATAGTTTTGACAGTCATGTTAGTAAGAATGATAGTGATCCCATAAAAGAGTGTGATCCTCATTGTTGGGATAATGCTCTTTATAAGGATCCACCTTCTTTTCAAGCCCTACAAACACATTATGGCCCTAGATTTAGGCTTGTTTCTAAGCGTGGCTATGAGCGTAAAGGTTGTGGGTGCAACGAACAAGGCATTCAGGTCCCTATAGAATTTGTGCCTCATAAGCATAATCTAGGGCTTGGCTGCTTGGATGAACAATCTAAAAGGGAACCACGGTTGAATGGTGACATGAATTCCACTCAACTTTGTTCTCATGGATTGAATTATCCTCCCTTGTCTTCCATCTTCATGCCTTCTTCTTGTGAGAAGTCAAACTATTCTCCATGAGAGAAGGGGTTGCTTCCCGTTCCTCATCCTTTATCTAAGCAAGAGCGTATTTTGTTGTGGCTTCTAAAAGCCTACTTAATCACTCTTCCTTCTTCTACACACAACAAATCCCCTAGACATGATAAACATTCTTTTTGCACATACCATCAAGTGCTTGGCCATTCCACTAGTGAATGTAAAGCCTTGAAGGCTAAAATACAACAACTTAGTGATTCAAGTGCCATAAAACTTCAGTTTGATTGAAGTGCATGCCTCTACCTTGCTTGAAAAGTGATATCAAGGTTTACCTCTATCCTGTCCTAAGTATTTTGCATGGTTCTCCTCCCTTATATGTTGGGGGCAACAATAACTTGTTATAGAGATGTGTGTCCTTCTTAAGGTCCCTCTCTTCAATCTCTCTTTTGATTGAATCTTCCCTCGAGTAGACCCCTCTTTCTTCATGCCAAGTTCCTGAAGGACCCCTTTCAAAGATTTTGGTTCTATGGGTAGACATGCCACTGCTTTTAGATGCATTCTATCTATGGATAGACGTAACGATGCTTTAGAAATGTTCTATTTGTGAGTAGACATGTCACCACTTTTAGATGTGTTCAATTTGTGGGTAGACATGTTGCCGCTTTTAGATGCATTCTATCTATGGGTAGATGTATCAACGCTTTAGACATGTTCTATCTACTGGTAGACATGTCACTGCTTTTAGATGTGTTCTATCTATAGGTAGACGTATCGATGCTTTAGACATGTTCTATCTATGGGTAGACATGTCACCACTTTTAGATACGTCCTATTTGTGGGTAGACATATCAATTATTTTTGATGTGTTCTATCTGAGGGTAGACATGTTGCCACTTCTCAACTCCATGGAGTCCACTTCTTAGGGTTTCCTTCATGTGAGAGTACTTGAAGGATGCCTTCCTTGCAAGTTTACGGGTCTGTAGGGTGCTTTCTCAGTTTCCTCCATGTGAGAGATCTTGGGGGATGCCTCCTTGTAGGTCTGTGAGCTTGTAAGGTGCTTTTTGGTGATACAGGTTTCCTCCTTGAGTGGGGTTTACTTTTATCACCTCTCTTGTGGTGCAGTTTCTACTCCTGAGCAGGTTTTTCTTTCACCATGTGCTTTATCCTTCTCCTCTCTTTTGTATATACCGGATCAAAGATATGTACCTTCTTTATCCTAAGTATGTGCCCATCCTTCATCTTAAATTCTTCTATATATTATTTGGGGATGATGCATAGTACCGAGACAACCTTTTACATTGAAGTCTCTTTACTCTGTTGACTCGAATCCTTTAGCTTTTTTTTTTCTAGCGTTGCTATCTAGTGCAAGTTTCTCTTGTCTAATATATTGGTTTTTCAGATCATTAGCCTAGGGGCATGCTTCCATGGTTTGAAGAGTTGTCTACTTAATCTATAGTATCCTTTTGGCATATGACATTATTTATGTTTAGTAGATCTCCTTTAGCATGCGTATTAATGTAGATTCATATGCCCATTAAAGTGGGGGAAAAATGTATAAGAGAAAAATTGCACCTTTGCAGTTTCACCTACATTATTGCTTCCACTTTAGTGTCCACTCCCTTAGCATCTTGAGTAGCCTCATTTTGGCCCTTGCATTAGCATTTTTCCCCTCTCAAGATGCTCAAACACCCCTTTTTAGCAGCCACCCTTGTGTGTCATCTTTGCATTGGACTTTGTGCCTTTCTCGGTCACGTTGTTTTGTAGCATGACATGTCTAGACATTAGCACATCAAATAGATGTCTGCATGTCCCGCTAGCATCCTATGACATGTAAATGCTTAGACGACCATTTTTTAGCATGTTTTCCACTTAGTAGCTAAGTTTTTCAGTGGAAATGGCTTAGGATTCTCTGTAACTGCCCAGGAAGCTTCTTCTCTTCCTTTTTAATTCATTCTTTCCATCCAATTGTAGGTTGGGAATTCCTTCCAAGTCTTGCTAACATTTTCCTAGTTTCATTCTAGCTTTTAGCTTTACTCCATCACTTGCTTACAACTTATTGTAGTACCTTCAAGCTCTCACAAGCTTCCATTACAACACTCTTTGTAGCCTTCCTAGACCTTGCAATTCCATTTCATTCTTGTGAACATCTTGGGATTCCATATCCCCTACTATTGGCATACTTACTTGGTGATACAGGTTATCCTCAAGTGAGATTTTCTTTTATCACCTCTTTCATGATACGGGTTCTCCTCCTCAAGCAGGGTTTGATTATATCACCTCTTTCATGATACTGGTTCTCCTACTCGAGCAGGGTTTTCTTTTATCACACGCTTGTCGTGGTGCGGGTTCTACTTCTGAGTTGGTTTTTCTTTCACCACACGCTTTGTTCATCACGCTCTGTATCTTCTTGGTTGTTTGTGGAGTTGGGAACACCAATACGAGGGTTTGATTGAGGCAAGCCCCTATACAACCCCAACATTCTCTCCAGCTATAAGGTTTGCAGGTTGTAAAGACATTCGTTTGGTGGAGGTTTCATCAATCACGTGCTTGTAAGTATTTCTTGCCTCTCTTCCTTTTAATCTTTATTAGTTTTACTTCATTCTACTTCATTTGTACCACTTTATCGCATTCTTTCATTTTCTTACATTTTGTCAGTTCTTAGTAATCCATTTTCTAGTAGTCATTTAGGTATTTTTTGTGATAAACTTGGTCTCTGGTCGTATGAGATGCTAGTGCACTACTGAGACACCAATGCTCCATGTTGTCATCCACTTTCTACGTTGACATCCTCTGGCCAAGAGCCTGTCAATATTTCCAGAGAACCTCTGTGACTTGCTCTTTTAGATTGTATAACTATCGTCGCTATTACATTGAGGTAATATAGGTTAGTTTGCCTCAAGAGGATCTCTAAACAAAGAGAACTCATGAGTAGCAAATCCCCCTATATCACACTTAATTTTTGCTCCTCTACTCTTCTTTGAATACATTCAATGAAATGAATTAGCCTTCAAAAGTATGCTTTTAACTCTCTAGTTTGACCAATTTCAACAATAAATTCTTCAAACAAAAAGATGATAACCCTAAAACCTTATATGCATAGTCAACTTTCCAAGCTCCACAAATTACCGTATTAAAATATTTTATTCCACAATTTTCTTCCATAGATTAAGAATCTCATTCTTCATGACATATATTTGTGTTATATCTCAATCACCTCTTTTATAGTAGGGGACAAAGGATATTCATTAAAGCTCCCCCTAATCCATAGCTTTGTGCTTAGTTACTAGAGGAAACATCTACATTGGAAAGCAGTATAGATTCTCCCTTATCCTCAGTCTCTTCTTTCTTTCTCCAAATCTTTTTCATTTCCTTCACTTCATCTGGATCAATCTTTTTTACTAGTTTATTCTTATTTACTGGATTGTACTTCCTTGTTTTTTTTGCTATTGCAAAATTTAGCAATATTTCCTATCCTTCTACAATTGTTGCATATGATATTCATTTGAGCATTATTCCTTTCACACATTTTGGATCTACATTGGTTAGCCTTGTTTCTAAATACATAGAATGTATAACAATATCCATTAAAAGATTGAATCATTCTACCATTGTTATATGCATTCATCATTTGAATTATGGATTCACTTGCTCTATGTCCACATTTCTTGCATGCAAAGCATTGACCAGTGAAGGATGAAATATTATGATTCATTCTGCTTCTACATTCCTTTGCTTTATGTCCAAATTTATTGCAAGAATAACAAATACCAATGAAATATGAGTACTTTTGAGAATTTTGTTGTCTCATAGGAGGTCTTCTATTAATGTTTCTTTGATTCTTGAACATGTCATTGTTCTTCATGTCTTTAGTTTTCTCACTAAGCTTCTTTGTATTAGATTTCTAATCTACTTTTGAGATTTCTCATTTTTCAAGTCCTAGACCACCTTTGTCTTTAGATGCTTTTTGTCCCACAATTAACTCATCAAGCATTGTAGATTTTGTCTTGAATTTTTCCTCATGAATTCTTTCTTTCTCTAGATTTTATCTCAAATTTACCACTTCTTGTTCAATCCTTGCACATTCATTAGTCTTGGTTTTTACCATTGCATTTAGATATTCCTCAACAGTTTTCTTTTCTTCCACTTGCAATTTTAATCTAGTGAGGTTTTCATTTGCTTGTTTCAATTGTTTATTGACTTCCTTATACCTTTCTTTGAATTTTTTGATCTGCTCTCTTAGTTTTTTGATGCATTCATTTTTCTCTTTAAGATTTTCCTTCAAAACTCTATTTTCATCTTCAAATTTGTTAAGATCTTGAAGAGAAACTTTGAGTTCTTATTTTTCAATCAAGTAGTCTTTTGTGTATTCAATAGAAAGAATCTCTTCAAAGGAATAGGACACTTTCTATCAACCATGTGTTCAAATTCCAAGATCTTCCCAAAGTGGTCAAGCTCCTAGGGATCTAAGCTCTGATACCAATTGTTTAACACCCGAAATACTGAGACGGGGGTGAATTAGTAAATTTATTTAAACCAATTAAACACAAGCAGTACATCCAACAAAAATAATGAAAGAAAACATGAAACATACACACAACACATGAACACTAGTATTTTTACATTGAAAACCAAAAAAAGGGAAAACCACACTATGGGTTAGCTTATAATATACTATATCTGGATATAGTATGTTACAAAAAGGCTCACTGCCATGTGGACTCACTATCCAAGTGAACTCACTACTAATAGAGAATAGGAAAGAAGAAAGAAGCTATGGACACACAGCCTATTTGAACTAATACAATAGCATCTATAATATGTTGGATTATAGTTTCAATGAGGTACAAAAGTAGTCTTTGTACAGATTTGAATAAATACTCTGCTCTACTCAAAATCTACTCAGCTCTAATTATATTTGCATTAAACACATGTAGGTGAACCACCATACATGTCATATGTCTCTCATTACTCACATACAATATTCTCTCTCTATTACAACATCATACAAAATTATGAAGTCAATCTCATATATATCCATATCAAGTGTAACTTTAATTAGGTTGGCCTAATTAGAAGTAACACAAAAAATTAAACATGTCGTGCTCAGAAAAATTTATCCACATCTTGTACCATAATTCAAAATTCAATTCACCTTAAGATAGGTTAGGATGGACCTAATATGGATCCCACATAAGATAAAGTTACTTGCTTGTCCTCCACAAAACACCAAACATGTTAGGTCAGCCCAAAATAAGACCTAAACACAAAACCTTCATATGTACATACAATTCACCATATGTGAGACTTCAAAAATATATCTCTCTTTGACTTCCCACTCATCCAACATCTAATATATTATCCTCATCATCGTAGAACAAAATAATTATTCTCAAAGAAATGCAAAATCTCCCATTCTAATACACTGTGTAAGGAATGACTGTAATATACATGGTTGAACTCTGCCATTCATATCTTTTAGAATAATTCATAAAATGTCATCAAATATTGAATGTATATGCATATGATGACCTCAAAACTACAATTAGAATCACAGAGTGATATCTCTACTTATAGTGGAGTGTGGACCCAAAAAATGACACACTGAACCACAATACTGTCAGAAGAAATACTTAGCCAAATTCCTATATAACCATATTTTATGGATCAACTTGTTCTATCCAAATATCCTCAAGAATGCTTCCAATCCCTACTAGAATTACTATAAAAATGTTGAAATCAATGACAACACTGGATCATACAATATATACATCTCTATCTCATGTTGCCAAACATCATCAATAATGATAAACTTCCAATAGTCTTCCCCTTCCAACATGAAGACTAAAGGTGAATGCTTATATTCTAAGATCGATAAGACAATGAATAACCAAGATAGATTGAAAAATCATGGGCGATGAGCCTAGTTTTTGGTCTAGTTTTAGGTAGAATCTATAGACTATTTTCTCATAGATGTCATGGAATTTAATCCCTACTTGTTGGTATTGGAATAATGTTTCCCTCAAACCATTGGCATTTGATATTATCGTATCTCTACAAGCTTTAATGATATTTGGCATAATATGTGGGTTAGCTATATTGATTTTGCATTTGATTAATGAATGTTTCTTAGAGTGGTTATAGATGTGCAATTATTATGTGTATTTACCTTGACATGTATATTTAATACACCAAGTTGAGGAAGACACCATAATGTCCAGCTAAGGAATCACTCCAAGTCAAAGGTAGCCGGTAACAAAGATTCTTCATGCAATTGAACGTAACTGCCTTGTAGTGGACCTTAATGATTGAGCATGCATGGGTTTTACTATTGTGCTAGATCTGTTCTTGACTTGCATGTTTGACTAGATTTCATGCATGCATAATCACCATTGCTCCACTTTCCCCTTGTTTTCCCTAAATGATGTCCTCCTAGTCATGGAGTTGACTGCCTTGTTTAGCTATAGTATAAATAACAATTTGATGCTCCTTCTTTAGGAGGTTTCATAATTTGATATTGTACTCTCATGCTCTAGTTTCAGTGATACATATACATTAATCTTTTTGTATGCATGATTTACAGTGAATAAAATAAAGTTATGAGTTCAAGCATCTAAGTTCTTGTTAGTTTAGAGGATACTTATCCAAGGGGGGCCACTTGATGAGTAATTTGTCTTCTTATTTTAGCATTAGTTTAGTATTACTTGTTGTTTAGTACTTAGTTAGAAATTTGACATTGACTATTCTTGTAGCCACTAGAATTCCATTTTGTGACTGTTCTTGTAGCCAAAGCAAACATAGTAGTCTCTTGTTTGTCACTAAGATTTTCATTCTTGCTCTGCATTTTAGCTTAGCATAGTTTTTGGTTGATGTTCAACATTTGATTTATTTCCTTTAAATCAATTTACTTTTAGTATTGTGTTTCTTAGCTATAGAATGCAATGACTACTTGAGCCCCTAGTGCACATACTGTGTTGACCCATTTCAACTTCATGTCCCTAGGTTGAAAAGTTTGATGCACCTTCATGATGATTGAATAACTATTCAGGTTAGATGTCCAATCTCTAAATCATGGCTGTAAAGGATTAGTTATGAAATCATTGTAGGAGGCCAACACTTTTGGTGTTGTTGCCAGGGATGGTGTCAAGCTAGGAAGTCTTTTGGATTCATTGGTAGTTTTTCTTGCTGTAGTGTTTCTAGAAGTTTTTCTTAGCATATCCTCATTTAGGAAGTAATGACCTCCCCTAATTCTTTACCAATTTTTTGTGTGAGTTGACTGATAGTGAGTGATACTGCATGCATGGAGGGAGAAGGGATGATTATGGGATATTTCTTCCTAGCAATCCTCATCCATTCCAACTAGTTGAGTACCAAAACCTACTAGAAGAAGAGGAAGAAGAAGATCCACACCCCTTTGCTGATGCATATCATGATCTAACTAGCTTTGAAGTCTCCTCAGAAGATCAAAATCAGCTTGAGAACCCCTTTGTCTTAGAACCACATCAAACAGGCATGGGTGATGCAAATAGGAACAGACAAAACCAACCAGATTTTATTTTTCCCATTGCCCATCAAAATGAAGTTGACAACATCAAGAACATTCCTGCCTCAGCACTCCCCAAGTTTTATGGACTTGTGACAGAAGATCCTAATACCTTCTTATTTGAGTTTGACAAGATCCTAATACCTTCTTATTTGAGTTTGGCATACTCTGCAGGAGTTATGATTATACCATTGATGCCCATCGGCTTAAGTTATTTCCCACCACTTTGAAAGAGGTTGCATTAAGATGGTTCATGAGTCTAGGAAGAGATACTATGGAAACTTGGGAAGACATGAAGACAAAATTCCTTGAGAAATACAAGGAATACTACAAGGGTAGTGACATGAGAGGAGGTGACATTTTCAAGATACAGCAGAAGGAAGATGAGAGCTTGGAAGATTACATTGCAAGGTTCATGTTTTTCTTGCAAAAGTCCCCACACCATGCACTTAATGAGGACTCACAAAAGTTTATTTTCCTGAGAGGAATCAATGACAGTTGCACTCATTCCTTGTACCTCATGGCAGGAGGAGATATATCCCAAGTTCCTTGGGAGGATATCAAAAAAATATGCAAGAATTACTCTAAGGCAGCTTCAAAGAAAGGGCGAGCTTATCAATCTTCCATGGGTAAGTCAACTACCAGTGGGGTTTCAAGAATGGAGATCACTCATTTTTTGGAAGACTTCAAGAAATATATTATCAACAATCTAGCTACTCAACTAGATACACTTTAGGTCAAAAAGAAGCAAGAGGAGGCATAGACAATGTTGATAGAGTATTGTCCCCACTGTAGACAAAAGGACTATAGATGTAAGATGGTAGCTAACCTAGAAAGCAAGTAGATTCCACATAAGTTCAAGCCAATTCAGATTGAAGAAGACCAAGTCTACTATGTTGCACAAAGGAAGCCTTGGGCTCCAAGACAAGGTATGCCACCATATCCACTATCCTATGTTGGACCATATTTTAACTCTTATTCATTTGGTAACCAATGGAAACCCCCATATCCACCCAGTTATGGAGGATGTCCACCACAACCTTAGATTAACCCTCCAAATGCTTGGCCCAGCGATCAGAGTTCTCCACCTTAGTGGCAACAACCTTAGGGAAATTGGTAGTAGTTTCAAGGGCACTGACAACCACCTCTAGGAAATTGGCAACAAATAAATCAATGGAGAGGAGGACAACAATAGCCTACTTAGACAACCAGTTACATGCAACCACCTTCTCAGCCCCAACAAACTGCTCTAATGCCTCCACCTACTAATCCAAGCTCAAATGCACCTAAACCCACTCAGATACCAACTCAGCCCACACCCAATCCAAATAACAAACCACAGTAGTAGCCTGCATACTCTGGTGATTCAAATCAATTTCCTATATATGTTGTGAGTGTAAGTGATATCCACCTACATTCAGGAACCACTCTACCAGGCCCTTCCAAGCCCATTATCACTGAGCTTCTTGTGGAAGAGGAAAAGGAGCCTCTGAATGATCCCATTCAGCCAAATGCACCTAAAAATTCTGAACTAGTCCAAGTCAAATAGATTGAACAAGAACCATAATTCCATTAGAGGTTGGAAGTTTCCAGGAAGAAAGAAGAAAACGAGGATACCAATTTTTACATCTTGGATCAGCTAAAGCATATATATGTTCAAATACCCCTATTTCAGGCCATAAAGTATGTTCGAATCTACAACAAAGCTATCAAGGAAGCTTGTCTTAAGAAGCCAGGAAGGAAGAAGAGAGACCCAACTATAGTTCATGTGGTGGGATAGCTAGCTGATATCATGCTGGGAAAAGTGACTATTCCCAAGTATAATGACCCAGCTAGTCCTATGGTAGCAGTTGTGATCAACTGGATCCAAGTAAAGGATTCTCTGATTCATTTAAGGGCAACAATCAATGTAATGACCAAAGATATCTTGCAACAACTAAACATTGCAAGTATGATATATACTCCTACTATTTTGTAGCTTGTTGATAGCTCTATTGTTAAGCCTAATGGTGTAGTGGAGGATCTTGTGGTAGTTCTAGACTCCTGGGAATACCTAGCAGATTTTATGATTCTTTCTCCTAAGGCTACACTAGGCGGGTATCCCATCATTCTTGGAAGACCTTGGTTGGTAACTATAGATGCATACATTGGATTTTGGTCAGGTGACACGACCATTTCAGATGGAATGAGTACTAAATTTTTTGTTCTTTATCCACCTGCTCAACCATCTCTTGATGAAGAAGCTTTTGTATGGCCACAAGTTGGTGAAGAGGCCGAGGAAGTTAATTCTATGTCACAACTTATGATGCTAGGTAGAAGCTCTTTAATGTAGCTCCAAGATGAGGATGAAGTGTTGTCTAATCTTATTTAGAACCATTATGAAGTGGAGGAAGCATCATATTCTACTTCGGTCATGACACTTCTTCCTACTCTTCCTGCAGCCATTGTTCCTGCAGACAGACTTCCTGTAGCAACAGGTATGTTCCATATATTGTTTCCATATGAACTAAAGGTACCATGTATTAATGAAGCAACCATGATAGAGTTAACTACACAAGTCTAGGTGTTAGAGGGAAAATATCTGAATGTGAATAGTAAATTGAATGAAGAGCAACAATTATTATTGGAAAACCTATTAAGGGCTCATTAGCATGCATTTGCATGGGATTATCATGATATGAAGGGATTGGACCCTAAAATTTGTACCCATAGAATTTATATCAGAGATGATTCACTCTAGTAAGAAAGCCACAAAGAGGAATTAACCCTGCACTAAGAGAAATTGTGAGAGGAGAACTGCAAAAATTGCTAGGTGCATGAATTTATCTACCTCATTTTAGATAGTTAGTGGGTGTCTCCATTAGTGATTGTGCCCAAGAAAGGAGGGAAATGGCGAGTTTGTGTTGATTATAGGGAACTTAATGCTGCCACTAAGAAGGATCACTTTCCTTTACCCTTTATTGATCGAGTTTTGGACACACTTGTAGGAAAGCAATACTTCTCTTTTCTATATGGATTCAACGGCTACAACCAAATCCAAATTGCACTAGAAGACTAGGAGAAGACTAGATTTACCTATCCATGGGGGACCTATGCCCATTTGGTACTCCCATTTGGCTTGTGCAATGCACCTGCAACTTTCTAGAGGGTAGTCATTAGGATATTCTCAGACATTCTCATGATTGCATGAAGATTTATATGGATGACTTCACCACTTATGGTGCTGATTTTAATCAAGCATTAAAGAATATGAGGAGAGTCCTACAGAGATATGAAGACCAAAACTTGTCCTTAAATAGTGAAAAGTGTTTCATGATGATGCAAGAGGGTGTAGTACTTGGCCACTACATCTCCCACAAGGGAATTCAAGTAGATCTTGCAAAAATTGAGGAAATCACAAATTTTCCTACACGTGCAAAACAAAAGGATTTTAGGAGTTTCTTGAGTCATGTAGGATATTATAGGTGATTCATCAAGGATTTCAACAAGGTAGCATGATCTATTTAGGATCTAGGACAACTTGCTTACAGAATGCGTAACGTAAAAGATCACTTAATACAATGCTTAACATAAATGATTACATAATAAAATGCTCAAATGAATAAATGAACATAATATAAATGCCAAGATAATGAACTGAAAATAAAGAGAGAATATAAGAGGAGACAAACACAATTGATAACGGAGTTCGTCCCTAAGGACTACGTCTCCGGGCCCCTCTCCAACGGAGTGACCGATCCGATTATACTCCAAATCAGTTACAATTGTGACAGCATAATTCCCTTCAAGCACATCGATATCACAGCATAACTTCGATGTAAAGGAACAATTACAATCTTCTCCCAAGCATTCTCTCGTTCTCACCACCTCCACTTCAAAAAACAAGGCCTATTAGCCCTCTTTTTATACATAAAATTTGCCTAAAAAGGCTTAACCACCAAATTAATTGCATAACTTCCCCAAACAACTCATACACTGACAATCTTGTCCTCTGCAATCTTCTTGTTTTAGGTGGTTAGTGTGAATCTCGTTTGTTTTGGATTAATATGCCTTTTGTTAGGCATTCGGCTAACAGTTCAATAACAAAATGAACCGATGCCATTATACATTTAGAATGTTTCCACAGCGCAGTGGCAAATAAAAGTTTTGTTAGCCCGGCCGGCGCGGGTTCAAACCGCCGGCCATTTGTTTGTTTTAAACAAATCTTCACACATTATTAGACATAAGAAACCAACGCCTATCATTAGCGAAGGCAGCTATGGATGGTATAACAGCCGAGCCGCGGGTTGTTAGGGAGTAGATCGTGGGATCGAGCCCCACTCGTAGTTTTGTTAAAACAAACTCAATAAAACATATCGCTGCCAAAAGGACACGTGTCGTCCAGCTATTCAATGAAAATGCTGACGAGGTTGATTACGTGTCAAGCTCCTGTTCGCTCAAAATGCTGACTAAGCCACTGACTCTACTGCTGATGTGTCACTGACTGGGTGCCACGTGTCAAAGCCCTGTTCGCCAAACATGCTGACCAAGCTGCTGACAATGCTGCCACATGTCGCACTCCCATTGGTTCATGCAATCTGACTTAGTTGCCACGTGTTTCGGCCGAATTCGTCCATGTGGATTCCATACTGTATAGAAGATCTGCTGACGTCATCATCCGTACAGTCAGCTCAAAAGTCAACTCAAAACTTTGACCACCTGTATCTTGAGCATACGACGTCAGATTTCAACGAAACGAACACCGTCAGAATTATCTCGACGAGCTCTTTGCGATGATGTCGGTTCTATCAATTTTTGAGATGATTATTTTTTCTGCCTTCTAGATGCCCCTGAACCTAGTTTGACTGGAAGTTTGATTGGCCGTAACTTGCACAAACGGAGTCCTTTTCGCCCCATTCAAGTTGTGTTGGAATTAGGATGTCGTTCTCTTTCTGATGAAGCTGAAATCTGAAGTATTGGGAACACTTCAATTTTCACTAAAAAAATGTCCCCTGGATCAGGCCTCCCCACTGGAGAGCTTTTGGACCTCCGAAAGCTTGATTACTTGGAAAGTAAGTGAGGGTAAAGTTCCCTCACTTTACCAATCTCCATCCATCTTTCTTTGCTTGGATGCATCCCCTTCAGGCCCACTCTGAGGTACTCAACATCTCCTCTTCGTGAAGTTCTAACATTCCTATCGAGAATAACATCTTCTAGCAACTCTGACATGTACTCTGGAGAAAGGTCATCAACTGATGGAACTTGAATTTCTGTGACTTCATCTAGGATCATTGGAGGTTCATACAGTTTCAAATTCTCAACATTGACAACCGAGTAAATATGCATGTATGGAGGAAGATTGAGGCGGAAGGCATTGGTACCAATCTTCTCAAGGATCTCAAAAGGACCATACCTAATTGGCTTAAGATTTTTACCTTCACCTTGCATCCTTTCCTTGCTAATATGTAACCAAACTCTGTCTCCAACCTAAAAATGATGATCAGTGCGATGCTTGTCATGGCGAACCTTATATTTTGCTTGGCTCTGTTCCAATTGTGCTTCCACTGCCTAATGGATTGCTTGGACTTTCTGGATGAACTTCAAAGCCTTCTCTGCATCATGGCGTCCATCTTGAACATCATCTTTCCCAAAAGTGAAATCCATCGGTGTCTTGGGCACATAACCAAAGCATGTCTCAAAAGGAGACCTCTTAGTAGAAGAGTGTGCTGCATGCTTGTAGGCATGCTGAACATAATGAAGACTCTCATCCCACAACTTAGGATGCTTACTGCAGTAACCTCTAAGTAGATGCACAACTGTCCTATTTACAACCTTTGTCTGTCCGTCGGTCTGCGGATGGAAGGCTGTACTCTTCTTCAGTCTGGTGTCCATGAGTCCCCACAAAGCTGACCAAAATTTGCCCAAGAATCGAGAATCTTGATCTGATACAATAGAAGTAGGTAACCCAAAATGAACCCATACAAATTGAAAGTACATATGAGCTATCAGTTCAGCAGTGACTTGCTTTTTACATGGCATCAAAATACACATTTTACTGAACCTATCAACTACTACATACAAATAATCATATCCCTTCCTAGACATAGGTAACCCCCCAACAAAGTCCATTGACACACTTTCCCATGGACGAGAAGGTACAGGTAGAGGTGCGTACAAACCCAACTTCCTATTACTAGGCTTACTAGTTGCACACATAACACAACCTCTAATATACTTAGTTACAGTTTCTTGCATACAAGGCCAATAACAATATTTCTGCAGCTGAGTCAATGTTTTGTTTACCCCAAAGTGTCCTACAATCAATGAGGTATGTGCTTCTCTAATAACTTGTGCTTGTTCATCCTTTGGAACACATAATTTTCCCAAGTGATATAACAGTTTATCTTGCACATAATAATCTTTCTCTTCTACATGTTTACCATTCATTAAAGCAGCATAGATATCCTTAAAGTTCTCATCATTAGCATATTGTTCCTGAAAACTCTCATGAACCATAGAACTATTCTGAAGGATTATCAAAGCATTCATCATAGGAGGTCTAGAGAGCATGTCTACTACTTTGTTATGGGTACCCTTCTTATACTTAATAACCAAATGAAACTGTTGTAGAAAACCCATCCACCAAAAGTGCCTACTTTGTTGCAGTTTAGTTTGTGAGTGCAAATATTGAAGTGGCTGGTGATCAGTGTGGATTATAGTTTCTTTCCCCATTATGTAATGTTTCCATTTTTTAACACTCTGAACTAAAGCATAAAGTTCTTTATCATAAGTGGGATAGTTACTTACTGCTCCTAAAAAAGTTTTAGAGTGGTAGCAAACTGGTTTACCTCCTTGCATGAGTACTGCTCCCATGGAAAACCCACTTGCATCTGTCTCGATCTCAAATGGTTGATGTAGATCTGGTAAGGCCAAAACTGGTGCGGTGCTCAACTTTCCCTTCAAAATGTCGAAAGCCTTCTGCTGTGGACCTCCCCACTAAAAATTTTCCTTTATATTGGTTAATGCATGCAATGGTGATGCTATATAAGAGAAATTTGCAATAAACTTTCTCCAGTACTGAACTGCACCTAGGAAACTTCTAACCTCTGTGACTGTACTTGGCTAAGGCCATTTTACAATAACTTCGACCTTCGCAGGGTCTACTTTCAATTTACCACTCCCTACGACATAGCCTAAGTACACTAAGGATGTCTTAGCAAATTCACATTTAGACATCTTTACATACAATTTTTCTTTTCTCAATACATCAAAGAATTTCTTTACATGACTTACATGATCTTCCCAAGTTCGACTGAATACAAGAATATCATCTAGATAGACTATGACAAAATCATCAATAAAAGGATGAAAGACATCATTCATGACTCTCATAAAGGTAGTTGGTGCATTCAAAGCTCGAAAGGCATAACCAACCACTCAAATAGTCCCTATTTTTTCTTAAATGCAGTCTTCCAAATATCATCTTCTGCAATTCTTATCTGATGATAACCACTTCTCAAATCTAACTTAGTGAAATAAACTGCATGTTTTAACTGATCAAGTAAATCATCAATTCTGGGAAGAGGATACTTGTTCTTTACCGTTATCTTGTTCAAGGCGCGATAGTCGATGCACATCCTCCAAGTTCCATCTTTATTTGGAACCAAGACAATTGGAGAACCACAAGGAGAAGTACTAGGACGAATAACTCCTTTTTCCACCAACTCTTGAACCTACTTTTTAATTTCCTCATTCTGCATAACTGATAAACGGAACATGCCGATATTAGGAAGTGGCACATCCTGCTGTAACTAGATTTCATGTTGTATCTCTCTCTTGGGTGGCAACCCCTTCGGTTCCTGAAACATGTCATCGTAAGTGGAAATAATCTTGACCATTTCAGTTTTATGTTTTGGGTCACACCACTTGAAGGCCTCAGATTTATCATCTTCTTTGGCTTTTACAAGCATTAATACAAATTTTTTACTTGAGTTGACCAACCTCTTCATTTGACCAGTATTAACTAAAGTAAGATTAGTCTTCACCTTATGTGCACGTACAATGTATTCTACCCCATCTTTAAAAAGATGATACTTATTCTCCCCCTATAAAAGATTGCTTTTTTGTCATAAAGATAAGGACTCCCTAACACAAGCCCACAAATATCCAAAGGGACAACATCGACTTCTACCTCATCTACAAAGTTTGCAGTGATAGCAAATCTCAATTTACACTGTTTAGTTACTTTTAATTTTGCATCATTGCAAACCCATTTGAGTGGATATGGTTTCGGATGAGGTGTTGTAGTCAAATTAAGTTTCTTTACAACTTCTTCAGATATTAAGTTGACTTGTGAACCCGTATCAAACAGAGTATCAATCTTAGTGTGTTTTGTTACAACACGAACGTGAAACAATTAATTTCTTTGCTTATCAACCTTAGGAGAAGATTCTTTACTTGTACTTGCATTGACATTAGAAAAACTTGCATCAGAAGAGAGAGATATACCTTTCCCTTTACCTTGGATTCCGGTAGCAACAATCTTTGTCTCATCTATGGAGTCTGAACCAAGATCCTGTTGAATCACTGCTGTCTTTTATTACTTCCATGCATATCTTTTCGCCTCAACTCAAAGGATTTAGCTTCCAACATTCCATCATGCCCCTTTTCTTCAATGGGAGCATGTGGGTTTCTCACCCTCTTTCTTAGCTGTAGCTGTTTTCTTCCCTTTGCCTTTATCTTTGTCTTTTTCTTTCCCTTTAGACTTACCCTCAAACTTAGATGGCTTCTTGGAAAAGTTGTCACTAAAAGTGTTCTTACCCCTTGACTCTATATGAGTAGCTTGAACAGACACCTCGTCTAGATTGTTGGGACTCAACATCAAAATAGTGTGCCTAAGGTAAGAATGTAAACCACCAATATACTTAAGTAATGTGTCTTGGGTACACAAGGGAACATTTAGAGCAATGGCCCATTTTCTAAACTCATGAGTATACTCCTGACAGACTGCCCCTTACCTTGCCTAAAGGTTTTCCAATTCATGGTTAACTGTTGCATGTAACCTAAAGGATAGAATTGTTTCCTAAGGGCAACAACAAACTCCATCCAAGACATATTAACTTGACCATGGCGAGCAATTTCTTCCCGAGTTTTACTCTCCCACCAGGTGAGAGTTGTACCTCCCAACCGGAGAGTTGCTAATTGAATCCTAGAAGCATCTTCTACTAGGCCTTGAATCCTATAGTATACTTCTACTTGTTGGACCCAATTGTCTAACTTCTCAGCATTTAACTCCCCACAGTATTTAGGTAACTCAAATTTTACATCAAGCTTAATTACATGCTTAGACTTTCTCTTAAATGGATTTACATTAGAAGAAGGAGAAGGAGAAGGAGGAGAAGGGGGAGGAGAAGAAGAGGGAGAAGATGGAGGAGAAGGAGTTTCTGGAGCTTTCCCCTCTATGTCTTTCTGATCTTCCTACTTCTTGTGCTTTGAAGAACCTCCCTTTTCGCGCTTCTTCTTTTATGCATAGAGTTCGTCCACCATCGCCTTCATGTCAAGAAATAGCTTCTGGAAATCCTTGTCACTGAGCTCTGAACTTTGTCCACCTTCTTTCACTTCCATCTGTGATGGTTGATTAGCTCTTCGTCTTCCGATTTTAGGATTGTATTCTTCTAGTTCTCCTTCGCCTCGTTGCAACCTGGATCTTGTTAGCATTCAAATTGCAATACAAGCCACACACAAAGCTCTGATACCAACTTGATCTATTTAGGATCTAGGACAAATTGCTTACAGAATGTGTAACGTAAAAGATCACTTAATACAATGCTTAACATAAATGATTACATAATAAAATGCTCAAATGAATAAATGAACATAATATAAATGCCAAGATAATGAACTGAAAAGAAAGAGAGAAGATAAGAGGAGAAAAATACAATTGATAATGGAGTTCATCCCTAAGGACTACGTCTCCGGGCCCCTCTCCAACAGAGTGACCGATCCGATTATACTCCAAAATCAGTTACAATTGTGACAGCATCATTCCCTTCAAGCACATCGATATCACAACATAACTTCGACGTACAGGAACAATTACAATCTTCTCCCGAGCATTCTCTCATTCTCACCACCTGCACTTCGAAAAACAAGGCCTATTAGCCCTCTTTTTATACATAAAATTTTCCTAAAAAGGCTTAACCACCAAATTAATTGCATAACTTCCCCAAACAACTCGTACACTGACAATCTTGTCCTCTACAATCTTCTTATTTCTAGTGGTTAGTGTGAATCTTGTTTGTTTTGGCTTAATATGCCTTTTGTTAGGCATTCGGCTAACAGTTCAATAACAAAATGAACCGATGCCATTATACATTTAGAATGTTTCCGCGGCGCAGTGGTAAATAAAATTTTTGTTAGCCCGGCCGGCGCGGGTTCAAACCGCTGGCCGTTTGTTTGTTTTAAACAAATCTTCACACATTATTAGACATAAGAAACCAACGCCTATCATTAGCGAAGGCAGCTGTGGATGGTATAACGGCCAAGCCACCAGTTGTTAGGGAGTAGATCGTGGGATCGAGCCCCACTCGTAGTTTTGTTAAAACAAACTCAATAAAACATATCGCTGCCGAAAGGACACATGTCGTCCAACTGTTCAATGAAAATGCTGACGAGGTTGATTACGTGTCAAGCTCCTGTTTGCTTGAAATGCTGACTAAGTCACTAACTCTCCTGCCGATGTGTTGCTAACTGGGTGCCACGTGTCAAAGTCCTATTCGCCGAACACGCTGACCGAGCTGCTGACAATGCTGCCACGTGTCCGCTGACGTGCTGTACGGATGCCACATGTCGCACTCCCATTGGTCCGTGCAATCTGACTTAGCTGCCACGTGTTTTGGCCGAATTCATCCATGTGGATTCCGTACTGTACGGACGATCTGCTGACATCATCATCCGTACAGTCAGCTCAAAAGTCAACTCAAAACTTTGACCACCTGTATCTTGAGCATACGACGTCGGATTTCGACAAAACGAACGCCATCAGAATCATCTCGACGAGCTCTTCACGATGACACCGGTTCTATCAATTTCCAAGATGATTATTTTTCCCGCCTTCTAGACGCCCCTAAACCTAGTTTGACTGGAAGTTTGACTGGCCGTAACTTGCACAAACGGAGTCCTTTTCGCCCCGTTCAAGCTACGATGGAATCAAGACGTCGTTCTCTTTCTGATGAAGCTAAAATCTAGAGTATTGGGAACACTTCAATTTTCACTAAAAAATTGTCCCTCAGATCATAGCAACACCATTGTATACCCTTCTCACTAAAGATGCTGAATTTTAGTGGACTGAAGCTTGTGACAAGGCATTTTCTGACTTGAAGGCAGCTTTGACTCATGCTTCTGTACTCAAGGGACCCAATTGGGAGCTTCCTTTCCACATCCACACTAATGCATTAGATTATGCCATAGGATCGATTTTAACATAGAAAGGGGGAGTTGTTGAAAATTCCATTTACTTTGTTATCAAAAATTTGCAAGGAGTTGAAACCAATTATACAGTGACAGAGAAAGAGATGTTTGAAATAATCTATGCATTGAACAAATTCAGACATTACATAATGGGCTACCAAATATTTGTACACACTGATCATGTAACCATTTGATATCTCATGAATAAACCTTTGATCATAGGTAGATTGGCAAGATGGTTATTGTTGATGCAAGAGTTTGATATAACCATTGTGGATAAGCCAGGGAAGGTGAATGTTGTTGTAGATTTTCTTTCAAGGCTAACTACATCAGAAGACAATCAGCCCATAGATGACTCTTTTCTTGATGAGCATCTATTCTCTCTCAGTGTAAAAATACCTTGGTATGATGACATAGCCAATCACTTGGTTATAGGTAGATTTCCTTCTCACTTCTCCCCAAAAGAGAAAAGGGCACTCATTGAAAAATATTTTCCTTTCTCTTGGATTGTTGGATGTTTGCTTTATACTGGACCTGACCATGTCATGACAATATGTGTGAGAGAAGATGATACATATGAAATTTTTCATGCATGTCACAATGAACCATTTGGAGCACACTTTGTAGTCAAGAGGAAAAAAATGAAGGTTTTGAACATAGGATATTACTAGTCAACACTCCACAGGGATGCAGGAAGGTATACTAGAAAAGGTGATAGATGTCAAAGAATGGGCAGACCAACCAGATCTGATGAAATGCCACTTTTTCCTCAGATAATAATCACACCCTTTGACAAGTGGGGATTGGATTTTGTGGGACCAATTGACCCTCCATCAAATGGTAAGTTTTATATATTGGTATGCACTGATTATGCAACAAAATGGGTAGAAGTTAAGGCCATGAAGCATGCAAGAGATAACAAGGTTGCAGAGTTTCTTTATGAGGATATTTTCGCAAGATATGGAGTCCCAAGAGAAATAGTGACTGATCAAGGGCCACAATTCACATCAACTCTTGTTGCAGCACTAGTAAATGAGTAAAATATAAAGCACAAAAATTCTACTCCTTATCAAGGATAAGAAGTTAGAAACAAGAGATTGGGCCTTTCTCTATGATTCAAGAAACCAGGCCAATGTAGGAAAATTGCAGACAAGGTGGCTAGGACCATAAAAAGTTGTTGAGGTCTTTCCTAATGGAGATGTTCAACTCACCACCATTGACCCTGTTAGGTTCAAATTACTTGTCAACAGTCATTGCCTCAGATTATACCATAAGCTAGCTTCTAAAGAAGAGTTCATGTAGCAATTCACCCAACACTCAGAGTTTCCTATAGCCAAAGGTGGTGGACCTAGTGTCCCTCCTTTAGCCTAATTGAGGTACGTACTTTTCATAATAAAGACTTTCACTTACGTGGAAGTCCATTTATTCGTCATCCACCCATCCATCACCACCTTTCTCTCTCTTCTATCACTTCATTCCACCTCATCTTCATTTATTGCTCAATTTATTTTCCAACAAGGTGAGCATTACTTTATTTGTGATCTTTGCAACAAATCTTCCACACATTCAAGTATGTGCACATTAATTGCTATCTTTAATCATATTTTAAGTGTGTTCATTTAATCATTGTACATTAGTATAGGTATTCACATAAATGCCATCATTACTTGTCAATCGCCACTCCCATCTAACATGTGCAAAAACATGTCCAACTTTAGGTGGGGGGAGGGGAAAGAAAAAGATGCAAATATTTTGTTAATTTATTGCCCATGTGTCAAATCATATTAGGCTACATTAGAAAATTTAAAAATGAGCCGATTTGAAATCTGAGTGGAAGGATGGCTTGCATGTGTGAAGTGACAATAGCTGCAGCTGCCATTTCTTCCTATCATAATTTCCCTTTATCACTCATTTTCTTACCATTATTTCCCTTTCATAATCTTGAGTTGCAAGAAAAAAAGAAAAACAAAAGAAAGGAAATTGAGTTGACACTGGCACTAGAAATTTAGTAGGTTGGTCTTGGAATTTAGCAGACATTGCAGGGAAGTGCATTTGATTTTCAAATGGGAATTGCAAGAAAGAAGAGGAATTGCAGGAAAATAAGTTGCAAAGCATTTGTTTGATTGTAGATAATGGGAGGTGGGTTAATTCAAAACAAACCCATGATGCATGATATTTTACTGCAAAATGCACAATGCTTGGCCAAATTTCAAAACTGTGGATGGATAGATTACTTTTTGAAGTTGGATGGTTTTGATGAAGGAATTTCCCTTGAATTTTCCTAGATGTTTTAGAAGGAAAATCCATAGTAAAAGGGTTAGAAGTTATGGCAACAGAGGAAAAAATTGTAGAGATTATAGGGTTACCTACTGATGGTGAAAATTTTCCTTCTTCCAGACATGCCAGGTCAGCCAGGGCTGAATTCATGGAGCCAAATGACCCCCCATTAAGCATAGATAAACATGGTGCAAAGAGAATGTCTCTTCCCAAGCCATGAAAGCAAATAGTTGTGTATGTTATCAAATACATCACTTGTGAGGGTTGCCAATCAAATTTGTATTCTATCCACTTCAAGCTTTTGAATCACATGAGGCACAAAAGGAGGATGAATGTTCCCAACATGTATAATCTTCTCTCAATCATGGTGGCTGAGACCCAAAAAGGCAGGGATAATTTTGTTTCCCACCATTTCTTGATTAAATTGCTAGTTGAAACGTCTCTACATGATGTATTTGGAATGACCTAGGAAGAATTTAACAATGTTGATAAAAATTATTGTCGGGAAGAGTTTGTTAATGTTAAGCACTTGCCACCTAGGGATATACCTCAATCTTGTAGGTCTAGTAGGAGAGTAAGCACGACCAAAGCCATTCCTAGTGCTTCAACTTATGGTGTTGGATCTAGTGTGAGTCTTCCTGTAGTAGAGGAAGCTATAGAAATTAGTTCTTCTAGAACTGAGCACTTAGAAAAAGAAAGCTCTTCCTTAGATTCTAATGATGAAGTTCCACTTGAAATCCTCATGAAAACTAAGGCACAACAAAGAGAGGTAGAAATGAGAAAAGGGAAGGCTAAGACACAACCTATAGAAAGAAAAGTTCCAAGTTATAATAAGAGGAGGGTTGATACTATTCATCCTACAGCCAAAGGAAAACATGAGAGACCTCCCAGGAAATCAAGACTAGCTGGGCTTGGGATTGGTACGCCTCTACAGGAAAGCCCTAAACCTAGTGAGACCTCACATGAGGACCTTGAAGCTCCAATGGAGCAGGAGCATGTTGAAGAAGAAGAAGACATATTTAGGGGAGCAACAAATATAACATTGGTCAATCTTGCTAGCACTGTAGAAGAATTGGAGGAAAATCAAGACTCCCTACAGCATGAGCAAGAGGTCTTGTAGCATGAAGTCCTACAACAACAGCTAAAACCAGAGCATGACTTCCTATAGCCACAACAAGAATAAGATTCCCTACAACAAAAGGAAGAAGAAACAACACCCTTGCAGCCAAAGATAACTAGACAACCTGAGTCCATGCAAATAGTGCCATATGAGGAGTTTCCATCACAAAAAGACTGGTAGGCATTCATAATCCTCCTAGTTTTACAATACATGCAACAATTTTGAATTTATGGAAAGAGATACAAAGAAGGGAGGAAGAATGGAAAAAGGAAAAATGAAAATTGAAGGAGGAAATTCAAAAGAAGGATGAAGAGATTGAGGATAAAGATGCAAAAATTGCCACCCTGAAGCAGAGGGTAGATGATATGTCAGCCTTAGCACCAAAGATTCTAGAATGTAGAGATCCTCCAAGGGTCTATGCTCTGATCCTGAAAGAGAAGTATCTCTCTTTTAAGATGTCAAGACTTGGCTCAGGTTTGAATCCTTCTATTGATACCCCTATGGAATTTTTCAATGATTATAGAATTGCCTCACCTGAAATGAAGAATTTGCTATGTGAATTTTAGTTACATAATTATGGTGTCACAAAAGACCATGATTGGAATCCACTGTTGTATGTTGGGGATGTTCAATTGAGAGCATTCATGTCTTGGGTGCAAAATGAGATTAGTTGGGGACAACAACATGGTGCTTATAAACAATTGGAGTCTAATATCCCTCTACTTGTTAGAGCTGAATCAAGAAACGCAAGGGATATTTATAGAGAATGGCATAGAATTCTACTTAGATGAAGTTATGGAAATAGTATTATGCCTTGGATTGAGGTAGTTTACACCGAGTATGAGGTAAAGAAAACAACAAAGGAGGAAACCATGAGGATATTTTTATCACAAAGATGGAATATTTTGACTGATGAGATGAAATAGGCTGAGCCTCATTCCATCCACAATTATTTTGCAATATTAAAAATAATTAAGAGGAATATTCAGATTGGGAGAACTCAAGGATGGTCTTGGGTTCCCCTGAATTTTCAGCCACCCGTGCTCATGTGGCTTGTGCCAAATTTTAGATTCTACCAATATGACATTGTTGCGGAGAGGCATCGATGGAACAGGTTTGACAAATTGGGAGGATTCTATTGGGATCCTGACTCATGTACTGTAGCCACTGATGTTTGAAAACTCTTAGTTGCAAATTTCAGAGCTTTGACCAAGCAGAAGAACAACTCTTCCCCTGCTAGAGGACCAAAAAAATGTTAGGTTGGGGGGAGTGATGAGCCTAGTTTTTGGTCTAGTTTTGGGTAGAATCTATAGTCTATTTTCTCATAGATGTCATGGAATTTAATGCTTAAGTGTCAATATTGGCATAATGTTTCCCTCAAACCATTGACATTTGATATTATCCTATCTTTGAAAGCTTTAATGATATTTGGCATAATATGTGGGTTATCTATATTGATTTTGCATGTGATTAATGAATGTTTCTTAGAGTGGTTATAGATGTGCAATTATTATGCATATTGACCTTAACATGTAGATTTAATATGCCAAGTTGAGGAAGACACCGCTAGCTAGGCATGCACCATAACATCCAGCTAAGGAATCACTCCAAGTCAAAGGCAGCTGACAACAAGGATTCTTCATGCAATTGAATGTAACTGCCTTGTAGTGGATCTTAATGATCGAGCATGTATGGGCATTACTGTTGTGTTGGATCTGCACTTGACTTGCATGTGTGACTAGATTCCATGCATGTGTAACCTTCATTACTCCCCTTTCCCCCTTTTTTCCCTAAATGGCACCCTCCCAGTCATGGAGTTAACTACCTTGTTTAGCTATGGTATAAATAACGAGTTGATGCTCCTTCTTCAGGAGGTTGCACAATTCGATATTTTATTCTCATTCTCCAATTTCAGTGATACAAATACATTACTCTTTTTGTATGCATGATTTATAGTAAATAAAATAAAGTTTTGAGTTTGAGCATCTGAGTTATTGTTATTTTAGAGGATACTTATCCAAGGGGACCCACTTGGTGAGTAATCTGTCTTCTTAGTTTAGCATTAGTTTAGTATTACTTGTTGTTTAGTACTTAGTTAGAAATCTGGCATCCACTGTTCCTGTAACCACTAGAATTCCATTTCATGATTGTTCCTGTAGCCAAAGAAAACAGAGTATTCTCATGTTTGTCACTCAAATTTTCATTCTTGCTCTACATTTCAGCTTAGCATAGTTGTTGGTTGATGTTCAACATTTTCTTTATTTCTTTTTAAGCAATTTACTTTCAATATTGTGTTTCTTAGATGTAGAATGCAATGACTACTTGAGCCCCTAGTCCACATACTATGCTAACCTATTTCAAGTTCATGTCCCTGGGTTGACAAGTTAAATGCACCTTCATGATGATTGAATAACTATTTAGGTTAGATGTCCAGTCTTTGAATCATGGTTGTAAAGGCTTAGTTATGAAATCATTGTAGGAGGCCAACAATGGGGCTATTGGATTTTTCTATAGGAACCAACTAAATGTGGACTCTTCATGATACATGAACACATAATAAGACCTAGTGACTAGTATATATAATGATGGAACCTAGGTGGGAATACAAAACTGACCATATGTACACTATATAAAATTGTTGGCAACCAATGAAAGCCTAACCGATAGAAGGATAGTGAATCAAAAGACTATGTTAGGATCTTATAGGTGTATTCCAAGATAAATGGGTGAAGCTCAGGAATTGGGATAGTAGATCCAATATATCTAATTCTCAAGCAAGATATGCCATGTTGTTGATAGTAGGATAAGAATGGATAATGGATGTGACATGGATAGTATGGATAGGATAGGTAAGCAAATGGGGTGAAAGCACACAGAAAAAGAGGAATATTAGATAGATAATGATTGAGCCCTCTATGAATGACACTTGTTGCCAGTTTATCACCAAAAATACTTATCCAAGATGTCACCAAGGGTGGTTTTTGTCATAGGACAATTTATTTCTCTTTACTATTGACTATATTTTTTTTAATATTTTTGTATTTTTGAAAATTTGAAAGGTTGAATAACTTGACTGATTCAAGCATAGAACCTCTTGATATGGATGATATTGATAGGCTCATCCAAGGGTTCACCTTCTAGTGTATCTAACTGATATGCTTCTAAACCATACTTTACAGTTATGACATACAAACCCAACCAATTAGCCTCAAAATCTCCCTTCTTTTCTCAATTTCCTATTGAGTACGCTGATTCTCCTTAAGGACAAGATCACCAAGGTGGAATTGGCAAGGATGAAACATCTTATTGCAGCTTCTCTTTAATTTGTGCAGATATTCTTGAAGATGATTGTAGGAATTAAGGCACCATTCATCTAAAAGCTCTAGTTGACTCAAATGTGCAACAAAATAATCCTCATCATTGATTAGATTCTTCAAGGAAATGCATAGTGATGGGAGTTCAACATCGATCAACAAGATAACTTCAGCACCATAGACAAAGGAATATGGAGTGGCACCAGTTGGGGTGCGAATGGAGGTTCAGTAAGCCAAAAGGGTGGGATTTAAATAGAGATGCCAATCATGACCAGTATCATTGACAAATTTCTTTAGGATTTTGATTAAGGTTTTGTTAGTTGCCTCTAATTGGCCATTACCTTGGGGGTAATAGGGGTGGACCAATGATGTTGGGTATGAAATCTCTCACATAATTGATGTAAAAGTTGGTTCTTGAAAGGATTTCCATTATAACTGATGATGGTGGATGGTATACCATATTGGTAGATGATATGATATAGGATGAATTTGGAAATTTGAATGCCAGTAATGAGAGTGAGTGGAATGGCTTCCAACCACTTAGTGAAGTACTCGATGAAAATGATTATAAATGAATGTCCATTGGATGAGGTAGGGTGGATCTTTCCAACTAAGTCTAGACCCCATTGTGAAAAGGGTCATGGAGAAGTAAGTAGTTGCAATGCTTGAGATGGATCATATATCAAATTTTCATGTTGCTGACATGGAACACATTTCTTAAAAAATTCACAAGAATCATGCTCCATAGTTAGCCAATAATAACCCATTTTGAGAAGCTTCTTGCAAGGACCAGTCCATAGGTGCGAGCCCCACAAATGCTACTATGCATTTTTTTTAATGTCAATTTAGCTTTTTTATTATTTAAACATCTTAAAAGAGAACCATCATACCCCTTGTGATACAAGGTGTCTCCAAGGATACTATATCGGGATGAACATTAGATAAATGATCGACATTGATTATGAGTTAGGTCAGATTGTAGGATTTTATCATGTAGATAGGTGTAGATGTAATGGTACTAGGGTGATTAAGGACCAATGATTTTGCACACCATTTTAGTTTCAAGAAGATCATATGCAAGCACTAAAAATTGTTCAACCAAGAACTCACACTCATGACAATCTCGAGGCATATCAAGCAAGGACCCAATTGTAGCCATAACATCCACTGCTTTGTTCTGAAGTCTAGGCACTTGTTCAAATTGGATGTAGCCAAAATAATTTTTGAAGTCATCAACCATGCACTTATAAGGAAGAATATTATCATCCTTGGTTTAAAATTTTTCATTGACTTGTTTGATGATGAGTTATGAGACACCATAACCATGTAATTTATTAATGTTCCATTGTACTGAAATTCTCAAATCAATGATTAAAGCCTCATACTCAACAATGTTATTAGTGCATGGAAATTATAATCGAAAGGATTTGGGTATGAAGTCACCTTGAGGGGTGATGAAAAGAATACTTGCACCTGAACCATATTGTGTGTATGATCCATCAAAATAAAGCTTCCATGGTTCATGTTCAACAATTGAAAATACTGACTCATCTAGAAACTCAACAACTAAGGGATAACATCGACCATAGGAGCATCAACCAATTAATCCACGATGAATTGAATTTTAATGAATTTTCAATCCATGTACTCAATATCAATCTCACTTAGTAGCATAACCCATTTCTAGCCATACAACCTATTAAGGATGTTTTTGATAATAGATACTTTAGAGGGTCCACTTTAGAAATGAGTTTGATGGAATGATTGATCATGTAATGTTTGATCTTTTAAGAACTAAAAACCATCGCTAAAAAGGTTTTCTCCATGGGGGTGTAGTTGAGCTCATACTTGACAATAGTGTGATTGATGTAATAAATGACTCATTCTTTTCCATTCTCATCATGCTGAGATAAAATTTCCCCTAGTGCAACTATAGTAGTAAAAACATATAACAAAAAAGGTTTACCCACTATAGGAGGCATAAGAATGGGTGGGTTGGAAAGATATTCCTTGATTTTATCAAACCCTAGCTAACACGTAGTATTCCATTCGAAGGTAGTATCCTATTAGAGTAATAAGGCATCTCACTTAATTAATTTAATCATATTGGTTAATTAATTAAGTCACTTATTAATTTAGGTTTGCTTAAGCTAAACTTAGGCACATTAATAATTAATTATATTTATTAATTATTAAGTGTACACACTAGGGTTTTCCTTTTTAGGTTTTCTTTAGGGTTTCATGATCTCCTTCATAAGGATTGATCTCATTGTAAATTACATTACATTCAATAATCAATATATTGGTTTTCTTGCACATATTTGCTCTAAGGTTTACAAAACATCTTCTTATTTGTTCTAGATATTTGTTGCACATGATAGGTGATTGCATGTAGGTAATTCTTGGGGACTGTGAAGTTGGATTTCTCAACTTCTACATGGTATTAGAGCTCCAGACCTATGGCTACCTATTCGTGATTTGAAGATATTCTCTCACAACATTTTTTTTTTCTGTGCAAGGGTTTCAAGCTAGACTGATTTTTTGTGGATCTGTAGGTTGCCTAATTTTTTGGGCATTTTTGGACAAAATAGACCTTGCCATTGAGTTCGTAGCACCGAAAAACCCCTATTTTCATATAAAGTTTGTCCATTTTGGACATAGTCATCTGAGGAGGCAAAAAAATTTCCCCACGGCCGTATGACCCTAGGGCACACAGATCGAGGAATTTTTTTGAAAATAAATAAATAATCAAATCACAGAAAAATTTCAGCACTGCAAGTATAAAAAGCACTCCTCCACCTTTGCGCCACCCCAATGTCACTCCCACCAAGCCCCGCCACCCCTTCAACACTAGCTTACCACTCATCTGAAGCCCCACACCTACAAGCTTGTGGTCCTTTGGAGGACCGAGTACCCGTCCCCAGCCCACCGAGTGGTCAGCTCCAACTGTTGGTCATATTGTCGACCAGGAGCCAGCAAACACAACCCGTCAGTGTTTAAGTCGTGCCTGCTAGCTTCCTCCTGCTGCATGTGACCAGTGAAGCTGCTAGCAGCTACCTAACCCAGTGGATTTTTTTTCCTAGCCTTGTAGCGAGCAATTGTATGAGGAACCGAGGGCCAGAGCTAGGGGGCCGAATTTTTACTCCTATTTAGCATTAAAAGTGCCTTTTATAGGCCTTTTTTTCATTTGCTCATAACTTTTGAAAACGAAGGCTTTTTTTTTAAAACAAGATATCATCGGAAAGATGGTTCGATGCTCTTTCCCGTGGTGGAGTTTTTATTTTTTTATTTTTTTGTTTTGATGCCTTTTTTCTCCCGTCAAAGTCAGAAGTTATTGTTTTCACTCAAGGAGGTGTAACTTTTGCATCCTGACTCCGTTTTACAAAAACAAATAGGCGTTGGAAAGCTAGTTCAGTGCTCTACATAGATCTTAGACCATTTTTTTCAGAATTTTTTACCAGGTATCTTATATTCTTATTTGATCTCAGCCTTTACTTTTTTTGTTCTTTTCTTGGGAAGCATGCAATTAGGCTATTTTTTTTAGATCAACGAGCATTTTTTTTCTTTGAGAGTATATACTATTGTTTTATGTCATGGATACACATAATATTACACCCCTTAATTCATTCAAATATTTTGGTTGGAAAAAACAAATGGAGATTCATTTGAAACATGAAGGGTTGTACAGGGTAACCATTGGTACAAAAATTGAACCTACAGGTGCTACTGAAAAGAGAAAGTGGTTTAATAGGTGTGATGAAGCTTATGGTACTTTATGTCTATCTCTTTCATCTGACCTTCTTTTTCATATTGAGTCTTGCACTACACCCAATGAGATTTGGATTACTTTAGAGTCTTTGTTTGGGAAGCAAGATACTATGAGAGGGTTTCAGTTAGAGAATGAGCTTATTGGCTTAAATCCTAGAGATTTTGACACCATCCAATATTTTTTCATGAAACTCAAGTCTCTTAGATTGTAGTTGCCATAGTGTGGTGTTCAGAAGGAAGACTCTCAATTGATATTGTCTATTCTTTCTAAGCTTGGACCATATTATTCATTTTTTGTATCTACCTTTTATGCCACTAGGGATGCTCTTAGTATGGGATTCACTATGCCATCTCTTGATGAATTTTCTTCATCTCTCACTCGAGAGCAAGCTAATTTAGCTAGCATGGGAACAGTGAAACCTTCTTCATCATAGGAACTTATTGCATCACAGGAGCCCAAAGATCAGAAGGCTTCTAGAGGAAAAGGAAAGAAACAAAAACACAAGGATTCCAAAAATGGTGTAGGAGCACCCAAGGCCTTCAAGGAGTTGTTCAAGAACCAGGAGAGTGCAGGGGTGAGGAGGACCTTCCAAACAAGTCAAAGCATAAATTATAATCTATTGGATCCTATAATGGCATTTGGGACGAATAAGTGTAATGAGATTGTTGAAAGTTCTAAGGTTCCTGATAAGGAATCCAGGTTAAAAATGCAATGTAAAGGGAAAATTATGTTCTATGTGTTAATTAGTGATATTATGCTTTAAATAGGTCAAATAAACTTAGATATTGAAGATCCAATAGTTTTTAGGTAGTGATTGTTAATAAATTTCAAGTTTGTCATTTCAAAAATTTGAATTTTAGTTTAGGCGGGAAAGGGAATTTTTGGCATTTTAGAGTTAATTAAGCAATGTAATTGATCTAAAACAGTTTGGGAAGTTGGATAATGGGTTTATAACCTCAAGATATTCATTTGTACGGGGTTGGTCATCTTGGAAGAAGAGTTGTATGGATTGTTCTCAGAAAAAAGCAGTAAATTACAATTTTTTGCATTATTTTGTGTTTTTTTGGTAGTTTATTGATTTCCTATTGAAGTTTAATTCATGATGATGGATTGAGGACTGGTATTTTCATGATTTCTAACCCTTGAATTCTCTGAAAGACAATAGGGATTAATCCTTGTACCTTTTTTGCTGACTGTCTACAGGAAAAGATAGATTTGCACTATTTTGAGGACTTTAAAATGAACAAATGATCCATTTCAAGGAGTGTATGAATGGAACCCTATGAAATGGATGATATCTAATATGTACCAAAAGAAACTAACAAATAAATGTGCAGGAAAGATGGAGAACTAAAGTGTGCACAATGATTTAGCATGAAAAAGGCATGAAGATGGACCCTAGGGTATAGCAGTGAATGATCTGCCTTAACAAGTGATATGTTTTTGAGTTCTAATAGTTGTGCAATGTTTAATGAATGGTGAAAAGTCAAAAATTAGGACCTGGAAGTTTTTGGATGACCTAGAATCAAAAAGCCCTAGTTTTAAGCCAAATTAGGGAGGGTTTTGTAGTTGGGAATGTTAAGAGTAACCTAGAAGATTAAAAGCCTAAAAATATTTGGTTTGGGAATGTTTTGGAAGACTATTGAGAGTCTCAAGGTTAGGGGACAAATTTGAAGAGGAGTTTCTTTGAAAAAATAGGGCTAATTAGGCCTAATTTTGAGGAAACAGCAGGGCTTGAAGAAAGTTTGTCTGAAACAAGTGATGTCTAGGAGTTGATATGTTGTTTTCCATTTCAAAACACATCTGATACAATTATTAGATTGGAGGTTCAATTGCAAAGTTTGAGGAAAAATTCAAGAATCCTTTGCCAAAAGGCCTAATAGGGCTAAAAGGCTAATTGAGCAACAAAAGTGAGTTTTGTTCAAAATAGAGGGTTAGGGCTTGAGAACCTTTTGAGTCAAGTTTGGTTAAGTCCTTTGAGATCATTTAAATGGTTTGGAACCATAAGGGAAACAATTAAGTCATGAATGTAAAGTTTAGGTTTTATCTTCAAGTTGGTGCCTAGTTGAAAGATTGTGAGTGAACCATTAATAGTCTAATAACTTGGTGTTTCTTTCAAGATCCCTAACCCTCTGCATCAAAAAATCATGAGCAACAAAAGAAGTCCTTAGATTCATCCTCCTCTTATAAGGGGAAATCATCTAGGAAGGAGAAGGTTCCATGTGCATATTGCACGAGGGAAGGACATGCAAAACATAATTGCTACAAGAAGGACATTGATGAGCTGAAGCATCTTCTTCAGAAACATTAGATTTATTTTCCTTCTAGGATGTTTGCATCGTATTCTTCTCCTCATTCTTCTTCTTCAAAGCAACATGACAGGGGTACAACTAGTTTACATACTTCATCAGATATGAAGGGACATGCTCTTTTTGCTTCTTCAGGTGTTGGATTAGGGAGATGGCTTCTAGATTCAGGAGCATCTCATCATATGGAATCTTCACAGTCTATGTTCACTTCCTTTGAGCCTTGCACTATGTCTCCTATTTTCATGGGAAACAATACATACATGAGTGTTATAGGGAAGGGGTTTATTAGTTTTGGGGACAACTCCTTGTAAGATGTCTTGTGTGTCCCTCACTTGAAAAACAACCTCATTTCCATATATCAGATCACTCATGGAGGCAATGGGAGATCTGTGGAGTTCACACCTGATTCAATTATCATCAGAGACTTGGAGAGTAGAACAGTTATTGCTACTAGGGTGGTGGATCACTCATCTTAGTTGTATTCCTTTACCCATTTTTCTATTGATGGTGGTTCTATTTCTACAACTGTTCATCACACTTCTAGTGTGAATCATCATTCAGAGGAGACATTTGGATTCTTTAACATTGGTGTTCTCACTTTAGACCCAATTCTTGAGCCTTCTATTCCACCTCCTGTTGCAGTTGTTGATACTTCTATGACTATAGATGTGGTTTCTTTTGTTTCAGTGCAACAAAACATAGTTGATCATTAATCTTTGGAGAAACACTCTTCACCTACTTTGACTTCTTCATTTGTTGAGGTCACACCTACTTCTGTGGAGACATCTTGGGCTACACCTACTTCACCTTTAGAGATTACATTCATTCAACCTCTTCCCTCTCACTTCTTTCAGAAGATGCATTTTCTTCATTCTTTTTGGAGCTACTTCATTCTAGGGGGGATATATGGTCTCTTCATTCCTCTCTTCTAGGGGGGGTTCTTTCATGTATCTTTGTGATGGATGGTATCCTTGGGGGGTCTTATGGAGTCCTCCATCTTTCATCACTTAGTTGTTATTTGCATTCTATTTTTGGGAAGAGTTTTGTTCCCACGTGGTTTTCTCCTTTACCCCATTTGATTTAGTTTGCATCGCATTTGTACATGGGTACCTGATCAGGCCTTGTTGTCGAGACCCATCTTTGCTTTCATGCACCTTTTTCTAGTGTTTTAGCTACTCCCTAAGTTCATCTTAAGAGGGGGTATTAGAGTAATAAGGAATCTCACTTAATTAATTTAATCACATTGGTTAATTAATTAAGTCACTTATTACTTTAGGTTTGCTTAAGCTAAACTTAGGCACATTAATAATAAATTGTATTTATTAATTATTAATTGTGCACACCAGTGTTTTCCTTTTTAGGTTTTCTTTAGGGTTTCATGATCTCCATAAGGATTGATCTCATTATAAATTACATTACATTCAATAATCAATATACTAGTTTTTCTTGCACATATTTGCTTTGAGGTTTACAAAACATCTTCTTCTTTGTTTTGGATATCTATTGCATGTGATAGGTGATTGCATGTAGGTGATTCTTGGGGACTGTGAAGTTTTATTTCTCAACTTCTACATATCCTCATGAAGTAGGTGAGTAAATGACTGATACTTGTCAGTGAATTGTACAATGAAACACTGAATTGATTAAAGATTTCCTTGGAGACTTCTCAACTATTTTAGCATCTTGGGAGGAGGTATATCTAGAGTAGCTTTTACTTTAGCAGGATCTACTTTGATGCCTCTCCTTGATATAATTAAACCCAATAGTTTGCTTGAGGTAACACCGAAGACATACATCTTAGGATTTATATGCAATTGGTATTGTTCCAATCAATTGAAAATTTGTTGCAAGATTTTAGGATGGTCTTCTCAGTTTTAGATTTTCCCAAAAAATCATTCAAATAGTCCATAATAATGTGAATAAGGTCATGAAAGATAACTATCATATCACATTGATTTGTTTCCCTTGCATTCCTTAGACCAAATGACATGACCTGATAGTAAAAGCTACCTCAAGGAGCAGTGATTTTTTTTTTTTGTTGATCCTCAACTACTATATGGATTTGATTGTATCTCGAAAAGACTTCTATGAGAGATAACATGGAATGACCTAGTATAAGATCAACAAGAATATCAATGTTTGGAAGTGGGAAATCATATTTAGGAAAACCTTTATTTAGATCACTAAAGTCTATACAAATGCAGATACCCCTAGTGGGCTTAGCAATAGGAACAATGTTGGATATCCAATCAGAATAATTGGTGGGTCAGATGAAGCAAGCTACCAATAATTTCTCAAGCTCTACTTTGAAAAGAAAAGCTACTTGTGGATGCATTTTGTGAAGTTTTGTTTGATAGAATTTACATTAGGATGTACATCCAAATGATGGACCACAAATGTGGATCTAATCCTAAAATTTTAGAATAGGACCATAAAAGTTGATTATGCCATCCAAAAGTATTTTGGAAAACATTTTATACTTTCCCTTTGACAAAGATTTGGATACATAGGTGATTCTCGGTTCTACTTTAATACCTAGATTGATTTCTTTTGTCTCTTCAACCAGTATAGAGGATCATTCACATAGATGAGTATCCATAAGGGGAAGATGAACGTCCCCATCCTATTACACCTCAAAGAGGTTTTCATTAGAGGATACACCATTTTTTTTAAATTTTGATTGATCTAAAAGTGCATCAAGGAGATTTTCACTAGAAGACCCTTGATTATTTTCTTGTTTTATACAATTTTGTGGTTAAGGAGTTCATATTCCCCAAAATAAGTACTTTGATCAAGCTCACAAACGATGTTTGATAGATAGTGTAGCATCGTAAATTGTCACCCTTAATAATTTCACACTATGTTTTGCTCCCCTTTAAGTTATTGTACCTAACTAAGCTCCCAATTTCCAGAATTATGTATTCCACAACTTATTTTAATATTTTTTAATAATTTGAAAGCATAAAAAATTGTCCCATTTAATAATTTATCTTCGACACTTTAAACCCTTGAAAATAGGTTTGGGACATTGGCACCTACGATGCATATGTCCCCTATTTTGGATCCAAATTCAAATATGTCGATGTCAACATTTTATTTTTTGAAATTCAGATGTTTAAAGTTGGATGTTGGGATCTAATTTTCAAGCAATTAGAATAAAAACATATAAATGCCTAGTTATTGTTGTTGGCAGATCTACATTTTCATTTATGTCAACCCAAGATGTGTTTTCATTGATGCCAAAAGTATATGCTAAATAATGTATAATACTTTAGAGATAATAGAAGTATAGAGATATCAGTTGATACTTTTAGCAGTGTAGTATAAGGTTGAAAAAGTTATTTAGTCTAATAACTAAGTATGTTGCAAGGAAAAAAACACAAGTTCTGATATGTTTAGAGTGTACCTACTTTGATATCATTCCAATTTTGTGTACTACATATTGAGATAAGTTGCAGAATATTGGCTAAGGATTTTATAGCATATACTCTATGTCAGAGACATAGTATTTTGGTTTATATCCCTCTAGAGTCCAAGCTATTGTCTTGTGGTTCAAAAGACAAGATGGTCAAAATTTGAAGGTGTTATATCCAAGGATTCAAGTCATCACACCTTCTACAGTGAAATTCCTACACTCTAATAGTGCAATGTGTTGATATTGGTGCATTGGGAGACTTTGCATTCCTTCAGAAGTAAAGTGTAAGGATTATACTTTTGAAAACATGATCAGTAATTTTAAATGCAAACTACTTTGTAGTATCTAGGGTTTTGGTGGTCCACGGGATCAGTTTTAAATGACATCTTTCTACAATTTTTCTAGAATGTTCTATTCATGTATATATTCAATGGGTTTCTTTAGTTGTTCCAGCATATGGTAGTCACACACTTTAGGGAAAGGTTGAGGATATATTATGCATGAAATACATTGGTCGCATCCTGGTACACATGATGTTTTTGGTCCCTCCCTAATGGTGTAAAGGTGAATAGATGGAAGCTTTGGTGGTGTTATTATTATTTGGACCGACATACTTGTTTCCTTCATCTATAGTTGATCTTGATTAACTAGTTTTGTTTTGGAGGATCAGTTATGATGTGGTTGGGTCTTGCCATGTTGTGTGTTGATCCACAATTATTTTTCTCACAATATTGTATATGTTTGGTGTTGACCAGTGTGATATCATTCGATTCTTCTAAAGGTTATCTTGGAGTTGACCTAATTAAGGTTTTGAGTTGTTACAAAAGATATATATAGAAAATAAAATTAATTTGTGAATGAGCTGGTGATTAAGGAATTGTGATTAAGTAGTATATTGAAGATGAGGTGTGTGAAGTCAAAATGAAGGGTTAATTGTGCAAAAAAGGGACTGCAACTATAGAACCCTAATCCAAATACTTGCAAAACACAACAAATGAATACATTAGGAGATCAAATGAAAGAAAGAATAAGGATTTCCTATGGAATCCATTTACAAAGTTTAAAATAGGAAATAAGACAAGAATGAAATGAAAGAGCAATAAAGCAAGCTAGATCCTATTGAAGACAATGAAAACTCTTGATCACATGGGGGAATTGGTGACAATTTGATGTGAAAATTGGCCCTTTCCCAACTCCAATGATGCAAGCTTCATGAATGTTGATGAATGATCCACTTTGATGAAGGATGGTGAGTGCTTCAAGACCAAAATCTGCCTAACCTAGCTATGGATTCAAAAGTATGGATGAAGATTGCTCTAAATTTGAGTATAGTAAGTTTACTCAATTGGTGGATGCAAAAATGAAGAGATGGGCTCTTTAATTATAGAAGAGATTGAAGGATGAATGCCAAAAATGAAGCAATGTGGGACTAACATTCAACCAATGGCAAGGTGCCACTTGTCAACATTTGATAGGATGAAGGTTGAGCACATTTTGATCCATGTGCAATTTTGAAATTTGAATTTGATGAGATGACATGTTTAGGGGGGATGAAAGATGAGTTAAATGTCAAGTGGGAGACATGTAAGAGACAATGTAAGAGCTTTAAATTCTTTGTTGGATGGACAAGTCCTTTTTGGGGGAGATTTAAAATTTGAGGAATATTCCATCTTTGATGCCTTTTTGAATGAAAATAGATGTTTTATAAATCAATTAAATTGATTTTCATGTGAAAGTTGCAAAATCTAGAGGATTTGAGTGATTAGGATTAAATTAATCATGATTTGATTAATTTAAGGGGAGATTTAGCTGATTTGACTATTTGATTTAGATTTTAGGATTGAAATAAATCAAAAATAGATGAAAATGATTAAGACTTAGTTAAATAAATATTTTGATTTATTTAACCAAAAGGGGTGATGTTAGATTAAATTAGATAAATGTTTAATTTATTTAATTTAATTAGATGAACTTTAGAAATTTAATCAAATACTATGGATTATTTAATTAAATAAAGATAGGAAGATGAAATGACCTAGCTAATTACATAGAGACGATGATTGAACTAAATTGAGGGATTTATTTAATTAAAAGGGGAATTATGATGACTTTAATCAAACAAGGCTATTCGATTAAGTGGTTAGATGGAGGGATGATTTAGGATGAAACAGTGTTAGTAGATCAGGATCGAGTGTACGATATCAATCTGTATATTTTTGATGTCTACATTTTTCCCCTCTTTGAAGTGATGCACTTGTTGCATTGGTTCAAAGAATAAAATTTCTGCAATCAAAATTCAAAATTTCTCTAATTTTTTCGGATGCCCCACTACTACTCCATCGAATGAAGAATTACGCTGGTATACTGCCCCCTCAAGAGATCAGGTGAAGAGGTTTGATTTGAGGGTCGATCTCTCGACAAAGAGGTTCAAGATCAATTCAACTTGAATATTTGATGTAGATAGATTTGATGATGTAGACAGACATCAGCCATGGGTAGCCTCATTCCTATTTTGATATATTACATCCACTTGATCCTGATTTGTACCATGACAGTGACATTGTTGATGATGAGATGATTATGATGTTTATATGTAATGGATGATATGATGATGCATGGATGATATCGATGCACATGATTTGATATGATATTGCTTGGATGATTATGAAAATAGATGATAAATGTATGGTTTATGAGATGTTTAGAATAACCAATCTATATTATGCAATGATGGGGATGAATGCATGTGGTATGATTAATGCTTTCTATATGATATGATATTCATTATGTAGTATGGTTTTTGGATGTAGGATGGATGCATTAATGATGATTTATGATTAACTGTCATGGTACCATGTTAGCATGAAAAGCAAGAGATAGAAGAAAATAAGAGATTCCAACAAGACATGAGATGATGATGATGATGATTTATTTCCAAGGAGTTGGGATTTTCAAAGGGATAATTACCTTATGTTTGATAACACATGTAGGAACGATGCATCAAGGTATAAAGAACCAAGATGGTGTTGCACCTAGTGTGATGGACTTTGACTCAACAAACAGATAGGAGTATTCTTGTTCACACCTGACATATAGAAACCTTGCTAGGACATACCTAACAAAGCAAGTATTCGCCAAGGTTATATTACAAGAATGTCCAACAAGCACAATAGATAAAAAGATAATGATTGTTCCCCATTCCTATCTCTCTAAATCCCTTCATTGGGGACATCATTGAGAGGTCCTTGGAATGAGCACAATAAGATAAACCAAAGGAAAAGATCAAGTACACAAACAAGCCAATGTTCTTCATACCTTTAGCCAAAGGGATGTGTTTTGATAGGATAAGAATCCAAGGTGATATCCAAAATGATGGCCATTGTTGGAACGATATATCCTAGGACATGCATTGTATAGGATGATGATGGGTTGATAAGTTGATTCATAGGAATTTGATATAAAGTTGATTGACATGTTTGAAAATGATCAAGACTTTGATTTTGTTTTAAAGATTTGTTGTTTGCTTTTGATTTTACGATTGAAGCTTGCTTTTGCTAATTGTTGTGATTGTTTCTGTTTGCGTTGCCAAAGGATGAAGTTGACGATCACTTTATTATGGATGATTGATTATTTTGAGTGAAATCAAGATGAGATGGATGATTTTTTTTCAAATATTTGGATGTTTTTGATGTTTTTGGAATGTTTTGAGGCTGTTTTTTGGATTTTTGGATTTTTTAAATGTTTTGATTTTTTGATTTTCCAATGTTTTTCAATTTTGTGTTTGATGTTTTTGAATGTTTTGGATTTTGATTTTTTTGGATGTTTTGGATTTTGATTTTTTTTTAATGTTTTGGATTTTGATGTCTGGGGTTGATCAAAGATGATCCTTGCCTACGTTTAAGCTCAGAGATGACGTAGTTCAGATTCTAATGTTTTTGATGTTTTTTTGACTTTTTGAGTGTTTTTGGATTTTAATTTTTTTGGATGTTTTTGGATGTTTTTGATTTTCTGATGTTTTTGGATTTTTGCATGATTTTGACGATTTGGATATGGATATGTGTGATGATATCAGTTCTCTGTTTGGGATTTGTTGAAGACCAAGATAAGTTTGATTGATCAGATTGATGGATTGATGATGATGATAACATTGTTGAGGATACACAACAATGCAAGGATTGGATTGATCAAGATTGATTTGATGATGATAAGATTGTTGAGGATGTACAACAATGCAAGGATAGTGTTAAGAAACACTAGGATTGGGAAAGATATCCCCAAGATGATGATGATTTGATCAAGACTGATGATGATAACATTGTTGAGGATGCACAACAATGCAAAGATAGTGTTAAGCAACACAAGGATATCTTGATGATTTCTTGATTGGATTTGATTGATCATGATTGATGAAGCTTGGTTTGGAAAAAAAGTTGTTTGAATGATTTGATATGACATTTGAAAGGTGCGTTAGATGCGATTGATATTGGTTGTTTGGATCGATGTTCGAAAAAAGATGAAGATTGATAAGGAACATCTTGTCAAAATATGCCATGGGCTAGTGATTTGGAATTTTTGCTCACAAGTGGTGGACCAATTTTATTTCACATTTTCCAATGTTCGGATCACCACATAAGTTGGAGGATATAGATCAAGATTTATTCCTAAAATAAGATGTAAATATCTGCCCCCAGTGTCTAGCAATGTATGGAATATTATGGATGGATACTCAGGTAGGTGTATGGATGGATGGATATGGATTATCTTGTGATAAGAGAAGGTGCTTGAATGGGGTATGCTCATTTGGATAGTGCTTCATAGCTCAGATAACATTGAATAGGATAGGATCAGTGAAAATGACCAATGTCAAGATGTTTTATCATAAGCAAGCGTAAAGTGTGTACCAAACTTTCATCAAGATCAAGACAACTTGGATCATGGATGTTGATGGATGAAAATAGATTGGATTAATGGTTTATGGATGAATGCATTTGTTATGGATGGGATGGATAGAATATTGGATTTATTATGGATAGGATAAGATGCTTCCTCTTGAACTGGTGCACATAGATGCTCGATTCTACACATGATGCCTATTTTCCAGGTTTTCATCATGGTCTTTCCCAAAGCACCGCCCATGCGGTTTTCACTAGAGGATGATTTTTCTCTTTACTATTTTCAATCCTTTTTCTAATTGATTTTTTGGATTTTTTTACTTTTTTTCTTTTTTTGATTTTTTTGAAAGATTTTAAGCTCATGCTAAATCACAAGGTGTTGTTGATGTAGATGCTTCTATCATGTGATGTGCCATTGATAACCCGCTTGAAGAAGTTGCTTTGCTAAGATACATGCACTTGAATACAACTTTTGAGATTCCTAATTTGCTTCATAGATATCGAAGTTAACTCTGTCTTTGTGCGTACATTGTGATAGAGTGCCTTCAAAATCCTTATGATGAAGGGTTGTTGCCAATACATGGTCAATGTGAGAGTTGGATACTATGCATGGAGGTGTGGATGGAGTGTGTTTAGGGATAAGAGATCAATTGGTTGACAGTTTGGAAGTTTTGACTCTCCAAACATGGGAAGATGAGCAATGATGGGTGGATAGGGAAGTGTGTGTGGAATTAGGACCAAGTACTTGATACACTTTGTATGTCACTTGAAAAGGCTACTTTTTCTTTTGTGGACATCCTTGATGGATACTTTTCCCTTTTTTATTTTGCCCCATAGTTTCTTTGATTGATGGAGTTTGATAGGGATAATCTTTCTTTGTATATTTTGGTATCCATGCCTATTTGATTTGTCCATTATGCATCTCAACTTCTTTTTCTTTGATAACATTCTTCGTACTTTGATTCAAATCTTTCTTTTGAAGTTGGTCCCAATTCATGGATGGGATGATGAGTGGATGAAGATTCGTGATGTGGCTGGTTGTAGTATTGGCATTGGTTTCATCATAAGGATTCTTCATGCTCCCTATGTTGACATTTGCTTGAGATGAAGTTTCCCCCAGTATTGTGGAAGTATTACCTTCATGCTTTGATTCTTCCTTTTCCAAGAGATCTTGTTTAGAATGCATTCTCTGATAAATGACCACTGCAGATGATGTTGTTGGAATTTGATGCTTTGCTAACTCTAGATTATACTATTCCATCTGACTTGTTTCCTTAAGTGGATAATGCTAGATATCTTCATACATGATGCCTTTAGTTTGAATTTGGGATATATCTGATCCTAATGTTGAAAACTCGATTTGACTATAGAAATCAATAATTTTCTCTTCTTGTGTTCTAATATCAGGAGTAAAGGAATCTTGTTCTGAATGAAGATCATCTACGTGTCCATCCGTAGAAAGCATCTCATGGGTAGATGGAGGAATATGTGTTACATGGATATGATCATCATTTATGACATCTTGCATAGATAGGAGAGTGTCCATTAGATCATTATAGTATTTTTGAGATACAAATTCTTGATCTTGATTTATTTCAGAGTTGCTTTTGTCATGCTTTATGGGTCAGTTTCAAAGGATGGATTGCTTACAAAGGGTTCTTGGATGTCGTCATTAGACATGGTAAGTGGTTCAATATCCTCTTGATCTTTGAGTGGACTTAGATCAAGTGTCAAGTTGAGGATTCTCTCAGTATTTGTAACCATGAGGTCAAAAGGGGTCAACATGTCTTGGAAGGGACCATTGCTAGACCTTGGTGAAATATTTTGATCATGCTTTAGAATAAATTATTGAGATATGTCCTCTAACTCATAAGGTGATGTAGAGATATTTTCAACATGATTATAGGTCAATGGATCATGCATTATGTTGATAGGATCAAACAATCCTAACACTTCTTGAAATAGATCACTAAAAAGTGGCTCTTGATGTATGGTGAGTTGATCATCAGATGGGGTGGAAACATCTTCAAGGTTCTCATCGATGGAGAGATCTTGATCATTGTTTTCAACAATTATGGTGGAGGGATTTTTGATGTCCTTGACCATAGGGTCAAATGATGTTAACATTTATTGAATTGGATCATTGTTGGGTATTGTTGGTAGATTTTGATCATGATTGAAAAGTGACTCATGACCTATGTTGATTTGATCTTCAGATGAGATAGAAACATCACCAATGTGCTCTTTTATGGATAGATCTTGATGAATTCTTTCAAAAATTGTGGTGGGGAGATTGTCAATGCTATCACTAGTGGTTGAATGTTCATTGGTATCCCCAATAATTATCATTTTTTGTGTTTGCACTTGTGTTTGTTGGGTAGCTTGAGAGGCTTGGGAAGCTTGGGTAACTTGAGTGGATTTGGTAGCTTGAGTGGTGTGGGTAGCTTGAGCGACTTGTGGAGCCACCTAATATTGTTGAAGCGCTTGTTGGTAGGCTTGATGTGCTTTTAGTGCAATATTAAAATATTGACTTATTGCACTTGGTTTTCATGGTAGTTGTGGTGTATTTGGAATCGTGTTGGATGTAGTGACAAGTGGTTGAGATACACTTGTAGTGATCATGGTAGTGAGGGGTTGAGATATGATGGGTGTGAGAGTGGTGGTTGGAGTGATGGAAGTGATAGGGATGGTTGGAATGACTGAGGTGATAGGCCCTTGGGAGACCATATTTTGATTTGTCATGATTGATGTTGTCATTTGATTAGATACCATCTATTCTTGTGATGTCGATGGAATATTCAAAATATTTGATGTGATGGCTTGATTGGTGTTAGGTGGATTGATTTGGATGGAGTGATTAGTGCTAGGTAAAGGGGTAATCCCTAAACTAAGGAATGATGTGTATGGAGTGATTAGTGCTAGGTAAAGTGGGAATCCCTAAACCAAGGATTGATTTGGATGGAGTGATTAGTGCTAGGTAAGCATAGCAATTTGATCTCGCCAAAATTGATCTTGATTTCGATCTTGACTCCCTTGATATAGTTGATTTGGTTTTTGTTCATGTAGATTTGGGATGCATACTTGTGGTTTTTGAATGGGATCATGGATAAATTGATTTTGTACAATGTTCTGATTTGGGATGATGTTCATATTTGGCATTATAGGTTGAAATTGAACATTGTTGATGTTGGGAATCACATTTCCTTGATTTAGGTAACTTTGATTTTGCATGGTGTTACCTTGACTTGGAGTAGTTAACATCTTGTTTGGATTTTGAACAATGTTCATATGATTTGCAAACACATTTATCCCAAAGTTTTCTGGATTCATGTTTAGAAAACTTGTACTTGGTAAATTCTCATTTGGCATGTAGAGATTTGGTGGGATGACATTGTTTGTTTGAAGGCTCATGCATTAATTGTTTGGTTGACAGATTTGTAGTTTTGGATTTAGATCTACCATCAGGAAATGTGTTCCAATCTTTGATTTGGGCATACTCACACTTCTTGTACTATTGACATTTGTAGAAGGTAATGATCCCATGTATGGATTGTGTAAGTATGAGTTTTGATAATCAATCAACATTGTAAGGCTTTGAAAGTTTAATTGATTTGGTTTACTCATGATGTATGGATCAATTTTATATTCCATGTTCCTCTTGTGTTTTGACCTTGTTGTAAAAGTGACCTCTAAGGTTCTTAAGACTAATGACGAGATGAAGGATCAAAGGAGTGAACGATTTGGGTGTCGAACTTTTAGGGACTTTGTATCAATGCTAGACTTAGGGTTTGATTTTGATTGGTTTGATCTGGATAATGATTTTGTAAACCCTAAGATGTTAGATGTTATCTTAGGATGAACTTGTTCAAAGGATTGCTAATTCAATTAAATGTATGAGAAATGATGCATTCCCACACACCTACCTAAACAAGGTGATTTTGATTTTGATGATTTACCCAAGTCTAGAATGATGTTTCCAAAGCTCTAAAGTTGTTTGGTGGGATGGAATGATAAATGTTTGAGTGAATGAAGTGTTTGATTTGACCCTAAATGAATCTAGGAAGGACTTGTTTACTAGGCCAAGATAGTGAAGAACATGCCTTTCTCTAATAGTAATTCAAACCAAAGGATGCCAAGCACATGTGTGGGGTCCAATTGATTCAATCTTTGCTTAATGGATTCTTTTTACTACAAAAATTTCTTGATTAGCTTTCAAACTGAATGTCCAATGCCCTAATTTTCTTTCATCCCACAAAGTGCATTATGTGGAAATCAAGGAAATCAAGACAAAGGTTACCTAAAGTTGACTTTAGTTGGAGCAAATTGAGATGAAATCCAAATGTTTAGAAGCCTCTAAGGATACAAATCCCAAGGGAAAGCAATAACATGAATTCGTTCAAGGATATTTGCTTCTCCTAAAGGGTTTAAGATTTAGATGCTCATGTTTAAAGTGTTTGTTTTCCATTGTTTTCGATCAAGCAAAGTGTTTATGACTCACAAGCAATATAACATCCTAGCTCAATTGGTATGTTTTTCTTAGTGGGCTTGCCTCATGCCATTTGTAGAAGAAGAGATGATTTTACATGCAACCATAGAAAAAGTATAAAGGTATGTTAAGAATGAAGTCTTAACCTCTATACTTCAACCAAGATCAGACATGGCAAGTAACTTCTTGGAATCTAAGTTCCAATGCACCACTTTGATAAACTTGCTCAATCGATCAATTAGTCACTACAAAACAAGGGTTCTATTTTGGATTTTTTGTTCGTGGAGATTGACCCATATGGTGAGAGTCCCCTTTCGGATCCATCTCATCGAAATCAACTGCATGGTACTGGTGTTTACTCCAATACCCACATTTATATCCTAGTTGGAAATAATCTTGGCTTTAGAGTGTTACCGGTTGAGTCATTCCCTTGGGTGAGTACTTTTTCCCCAAGGCAGGCCCTCTAAGATAGACAAAAGCAAATAAACTTATTCATAGTTCGATTGACCCTTGTTTAGAAACAAAGAGATAACACATGTAATAAGCTCATTCACACTCGCACAAGATTTTGTTTAATTTTAAGCCCAAATTGAAGTGCGGAGGTGATTGCTTTGTCTCAACCTAAGATCATGAAAAAGGCCTTTTGATTCTCAAGATCTCTATAAAGTGCGAGAGAAGCACATACATCCTTTTTTGATGATGTTAGCTCAAGTAAGCTCTCACAAAATAATGTAGCACATGTTCATTTTAAATCCCAAAGAAATTGTGATTTTTTTTTAAGCACCAAAAGATAAATGAAAGTTGCTTTGTTCAATTGTTAAGCAAAAAAAAAAATCTAGTAAGTTGTGTTCTAATGTTCAATTTAGTAGGTCCTAAAAGTTTGAAGGGGTAAAATCCTTAGAAGTGGGATTATAATTGCTCCCCAAAGTGTTAAAAAACACTTGATACAATGATATGATAATGATTTTTTGTTTGAATTCCATGCTCCATGATCCCTTAAAACCTACAATACAATATCTAAATGTTAGCTTACATCAAGGAACAAAAAGATATGAAGGTTAGATAAATGATTAAGTATAAAAACCCTAAAATTTAGACCAGGTTTCATTATGATTTGACATTAAGTGAAAATTTGAAAATTTAAACTCTATAAAAGTTAATAATAACCTACATCATTGGATAGCTTATGAAATTCTACCCCATTTCAAAAAAAAAAAGCTTTGAAAAATACCAAAAAATGACCAAGATATGGCCATTTTAAGTTTGCATGAAAAAGTAAGAAATCCAAGCAGTGCAGTTTGTAGCGGCATTGTTTGGGTCCAAACAGTGACGCTGGAGCTCAAATAGCAACACTAGAGCCAAAAGCAGCATTGTTTAGGTTCAAACAAAAATGCTAGATCTCAAACAACAGTGCTAGATCTCAAACAATGACGCTGGAGCCAAAAGCGGCGCTGTTTAGGTGTAAACAACAACGTTGGAGCCAAAAGCGGCGTTGTTTAGGGTTTTAAGCAGTGCTATATGGCACCACTAGGCTATCAATGACTCTGTTTGCTATAGAAACAAAAAAGAAAAAAGAAAAAACACAAAATTTTGATGAAAAAATGTGATTTAAACTTTTGGTTCGTCCCCTCCCTCTAGCACCAAATGTAGAACCCTAATCCAAATACCTACAAAACACAACAAATGAATACATTAGGAGATCAAATGCAAGAAAGAATAAGGATTCCCTATGGAATCCATTTACAAAGTTTAAAATAGGAAATAAGACAAGAATGAAATGAAAGAGCAATAAAGCAAGCTAAATCCTATTGAAGACAATGAAAACTCTTGATCCCATGGGGGAATTGGTGCCAATTTGATGTGAAAATTGGCCCTTTCCCAACTCCAATGATGCAAGCTTCATGAATGTTGATGAATGATCCACTTTGATGAAGGATGGTGAGTGCTTCAAAACCAAAATCTGCATAACCTAGCTATGGATTCAAAAGTATGGATGAAGATTGCTCTAAATTTGAGTATAGTAAGTTTACTCAATTGGTGGATGAAAAAATGAAGAGATGAGCTCTTTACTTATAGATGAGATTGAAGGATGAATGCCAAAAATGAAGCAATGTGGGACTAGCATTCAACCAATGGCAAGGTGCCACTTGTCAACATTTGATAGGATGAAGGTTGAGCACATTTTGATCCATGTGCAAGTTTGAAATTTGAATTTGATGAGATGACATGTTTAGGGGGGATGAAAGATGAGTTAAATGCCAAGTGGGAGACATGTAAGAGACAATGTAAGAGCTTTAAATTCTTTGTTGGATGGACAAGTCCTTTTTGGGGGAGATTTCAAATTTGAGGAATATTCCATCTTTGATGCCTTTTTGAATGAAAATAGATGATTTATAAATCAATTAAATTGATTTTCATGTGCAAATTGCAAAATCTAGAGGATTTGAGTGATTAGGATTAAATTAATCAGGATTTGATTAATTTAAGGGGAGATTTAGCTAATTTGACTATTTGATTTAGATTTTAGGATTGAAATAAATCAAAAAGAGATGAAAATGATTAAGGCTTAGTTAAATAAATATTTTAATTTATTTAACCAAAAGTGGTGATGTTAGATTAAATTAGATAAATGTCTAATTTATTTAATTTAATTAGATGAACTTTAGAAATTTAATCAAATAATATGGATTATTTAATTAAATAAAGATAGGAAGATGAAATGACCTAGCTAATTGCATAGAGACAATGATTTAATTAAATTGATGGATTTATTTAATTAAAAGCAGAATTATGATGAATTTAATCAAATAAGGCTATTTGATTAAATGGTTAGACAGAGGGATGATTCAAGATGAAATAATGTTAGTAGATCAGGATCGAGTGTACGATATCAATCTGTATATTTTTGATGTCTACAGTAACATCAACATATGTTGCATGCTCCTCCATAGTATTTCATATTCATATTTCTCATTATAATTTTCATATATTCTTCTTTGAGATACTAAGTTTTATCAAGTCTTTTGTATCTTTTCCTAAGGTTGTACACATTTGTTTTCAAGTCCATTGATGGTGAGCTTAAAGCAACATTGTAATATTTATAAGGAATGATATTTATATATTGTGAGTTTGTTGAACACACCCAAAGAATGAGAGGGGGATGAATTAGTCTACTAAAAAACTTAAGCCCATCTAGAACTTGAATTTTTTAGCACTTAAAAAAATTAAAAATATTAGATAGAATAGTAGCAAAGAAGGATACAACAATATAAAGCTTTAACAACTTCAACAATCAAATATATAACAAATCTAACTCTAATCAGATCAACAACAATGATAAAAGAGACAAGAACACACATCCACAAGATGAAACCAGATTTACATGGAAAACCCAATGAGGGAAAAATTAGGATGAGAGTTAACTCATAATATAAAGGCTCACTACCAAAAATGACTTGCAAACCAAGGCACACTACCTCAATGCAAGATACAAAGGACTTACTGAATTGAAACTAACAAAATTTCAGGGGAAAGATACAAGGAATCGATGAGATTCACTATCTCAAAGTAGGATTCAAATATTTAGAGAAAGATTATAATATTTATCAACATAACACTCTGTTGACTAAGGTACTAAAGCACATTTGATCTTTTCTTCTTCACAATTTAGTACTAACTATATTGGATATTCAACGTATTCCACATTAACACTTCCTCACTCTTTTTCAAACTTCCATACCTCTTGCATCTAAAATGATCTTGCATTTATATCCACCAAAACTCTTTAAAACTTCAATTAAGTCAGCCAGGAAGAAGATAAATAATGAATCCAATAAGTTGGCCACCAAAACATAATGTGGTCATATCTCGAAGATAGAGAGGACCAAAAAAACTTAATACATCTTCCAATGTGATCCAAAACAACTCAGATGCTAGCACACATCAATCTAAGTTGGCATCAAAGGAAACATGTAGATGGAATGTGATGCACATAACCATTCAACCCAAAAAAATTCTTCAGTTGAACTTAATCAAAGTGGTTCTAACCAAGATAGATTAGGACCCAACTATAACTTAATGCATCTTCAATTTTTGGCAAAAATATCCAAGCACATGACACATGAAAAAGAGCAAGCCTTGTTAGTCAGATATCCACAAGTAGCCCAAAAATCCAACTCAAGACATAATGTGGCACCAAAGAAAGCTCAAATAGGAGGAAGTGGATGTGAAATGAAAATTAAGGAAGCTGAAGATGTGATGTCAATTTTAAAAGTCAAAATTGAAGAAGGTAAGAGGATTGAGGATTTCTTGAATACGAAGCTTGATGACAAAATTGTTGAGTGTTTAAAGCTGGAGGAAGAGATTGCCTCTTTGAGAAAATAAATTGAAAAATAAAAAAGAGAAAATTGAGAAGGGTCTAAAATGGAGAGGAGATTCTAAAATTCTTGATGAGTTGATTAACACTCAAAATCCATCTAAGGAGAAATATAGACTTGGTTTTGAAAAGAGGAAATGTCCCATGATCAATACATCATCAAACCTATATGATAACTTCAAAGAAAAAGGGAAATCTAAAACAAGGAAGGAGAAAACCTAAACCAAAAATCCTAAGGAGACATCCAGCAAAGATGCAAAGATAAATCAAGACAACAAGAAAGAAGGTGGATTCATTCCCGTCTAGAACAAGAAGAAGAAATTTAGGATTACTGGTCCTAAACAAATTGCTCTGAATAGGTTCAATGGAAATTTCTATGCTTGTAATATGTTTGGCCATAAGGTAGTTGAATGTAGAAGAAAAGTGAGTTGGAATTAATTTATGCCTCCAAGGTACAATGCTATGAACTTTGAATCATTTCATGGTTAGTTTAATGCTTGCAATAAATTTGGTCATAAGGTAAATGAATGAAGAAGTAAAATAATAAGGAATAGTAATGCCATGACTTCTCAATCCTTCTATATGGTTACTGCTACACATGCAACATGTTTGGTCATAGGGATGTTGATTGTAAGTCTAATGTGAGAAGTAATTAAGCTTTGCAAGCTAGTATCACCTGTTATAATTGTAATAAACCAGGACACATCGCAAGATTATGCAAGGGAAAGAAAGGTATTTTTCCCCTTAAAAGATGTTTGACATTGGTTAGAAAAATAAGGAAATGAACAAAGTATGGCAGAAGAAGGAATAAAGAGAATTAGAGTGAATTTGTGCCTCAGTATGGTGCAAATGAATCCTTTGATAACTAAAAAGAAAGTATTGGCTTAGGGGGAGTTTCAATTGCAAATATTTTCATACCCCTATAAAGTATGAGATGCTAAAATCTTCAACATAATGGTTATTGATGATATGGTTTTGTCTTCTCAAAGTTTTGAAGCAAATACACCTTCTGCAAAAGATTGTTGGATGATTATGAATCTCTATGATATCTCAGATAGTAAAAGCTCCTAAGTGTCAAAAAAAAATAAAGGCATTTATTGTGGAGTGACTAGGGTTAGTGTGAGGTATATTTAGTTTCTATTTGATCAAAATTGATCTCATTTGAAGGATATTAAGTGTATGCAAGTGTTAAGGATGAGAAGAAGAATTTTAGTATGTTGCATGCAAACCCTAACGACAGTTTTCATAGGTATTTCTCTAGTTTTTCTTATAAAACCCTAGTATCAAAAAGTGTTATCATGGCTACAAAAATTGTTGTTGATATTGTTGAGAGGCCAAGGTCCAAATATAAGAAGTTTTCATTCAAAGCAATGGAGGTGGAAAAAGATGGTACATTTTCAAAAATTCTAGTGGGTTTTGTGTATTGCAAGGATATAAGGATTTACATCCATGCCCAATTGAATGAGATCAAACATACCTCTTCTTTTGAAGTGGTTCAACTTGAGTTGCTAAATGAGAATAGAGTATGCAAGTTAGAGTATGCAAATATTGTTGTTGTGAATGGTGTTCTTAGACCTGCACAAACACAAAGAACAAACACATTATTAGTCCAATATGCAAGTTAGAAACAACATTCCCTATGAAATTCATTTGAAACATGAAAACAAGAAATAAGTGAAGAACACAAATAAAAAAGCTATTAAATCCTATTTTAATGTCCAAAATCTCAATCCCATGGGGGAATTAGTGCCATTTTGATGTGGAAAATGGCCCTTTCCCAATTCCTTACAAGCTTGATGATCAATTATGAAGATTTGATGCTCCTTAATGAAATTTATCCATAACCTAGCTATGAAATTATGAAAATGGATGAACTTGATTCAAAACATGGAGATGATAACTTTGCACAAGTTGTGAAGGAAAATGCCTAAGATTGTGGATCCAAAATCAATAAGAGATCCTTCTATTTATAGAAGAGAATGATGGAGGATGAGGCAAAATGGATGAATGTGGGATTAAACACCAACTAATAGCATAATGCCACGTGTCCACATGTGAGTGGACAAAGGTGGAGCACATTTGGATGAATGTGGACATCAATGCAATTAGGTGGAAATGTAAAATTGGAGAAATGACAAGTTGGAGGGAGAGAAGAAATGAATTAAATGCCACTTGGCTCAAGAAAAGGACATGTAAGATGCCTTTGATGCCTTGTGGGATGAACAAGTAATTTTGGGGGGAGATTTCAAATTTGAGGAATATTCCATCCTTTGATTCCTTTTTAAATGAAAAGGAAGATTTATAAATTAATTAAATTGATTTTCATGAGCAAGTTGCAAAAGCTAGAGGATTTGATGGATTAAGATTAGGATCAATCAGGATTTGATTAATTTAAGAGGAGATTAGCTAAGTTGACAATTTGATTTAGATTTTAGGATTTAAATAAATCAAAGTGAGAGGAATAATGAATTTAGACTTAATTAAATAAAGTTGGATTTATTTAATTAAAGAGGATGGTGTTAGACTTAATCAAATAAATTTTAATTTATTTAATTAAAGGAGATGACTTTAGAGCTTAATTAAATAAACTAAATTATTTAATTACAAGAGGGACAATAGGATTAATTAAACAAAGTGATTTATTTAATTAATAGGAGATGATGACTTAATTAGATAAATTCGATTTATTTAATTGAGAGATGGAATGTGATGAATTTAATCAAATAGAGATTATTCAATTAAATTGATTAGTAAAGGAGACGATTCAGGATGAACTGGTGTTAGTAAAATTAGGATCAGATGTATAGGATCAATTGGTATATTTTTTGTGTCTACATTTTGCCCCTCTTTGAAGCAATGTACCCACTACATTGGTTCAAAGAATAACTTGTTGAGATCAAAATTCATTTTTTTTTTTAAATGCTCCATTGCTGCCCCAACGAACGAATTATGTTGGTATACTACCCCCTCGAGAGATCGAACGAAAATTTAGATTTTTGGGTGATCTCACAAAAAAAGAGGACAAGCTGCCTGATGGGTCGAGAAAGGCTCTAAGATGCCAAAAACATGCCAAAACATGAAAAAATGATGCAAAACAAGCCTTGGTTGGATGAAGATGGGACCAGAAGTCCAAAAATCTAGGTTGACGGCTAAATAGGGTAAAAAAACCCTAATTTTCATACTTAAATAACACTTGAGGGGTCACTTTCAATTCATTTGCACACTCAACTTTTAGAGATTTGAACATTTTTAGCTTAGACCTTTGTTCGAGATGGCATGAATTCTTCCACGACACATTTCAGAGTGAGTGCGAGTCTTCTAGCAACTACTAGGTGCAGGACCATTGGTATGTGAACCTACCTCAACTTGTCCTTTCAATTTTTGTGCACATTAAATAGGGTCCAAAATTCAAACTAGTCAAGTGACATTGTTTAGCACTACTAAAAAGGTATAATTGGCATTGCACAACCTTAGATTGCACCGACTTTGAGTCCTGTGATATGGCGTCGTAGTTTGGCAATTAAGGGTCAAACTCCAAATGGAAATGCATATGCAAATAACACCACCACAGGTTAGTTAGGAGATTAGGGTATAGGGTCAAACAAAAGCATGGTCAAACAACACCACCGTAGTGGAGTTTGGAATTTAGAGGCTTCCAGCGGCACAGTTTGGGGCTTTCAAATAGTGACACAATTACAAACAATGACACCTTTGTTGCTTTGATCACGAAAACTTCAAATGAGATCCTGATTTTTTATGAAACTTGATGTTGTGGATTTACCGGTGTAGGAGGATGCATAGCTGGTTCATTCACGTGAGCACAAGTCCTCGATTCTCAGTAGATTGACTGGATTACATGAGCTACTTCAAGAGAACCTTGGAGTGATTGGCCTATGATATGTCACATACGCTCCAACCATCAAGACACATTTAGGCATGATGACCACACTGGCAGAGAGATATTGGCACAATGAGACATCATTGTTTCACTTCCCCACAGGCAAGGTGACTGTCACACTGAAGGACGTCTAGAATATTCTTCATTTTCCTATCCATGGAAAGTGGGTTATCTATGACATGGATGTTGGGATAGATGCCTGCTATGAGGTCATGGGGCTAGATGAGATCACTTTTTCTGAGGGTCAGATTGAGTTGGAGTGGTACAAAGGTCAAGTATCAACATTCTAATTGATTGTGGCTGCCATCATATCGAGCCTTCTGGCACCAGATCAGTGCAACCGATATTTCAGTCCAAGATGGGGTCTAGCCTAGGAGTGGATGCTACATTAGAGAGAGTGCTTTGCATGGAGACCAGTGATGCTAGCCTCACTTTACCATGATTTTCATGAGTTTTCTTACTGTGACAATAGGGTCATCAGGGCTAGAGTGACACTTCTTCACATCTGGGCCTGGGAGCACATTGTTGTGCTTCGCCCACGAGTTACAATTGTTCATGTGGAGCCATATGACCTAGTGTTCTGGAGATACATGGGTGGCTTGACTTTCACACACACAAGAGTAGTTGGCATCCCTCACTGGAGGAGGGTGATTGATGAGATGACCATTTTTAGATGGAGGCCCTAGCTTGGGATGCCCACCTAGTATGATGATGTTCAAAAAAATTTCTTTGTGAGGTAGGAAAAAGTTATACAAGGCAGAGAGCACACTACGATCAAGCATTATCTATCAAATTAGGTGGCTAGATAGTTTGGAGATACCTAGGACAGACCCGATGACTAGTACATGGCCATATTTTCTCATACTATGAGGGAGACTACATTGGGTTAGATGATCCCTCCAGAGGACACAATGGACAGCTTCAGATAGCTAGTGGTGAGGCCATGTCCATATGATTAGGGGAAGGTAGACCCAAGGACCACATAGGCATATCATGATTGGTTCAGGCCACCAATTAGACTGACAATGCTAGGGGTAGCTTTACCACGACGGAGACCCAAGGTTGGATAGCAGGGTGGGGGTGTGGGTGAGGAGGCCAAGGAGACGGGGATGGAGATGAAGGGGGAGGTAGAGGAGGAGGTGGACCACCTCTAGACTAGCGAGGGCAACAGGATGGATAGAGAGACCAGCAGAGAGATGGGGATCCACAAAGAGATGCCTCGATGGACCCACAACAACCTCCAAGAGATCAATAGTAGCCACCACCACCACCACCTTAGCCAAACCAAATGGAAACATCAATTCAACAGTTGTAGGCATAGGTTGATACACTGACAACTAAGAGGGATTAGGCCTGAGTAGAGCAGGATTAGGCTATGCAACAGAGACAAGCTACAAAGCTTCAATTAGCATAGGATGTGGGCCACTGAAAACAGATTGAGAGCATGGCAGTCACAACCTAGGGCAGGACAGTCCCGGTAAGCATGTACCAAGATGCAGTGAGAGAGGTAGAGTATTATAGAGTACACTATCATTAGAAAATGCCTAGAGTGGCTTGAGTACTAGAATTCTCACAACAAATAGGGTAGAGGCAGGATCAGCCCGAGAGACATCCGAGTGAGGGGAGCAGCCATCAGTGCTAGCTCACATTTTTGATCAAAGACACCATTCTTTTTGTGATCCACGAGATTCATTTTTTATAGCCCCATGGGCATTTGTATACTTTGATTAATACATACATTTGATCTTGATTATTTGTACCATGATAGTTGTATGATATGATCAAGTGGATTCAATATATGATGTGTTCTATTTTATTTATGCATGATGAATGGATGTAATTTTCTATATGCGACGCAATGATATGATATGACTTTATTTTATGTGATGTGGATGTAGTGATTATGTAGATGGATGGATGAATGGATGTATTTATTTTTCAGTATCTTTTCCATGTACTTTTTATGATCATGTATGGATGCAAATGTTATGAAAAATTCATAGACTAATAGATCTATATGGATGATGATGTTAAATGCTATGATTATGAGATGTATGAGATTCTCTTTTTTTTTTTTCAGCACCTTTTCCAATATGTATGGATGACATAATGATGCACATGATATGATATGATGATGTGTATATGGATGATATGTTGATGCCTATATGATATGATAGTACTTTCATGATTATGCAATGGATGAAAATGTATGGTTTATGAAATGCTTAGAATAACCAATCTATATTATGCAATGATGAAATGTAATGCATGTGAGATGATTAATGTCATGATATGAATTATGTTGATGGTTTGTGGATGTAGGATGGATGCATTAGTGATTTTTTTGATTAACTATCATGGTACCATGATAGCATAGAAAGAAGACAAAAGAAATAAGATCCAACAAGCCTACATTATTAGAGATGACGACAATGATGATGATTTGCTTGTCAAGAATTAGGATTTTAAAAGGGATATTTACCTTATGTTTGATAATATGCATAGGCACGATGCATCAAGGTATAAAGAACTAGGATGGTGTTGTACCTAGTGTGATGGACTTTGATTCAAAAATCAGATAGGAGTACTCCTGTTCACACCTCTCATATGAAACCTTAATCAAAATGTAGTTTAGATATTCCAAACATCTCAAACCAAAACATAGAAAGGAAAGCCTTCCTATGTGGTCAACAAGACACCTAAAAAACCTTCCCTACATCCAAACAAAGCATGCATGACCAAGGTTATATTACAAGAATATCCAACAAGCACAACAGATAAAAGATATTGATTGTTTCCCCATTCCTTTCTCTCTAAATCCATTTTTTTGGACATCATTGAGAGGTAATTGGAATGAGCACAATAATTTAAAAGACAAAGATGAAGCAAACAAACAAGCTAATGTTCTTCAATACTGCTAGCCAAGACTAAACTACGGTGATGCCTGATGTTGATGTCCATTGTAGGAAGGATGCATCCTAGGACATGATGTCATTAGATGATTTGGAATTGAATGGATGATTAGCTATTGATATGAAAAGTTGACCAACTTTTTTACCTACTGACCTAGACTTGAGACTTTTGACGATTGAGTTTTCACTTTTGATCTGCTAGACTTGTTTTTGATTGTTTCACAAAAGGTTGAGGGTGATGATTGATTTATTATGAGTGGATGTTTATTGCGGGTGAGAGCGAGATGGGGTAGATGGATTTTTTAGAATATTTGGATGTTTTTGAAATTCTTTGAGGTTGCATTTTGGTATTTTCAAGATTTTATAAATGTTTTGATTTTTGGATTTTCCAATGTTTTGAGGTTTTCTGAGATTTTGACCAAAAGACTAACTTAAAGACCTATCCTAGGGGCCTTGAGGGCTGACCAAAAAATTAGACTTTCCTACGTTATACATGAAGAGACCACATAGTTTGACTAACACAGACCCGATTATTGATGAGATATGAACAAATGGATTGCCAACTTATTATGATAGACTCCTAAAGGATTGACCTAAGTGTCTCAAGGGATGATCAAATATCAACCTTCCCTACATTCAAAGCTTAGAGACCCATAGTTCGACAAGATGACTCTATTTTTGATTTTTTTTACCGACCTTTTGACCTATTTTTGGATTTTGATATGTTTTGAATGTTTTTAGATTTTTTGATTTTATGAATGTTTTTGGATTTTTTTGATTTTATAATATTTTTGGATTTTTTGGGTTTTTTGAAGACTTCAAGAATATACACAAATCCAATTCAATGAAAAAATTCCCCCAGCATGATGCAATAGACTACTTCGATAAAGGTAAGACAAAGTGACCTTAAGAATGGGTCGAGTAGTACTAGGAGGGATCATGACATGAACACATGACCAAGCTATGATACAAACGTAGATGGGTGATGGATGGAGATATGGAATGTGATGGAAGTGTGATGGATGGATGATGTAGAACAAGCCATGGATATCCTGGTGGATGGAAAGTGCTTATTTACACAAGGTGCCTATTTTCTAGGTTTTCACCAAGGTACTTGCCCAAAGCGCCACCGAAGTGGTTTTCACTATAGGATGATTTGTCTCTTTACTATTTTTTAATCCTTTTTCTATTTTTTTTGGATTTTTCTATTTTTGTATCTTTTTGTATTTTTGGTTTTATACCTTGAAATATTAGGCATAAAACTTTTTGAGATGGGAGCTATTCATGGGAACCTACAAAGGTTCACCTTCTGGTGTTGATAACTAGTATGCCCCTGACTAGTAGCCTGTTGTGATGAAGGGTCCCAACCAATTAGGTTCAAAATTGTCCTTGCTATCTGAATTTAGAACATCCTTTTGATTCTCCTTTAGCACAAGCTCCCCAACTTGGAAGGTCTGACTCCTGATCTTCTTGTTGTAGCTCCATTTGAGTTGGTTTTGGTAGACTTGTAAATGGTTTAAGGAATCCATGCACCGCTCATCCAATAGTTCTAGCTCATTTAATCTTGACATTCAATATTCTTCATCTATGATGAGATTTTTTAATGGTATTCTTAGGGATGGGAGCTCGATCTCAATGGGGAGTATGGCTTCTAATCTGTAGATCGAGGAGAATGGGGTAGCACCTGTTGGTGTGTGGATGCTTGTTCAGTAGGCCCATAGGACATGATTCAATTGGAGATGCCAATCATGACTAGTGTCATTGAATGTTCTCTTGAGAATTCTCAATATGGTCTAATTTGTAGCCTTAGTTTGGCTATTTCCTTGGGGATAGAATGGAGTGGAAAAGCGATGTTGGATTTTGAACATTTGGCATAGGTCGCGAACATCCTAATTTTTGAAAGGTGTCCTGTTATCTGAGATAATGGCTTGAGGGGAACTGTAGTGGAGAATTAGGTAGTTCAGGATGAACTTGGATATTTTCTTTCATATGATATAGGTCATGGGGGTGGCTTCCACACATTTTGTGAAGTACACGGTGGTGGTGATGATGAACTTATGTCTACTGGATGAGGTGGGGGTAATTTTTCCAACAAGATTGAGCCCCCATTGTGAAAAGGGCCAAGGTGTGACAATTGGGTTGAGCTCCTGAGTTGGTGCATTAATGAGATCCCCATGTTGTTGACACTGCAAACACCTTTTGACATAATCATGAGCCTCCCTTTCCATTGTAGGCCAATAGTACCCAATCCTCAATAGTTTCTTATCAAAGGTCATACCATTCAAATGTGAACCACAAATTTTGTTATGTACCTCGGTCAAAGTGGTAAAAGCTTCCTCAGCATTTAGGCATCGTAAAAGTGTTCCTTCAATACTTCTACATTATAGAGAATCTCCTAGGATGACAAAATAGGATGAATTTTTCACAAAGGCTCTTTTGAGGTTCAGGGTTATATCTATGGGGAGGACTCCTATTCTCAAGTAGGTGTATATATCATGATACCAAGGATCATTGGGACCAACGATTTCACACACAAATTCATACTTTGGTACCTCGAATGCTAGTATGAGAAGCTTCTCTATGAGGAATTCTTGTTTTGGGATGTTGCATGGGATATCTAATAACGATCCAATTGTTGCCACGACATCTGCCACTCTATTATTTTCTCTTGGTAGCTGCTCAAATGAGATATCAATGAAGAAATATTTGAGGCTTTCCACCAACTTCTTGTATGGAGTTAGCTTGTCATCTTTTGTTTGATACTCATTGTTTACCTAGTTGATTATGAGTTGTGAGTCTTCGTAAACCTTAAGTGCCATGATCTGCCATTGCACTACAATTCTCAGCCCTATGACAATAGCCTCATATTTTGTGATGTTATTTGTGCATGGAAATGACAACTTGTATGATTTAGGTATGCAATCCCCTTGTAGAGTGATGAAGAATATCCCCACTCTTGACTCGTGTTGTGTGTAGGATCCATCAAAGTAAATTTTTGAGTGATCCACTACACTTAGGTTGAAGATTGATTTGTCAGGGAATTCTGATACAAGTGGGTTCTCTAAGTATATTGGTGCTTCCACCAGCTAATCTATTATTGCTTGTCCTTTAATGGCCTTGCATTCCACATATTTAATTCCATGCTCTGTCAGGATCATAACCTATTTAGTTTCTTGACCTGTAAGTGTTGCTTTAGAAAGTAGGTACTTGAACGTGTCTATCTTTGCAATAAGCTTTATTTGATGGCTAGCATGTAATGTCTGAATTTTTTGAGCTGTGAACATGACTGCTAATAAATATTTCTCAATAGATGTATAGTTCAAATCATGTCCCACCATAGTTCTGTTGATGTAGTATATAGCTCCCTCTTTTCCATTTTCATCATTTTGTGCTAAGAGAGAGCCAAGAGCTCCTGATGTTGCTGATATGAACAGGATCAAGGGCTTGCCTAGAATTGGAAGCATGAGAACTGGTGGTGTGAGCAAGTACTTCTTGATCTTGTTGAATGCCTGATCACATTTCTCATCCCATTTCTATGCTACCCCCTTGTGGAGTAGATGATAATATGGGATAGCTTTGTCTGCTAGTTGCGCTATGAACTGGTGGATGAACTAGAGTCTTCCTTGTAGGCCTCTTAGCTGCTTCAATGTTTCTGGTGCCTCCATTCCAAAGATTGCTTTGACTTTAGCAAGGTCTACCTTGATTCCTCTCATGGATATGATGCAGAGCTAAGAGGATTCAACAACACATCTCACAAACCTTCAATAATAATCCAAAACAATCTTTGTATAACACATGCTATTAGGCATTGTATATTACATTGGAAACATAACTATGGCAGCCCATAATTTAGTGCAATGAACAACCATTAATAACTTCTACAAAACAAATAATGAAGCCAATAACTCCAGTGAGATTGAAGAAAACATATTTATAGACTTCTCTTCCAAATTTTATGAAGATCCAATGGTGGAAATGAAATTTATTGTAATTTTCCCAAAACTGCAAACCCTAGGTAGGGTTCAGACCTGCCCTAACAAAAATGTTCATAACTTATTCAAATATTAATGAAATTTGATGAGACTTGAAGGAAATGAAATTAGATTCACATGGAAACAAAATACAATGGGTTTCAGATCCAAAATATAGACTTTACATTCCGTACCATCACACTTTTTTAGACTATAGATTCTACACAATATCAAAGTCCATATATGATACTCTATTATTTGAGCCTTATTACAATATCAAAACATCAAAATGGAACAAATGACTCAATATGGACTCATGGAGGCATGTGATCAAATAGGTGCTCCTGCACCAAGATACAATGTATCTTGGGAGCTTTCCTAATTATACCCCGAAGATAATTTTTTTTGGATTTAGTCAGACCTTGTACTTTTCTAGCCTATCAAAGATGGAGCTCAGAGCTGATATGTGATCCCTTTGTTTCTTTGAATTGGAAAATATGTCATCCACATAATCTTCCACAATTTTTTGGATCATATCATGAAATATTAGTGTCATGGCCCTTTAATAGGTAGCTCTCTCATTTTTTAAGCCCAAACGATATCATATTCAAACAATATGTCCCCCATGGACAAGTGAAAGCCATTTTATGTTGGTCATATTTTGCTATTGTGAGTTGGTTGTAACCTAATGTCCATCAATGATAGCATCTCATGTCCCGCTATCATAGCCACAATCATTTCAATGTTTGGAAGAGGGAAGTCATCCTTGGGACATGCTTTTTTTACATTCAGAATTCCGTGCAGATGCAGATGCCCCTAGTGGGCTTGGAAATAGGTACAAGATTAGAGACCCACTTTGGATAATCAATTAGTTGTATGAACCCTACATCTAGGATCTTTTGTAATTCCATTTTGACCAACAATGGTATATGGGGATGCATTTTCCTTAGCTTTTATCTCATTGGCTTTGCTTCGAGATATACAGCTAGGTGGTGGACCACAACTTTCGGATCAAGCCCAAGCATGTCAGTATAGGTCCATGCAAATTTTATCTTTCTTTATTTCAAGAATGCATCTAGGAGTTCTTGCTCTTTTTTTAGAAGTGATTCTACATAGAAGGTGTTATAAGGCATTCCCTATATTCCCAAGTTGATTGGATTGCACTTCTATACTAAGACCGCTGACTTCTCCTGATGAATAGTACTAAGAGGAATATTGAATCATTCAACCTTCGGTGCCTCAAAGAGGTGTTCACCATGGGATGCATCTTTTATTTTTACTAGTTTTGGGTTAGAGAGTGCCACAATGTGGTCTTCACTCAAAGACTTAGAGATTATTCTCATATTTTCACTTTTGCGACTAAAGGATTCAATCATTTCCCCATAATAGGAATGTGTCTCTAGTATGATGTCAAATCCAACTTTGTGATCTCTATATGGTATTGTATCCTACAATCTCATGAATTCCAAGAGTGCCTCATCATTTCTGAATGTGTCCAAAATTGGTGGTCCTTGTTGGTCGTAATCGATGATTTGGGGATAGACTAAGTTTATTTCATGGGTTTGACTGGTTGACTCAAAATATAGGGTACTAATCATGAGAAGGGAGGAATCCTCAAATAGCATAGGTAATTCAGTTATGGGGTCCTCATCACTACTACACACATTGGTTATGTCAAAGGTAAAGTTGTCTATGACTCGACCTATGGATACTAGTAATTGAAGGGTGGATGCTGATAGCTGAGGGGGAGTTTTGATATTTCTAACCGAGGTGCCTTTTCCAAGTATGGTCACCTTTGGAGGGGTACATCCGAGGCCAAGATTTCTCATATGCTTCTCCGGAATGAAAGGTACTAGAAGACCATTGTCATTTTGTCCAAGTTTATTGTTTCTATTATAGCCCATACCAAGCATCATTTGTAATCCTTTGTTGCTCTCATCCATGGGAAGATCATTCACAGGCCTTTCATCTTGGTATAGTAAGATTGATATGTATTTTTCATCTAATATCTCTTGACTTAGATCTCCCCAACACTTGAATCTAGAAAGATTTACCTTAAAGTTTTGGGTTGATGTTTCAGCTGGTTGGGGTTTCTTGTGAGTCCTAGGAGATTGAGGTAACTCTCCTATGTTGAAAGCACTTTTCTTCATCTTATAATCCCCACACCCATTGTCTTGGATAATGATCTTGATTTTAGAGATATCAGGAATGGCGGGTGTCTTCGTCTTAAAAGTGGAGGCCAAGGTAGTTGGGTCTACATACGGAGTTGTAGGTCCTTCATCGTTGTTTGGGACTTGGGGGATTTTATAGTATTTTGCTTCCAGGTTCTTGTACTAAGAAAAGGGTTCAGGATCACCATAGACCGTGAACTCTTGATTTTGATATGGGAATTTGACACACTGATGGAAGGTTGATGCGAAAAATTGGATCCCATGGATCCACGAATGGCCTAGGATGATGTTATAAGGTAAATCAAGGTCAAGAACCTAGCATGTGGTTTCCATAATGGTTGGCCCTACTTGAATAGGCAGTTGAATAGTGCCTTGAGGCACTCTTTCCAAATCATCATATGCTCTGATTGTGATACCCTTACCCTTTTCAATGGCATACTTAGAGAATCCCAGATTCTTTATTAGTTTGAGTGAACAGATATTTAGACCTACACCCCCATCCACCAAGACCCTTTTGACTTTGTTTTTATGAGCTAGGACTTCAAGATGGAGTGCACAATTATGAGATAGTTGGGAGGGAAATTCTTGGTTGAAGAATGTTAGGAGATTTGGGGTGGTGATGTGTCTGACCATAGCTTGGAACTGGTCCGCATCAAGATCTGTAGAAATGGTGGATGAAGCCAATGCTTCCTCTCAAATTTTTCTATGTGTAGGTGATATCTTCAGCAACTCCATGATGGAGATCTGAGCAAGGGTTCTTTTCAACTGTTCCAAGACATTGTAGCCATTAGGAATGGATCTCAGATTTGAGGTGGATGCTCTAGGTGGCTATGATGACCCAACAATGGTAACTTTGTCACCGCGTGTGGTGACTCCACAATCAGCTTTGGCTAACTTGATATTAACAGCAGTGACCCATTCATATATGGATGCAACAACATGATCATACACATGGTTCACATTGGAATACTTGGTATTTCCATGATTATTCCATTTGTTATGATCCAACATCAGATTCGTGTATATTTTAAGGTCTTGATTACTAGTAGGTTGTTCAAAGTTTATGACCTTGTCATTGATGAGGTCTTGGATCATATTTTTCAGCCCCATGCAACTAGCTATTGTGTGCCCCTTGATTTTATGAAATTCACAAAGGTGGTTCTCATTTTACCATGGTGGTTTCACTTGGGGTTATTAATAATTCTCATAAGTGGGAATTTTGATGAGATTTTTGTTTACCAGTTTCTTCATGACAAATTCAATTGGTTCCCCAAGGGTTGTGTACTTTCACTTGGGGGGATATTTGTTCCATTGAGGTTGTCCCCCTTGATTATTGTATGGTTGTTGTGATACTACATTGTCTTGAGTATTATTTTGATTGTTCTCTTGTGGTTGTTGTATGATTGCATGTTTTGTTTTGGAGCATTGATGATGACCTTGGCATCCACCACACCATCATTAGTGATGTTCCTATTTTTTCCCACATGCAAGGTTTTCATTATAGCTGGTGGATGGGTGGTTGTCTTGATGTTTTGGATATGTGGGTGTCCCCCTTTGTGCAATAAGGGCTCGTTCAATTTTGAGTACCTTGGGGATCAAATGGTTGTATGTGGTGATACATTACATTTTGAGATGGAATGACAATGTTTTCTCAAGATTAGCAATGATGGTGCAAATTTTTTGTTCCTTTGGCATGGTCCATTTTCTCCTATTAGTTTTGGATCACCATCATTGCAAGAAGGAAAAAAATGATCCCCCCTTAGCTTTTTTGAGCACAGATAGTTCCTCTAGACTGACATCCATGCCAATGTTGAATGTGTCCACGATCTCTTGGAAATTTTTGATTCCTGGAGGAAGGTGAGAGAACCATTCCATGGCATGACCACCCAAACTTCAAGGGAATAGCTGCATTAGATATGTATCATCATATGCTACCTCCATGCAATGGACTTGGAATTCCCTGTTGTGATCTTTAGGGTTTCCTGTCCCATGATATCTGTTGAATTTAGGGATTTCAAACCCCATTGGGAATAGTACCATTGCAAGGCTCCTATTGAATGGATAGGCACACAAGTTGCTTGGTGTTTTTATTGTTTTCGTCAACTAAAGATCTAGCACTTGCTACAAGAGCAACCTGATTTGTGTTGTCATGTCGTTTTGCAAATCGGGGGTGGGGTGAATGTGTTTTGAAGTGGTAGACTTGTTTGAGTGATGGGTGGAGTGTTGGATGTGTTGGTGGGAGTTTTTTACAAGATCTGTTGTGCAATCAAGGCTTGCTAATATTCTTACATTCATTGTTGTGCCAACAATAGTTTTAGTTGGTCTTGTTGTTGTGCCAACAACAGTTTTAGTTGGTCTTGTTGTGCCAACAATGCTTGTTGTTGGTCTTCCTACTACTATGCCAACAATGCTTGTTGTTGGTCTTCCTACTACTAGTCCAACAATGCTTGTTGTTGGGCTAGTAATTGGGTTGCTTCTTGTTGTGCTTGGTACTATTGTAGGGCTTGCTAATATGCTTGTTGATGGGTTGCTTGTAGTTGTGCCTAGTATTGAGCTTGTGCTTGTGCTTGATGAGCTTGATATTGGGCTTGACCTTGAGCTTGTGCTTGTTGGGCTGCTTGTGCAGCCTAGGAAGCCTGTGCAGCTTGTGCGGCTTGTGTAGCTTGAGTTGCTTGGACAGCTTGGGTAGCTTGGCTGACTTGTTGTTGCAACAAATCTTGAGCTTGGGAAGCATATTATGCTTGTTGTGCAGCTTGATCTGCTTGAGTGGCCTACACTTGTTGAGCAACTTGAGTGGCCTACGCTTGTTGAGCAGATTGTGTTTTTTGTGCTTGTTGAGCTTGGAACTACTGAAGTGACTTTTGATAGGCTTGTTGAGCTGCTTACAATGTGATGCTATATTGGTTGGCTACATTTGGTCTTGGTGGTGGTGGTGGCGGATTCAGAATGGTGTTTGTTCTTGTTGTTAGGTCTCAAAAATGTAGGTTTGAACCATGAGAGGTTTCCAAGCTCTCACAACATTTTTGGCTAATGTACAAGGAAAAATGATGAATTTGAACCTTCTCTTCAGGTTCTTCCAGACCTAGGTGGGTATACTTATATGGATGAGTAGATTTAGGTGATGTGTTTCCTATTTTGGCAATCTATCCATGATGGAAATTGGAAGTGGAGAGATGCAGAATTATTTGGTGTAAATTGTATAAGAAATATCAAATTATGAAGTTTATGGATATGTTCAGTTAATAGATGTAAAAATAAAATGAATGAAACTAAATGATGAAATGTATGAGACCAGTTCCTTGTTGGGTATATGGAGTCCGATGAAGAACTAGAAAATGTGACCTGTAATGGCAATAATTCAAACTATTTGGCACACTAATATGGGTTTATAACTTGTATAAACATGCAAGTAAATAGTTGACAAACTCTACTTGAGACAGATTGACAACCCTAATTGTATGGTTCTTCTTATTGATCCAATTAACACTTCCAAATTACTATGATTGACTAGAAGGATTTAATCTTTACTTGAAAGAATCAATTAATCATATCACACAAGTACAATAAATGCACATTGATAAACTAAATATATACTTGCTATATCAGTTTAAATAACAGAGAAGCATTAAAATGGAGAGAACCAAATAATTGAATAATTCCAACAAATAATTGATACCAAGATTAGGCCACAAAATCAAATATCTTCATTGTATTCTTCCAAATTCATACGTGTACCATGGTCTTCACTATATAAAACATTTTTAAATTTTTTTTGTATATTTCCTACCTAACCCCTAATTCTATTTTTTCTCAATTTTTACTTCAACTGACATATATACATTACACATTCTAGCATTATGACCCTTTGTATCTATTCACTGCAACTTTCCAGTGTTCTTTAGTGAAAATAAAATATTTAATTAATTTCCTTTGCCAAATTAAATATTTTATTCTTTATTGTCTTTGCTTCACCATAATTCTTTTGCAAGGAACTTCATGTCCACTTTTCACCCACTAAATATAATTTGGGTAAAAATAATTACCTACCTTTTAAATCCCTTTACTTTTTCTTCCTTGCACGTGAAATTTAATTTTGACTAATTATCTCTAACACTTGCATTTCCACGTGATAAATTCCTTTACCCGCTCTTGTAACTGCTTTAGTGGAAAATGTTTAACTTCCAAGTGAAAATAAGTATTTGAAAATACTTTAATTTTACTTTCTTGCCAAGACCTTTTTATTTTCACCTTCCTCCATGAATCACATAGAAAGATATTTTACTTAGTGCAAAAAATATATTATGCTTCACTCCTTCATTTAATAATTTTCTCCTTTATGTTCTTTGGCATTTTCTTGCTTCAAATCTTTCCCATCAAATGTTCATTCTGTAATAAATCATTTTTTATAATTCCATTTTTAAATACCTCCAATGAAATTACTCATGCGTTCTTACCATAGAGTTTTCCCTATATTTATTTTAACATTTACATCAGCCTTTAATCCTTCGGCGTGACTTATGAGATTGGTGTAAATTTAAATTTTCATCCTGACTAGCCTTCTCCTACAAATAAAATTCTTCATCGATGTGACATGCATAGTCGGTGAGACTTGAAAATCTTTCTCTGAGTAGCTTGCTCTTGTCGATGGCATTCAGGGTTTTTGGCATGGTTTCGACAATCATAAAATTTCCTACTCCCTATCTTTCCTTCATCTTGGCTTCATCTACCTTGAACTTTGAAGCATGTATTTTGGAAAAAAAATTTAGAGTGAAATCCCACTAGTGCAGATCAGCTGAGAAATTAGCTGTATCTTTCTTTGGATAAAATTGGCAATCACCAAGAAGAGGATTTTCATAAATAGCCATAATCATATTTGCATTTTCAATCACTCTGAGAAATGTTTGATACACTTCCTCTCCTTTGGCCTGCAACTCAAGAAAACACCTATCCATCTTCACTTATCCTTTTATGCCATCAATGAGATTTTCCCCTAAAACCACATCAACGAGACCCCCACAGTCGGAGAGAGCCGAGGAATTCATCCTGACAACATATATCTCCCCGATGAGATATTACTTTGCACACTTTTTTGCATATTCTTCTATGTCATTCATAGCTTTATGTTTTCTATTTTGGCCTCTTACAGGAATGTGAAAATAGCATGTACCTATCCCAATGCCTTTGTCCCTCACTAGGGCATGACCTAATCCACTGTGTATCAAATTTGTGATAATTGTTAGGGCTTCCAAGATGACGATGGTCTTTTGATCATTTCCTCTCTCATTACTAATCAAGCCATATTTAATTTGCTTTTAGGTGTTTTTATGGTGAAAATTTTAGTCAATATTCCATGGATCATGAGTTTCATGGAAAGCATTCTAGTATCTATCATACAAAGGAGTGTGACATGCCTATTCTTTTGTATCGCTATGCCAATTTCATATTGCTCTATGAAATGAGGTTCACCAAGAAACATCTATGCTCATCAATATCCATTGGTTGTAAATCATTTTAGGATTCCAGCAAGAATCAAAGATAATAACTGTGTCTGTAGTAGCCAAATTGATTCCCAGACCACCCGCACGGGTTGAAAGGAGGAAACAAAAATCTTCACTTCTAGGTGCATTAAAATGCTCCATTGCCTGATGGTGCAAGTCTTCCCTTGTGCTACCATCCAATCTTTGGAACTGGAAGTCCGTCAAAGTCAAATAATCGGCTAGTAAATCCAACATCCTGACTATATGTGAGAATATCAAGACACGATGTTTTGTCTCACACAACCTAGCAATCAATTTTCCCAAAATAACTTTTTTTTCCACTACTTAAGATGAGATGCTGAACTTGGTTGGTTCCAACGTACTCCTTGTTAGCGTTAGTTTCTAGTTTTCTCCACAATCAATAGACAACTTTTTAAGCTAACTTAAGCAAATAGTCATGTTTATTTTCCATGCAATATGTAACTAAAGTAAACTTCAGATTAGTTTGTTGTCACCACCATGCAATATGCAACTAAAGTGAACTCCAAATTAGTTTGTTTTCACCACCTCTATTCACTGCAATCTTTTTGTTTCAGTTCTTATTTCTATCAGTTCTCAATGCATTGTAATTTGTTCAGTTAATAGAATCTTTATTTCCTGTTCTTTCTTTATTTATTTCTCTGTTATTTATTTGCAATCTTTCCTTTCTTTTCTAGCCAGATCTATGCTATATTGTAGGTGTAGCTAAAAAAATTTCATGGTATCAGAGCTTAAGGGAGCTAGGAAGAAGGAGAATAAACTTTTTTTTTTTGCAGTAATTGAAGATTAGAGCTGTTGACAAGAATGAAATTTCCAGCCTTTGCACATCTGTCACCATATAACTATTATGAATGGAAGCCAAAGATTCTGCTTCAACTTAGAAGTAGAGGCTTATTTTGAATAGTCATGGAAATAGAGGTTGAACCAAATGTTGCAATTGAAAAATCCAAATATTTCAATCACATGGATGAGGCCTTCGGTCTCCTATGCTTATCCATGTCTCTAGAATTTTTGTTTCATGTTGAAGCATGCAAAACTCCAAACGAAGTTTTGACTACGTTGGAGACTCTTTTGGGAAGCAAGATGAGATGCAGGGTCACATCCTTGAAAATGAACTCAACTTACTAGATCTGAGTAAATTTGAAAATATTCAAGATTTTTTCACAAAGTTCAAGGCCTTATTACTCCAACTGAAAGGATGTGGAATCGACAAATCTTAGGAAGAAAGCAAATTAGTTCTTGCTATTTTTTCAAAATTGGGTCCAAAATATGTTGTATTTGTCTCAACTTTTCACACAGTCAGGCTCACAATAAAAGCAAATTTGAAGATGCCCACACTCGATAAATTTATTGTGTCCTTGATACATGAGCAAGATAAGCTCATAAAGATGGGTACATTAAAAAATTCCAAAGCTCATGCTCTTACTATGCAAAAAAGTGGGAAGAACAGTTCAAAACCCAATCAACAATCCAAAGGAAAAGGGCAGAAGGAACCAAATCCAAGAAAGGAAGACAATCTCAAACCTCCAGATGAATCTTCGAGCTCAAGGGAAAAGGAAAAAAGGGAGAAATCAAAGTGCAGATATTGCAATCATGGTTACTATCCAGAATCATCATTCATGAAGAAGACCATTGACCTCATGGTGCAAACACTTCAAAAAAATAATCTTGGTAGCTTTATTCTAGAAAGTGCCAAGAAGAAGAAGGAAGAAAAGGCACCAAAAGAAAGAGGTAATGCACATGCATTGATTGCTATTCATTCTTCTCCAGATGCATGGATCCTCGACTCCATAGCTTCACACCACATGGAAGCTACAAAAGATGTTCTCTCATATTTGGAACCATATGATGGTCCTCCTATTCTCATGGGAGATGCAACTTCCCAAAGAGGATTCCCTATAGCTTCTGTATAAGTCTGAGGATCTTATGCTAGAGCCACATAGGCATGTAATGGCATGATGGGTTCGGTAGTTGAGAGTGCATGAGGAGCTTCATATATCTCACTTAATCTCTTTTTTCTTTGGTTTCTCACAGGGGATACTAAATCATTGCCGAAAGTCCAATCGATATTTGGTTGTATATCGACACATGCATGCTCATCTTCCTCTGAATCAGATTTAGAAATATTTGAAATCAGATTTAGAAATATTTGAAATCAGATTTAGAAATATCTGAAATCAGATCTATATGATTGTATGTATCTTCTCTGAAATCTATAAGAGGAGGAAATGCTAAGTTGGTAGCATGTTTATTCTAAGATGCATGCAGGGAACTTTCTTCAAAGTAGACATTTCTCTCAATGAAGAGTGTTTTTGTTGAAATATCTAGCAGTCTGTATCCCTTTATGCCATTTGGATATCCAATGAAAATTCATTCTCTACTTTTAGGATCCAAAGCCTTTCTCTTTTTGATAGGAATACGGGCCCATGCATGTGATCCAAAGATGTGAAAATGTGTGACTTTTGGTTGCATGCCATGGAGGAGGAGTACAATTCACTCATAGCAAGCCCAACTTGGGACCTAGTTCTACTTCCTTCTGATCACAAGCTTGTTAGATGTAAGTGGTTCTATAGAATAAAGAAATCAGTAGATGGACATGTGAGTAGATACAAAGAACGGTTGGTAGCCAAAGGTTTTCAGCAAGTTCATGGCATTGATTATGATGAGACTTTTTCTCCAGTAGCAAAAATGGACTCCATTTGGATGACTCTTGCCATTGCAACAACAAGAAGGTGGGAGGTTCACCACATGGATGTGAAGAATGCTTTTCTTCACGGTGATCTCATAAAATAAATCTACATGGAGCAACCACAAGGGTATGTACAAAATTCATCTTTAGTATGCAAACTCAAGAAGTCACTCTATGGCCTCAGGCAGGCACCTAGAGCTTGGTATGCTAAAATGGATTCTTATCTCCTATCTCAAAACTTCATGCGATGTAAATATGATCCAAATGTTTATATGATGAGAAAAACTGACTCTCTGTTGATCATAGAGCTTTATGTAGATGATCTACTAATAACAGGTAGTTCAGCCACAACCATTGCTGAAATTAAGTTTGCTTTGCATGCTAGATTTTCTATGACAGACATGGGTCTCCTACACTTTTACCTTGGACTTGAAATTAGCAAGAATGAATCAGGAATCAACGTTTCTCAATCCAAGTATGCGAGATATCTTCTAGTTCGATTTCGCATGACTGACTGCAAGCCAACAGCCACACCTTTCTTATCGGGGGTCAAGCTTGAGGATGGAAAAGATACACCATTGGTTGATTGCACACAGTTTTGTCAACTTGTGGGGAGTCTTTTTTATCTCAGTCACTCTCATCTAGATCTCTCATATATAGTGGGGGTTATTTCTAGATACATGCAGGAGCCACATGAGCTACATTGGAAGGCTACCAAGTATATACTTCGATATTTTTAGGGAACCATTTGCTATGGGATTCATTATTCAACAGGTTGTATTTTGGATCTCATTGGCTACACTGATTCAGACTGAGCTAGTGATAACATTGATCACAAGTCCACTTCTGGATATGTACTTAGTTTGGGATCAGGCCCTATTTGTTGGTCAATCAAAAAGCAATCTTCCATTGCTTTATCATCAATAGAAGCCGAATATAGAGAGGTGTACTAACAATCCTGGCTGCAAAACTTCCTAACTGAACTTGGCATCCTCTTCCATCATTTGACTATCATTTGGTGTGACAATCAAAGTACATTAAAGCTTTGCAGAGATCCCATATAGTGACAATGGACTAAAAAAATCAAGATCCACATGCACTGCATTCGTGAATTGATAAATGATGGAGTCATCGACTTGCAGTATTGTGCCACTTCAGAACAAATTACTGAAGGTGGGAGGTTCACCAGATGGATGTGAAGAATGCTTTTCTTCACAGTGATCTCAAGGAATAAATCTACATGGAGCAACCGTAAGGGTATGTACATAATTCATCTTTAGTATGAAAACTCAAGAAGTCACTCTATGGCCTCAAGCAGGCACCTAGAGCTTGGTATGCTAAAATGGACTCTTATCTCCTATCTCAAAACTTCATGCAATGTAAATCTAATCCAATTGTTTATATGATGAGAACAACTGACTCTTTGTTGATCATAGTGCTTTATGTAGATGATCTACTAATAACAAGTAGTTCAACCACAACCATTGCTGAAATTAAGGATGCTTTGCATGCTAGATTTTCTATGACAGACATGGGTCTCCTACACTTTTAGCTTGGACTTGAAATCAGCCAAAATGAATCAGGAATCAATGTTTCTCAATCCAAGTATGTGAGAGATCTTCTAGTTTGATTTCGCATGACTGACTGCAAGCCAAAAACCACACCTTTCTTATCGGGGGTCAAGCTTGAGGATGGTAAAGATACACCATTGGTTGATTGCACACAATTTCGTCAGCTTGTGGGGAGTCTTCTTTATCTCAGTCACTCTCATCCAGATCTCTCATATGCAGTGGGGGTTGTTTCCAGATACATGCAGGAGCCACATGAGCTACATTGGAAAGCTTCCAATTGTATACTTTGATATGTTCAGGGAACCATTTGCTATGGGACTCATTATTTAGCAGGTTGTATTTTGGATCTCATTGGCTACACTAATTCAGACTGGGCTAGTGATAACATTGATCGCAAGTCCACTTCTGGATATGTACTTAGTTTGGGATCAGGCCCTATTTTTTGGTCAAGCAAAAAGCAAATTTTCATTGCTTTATCATCAACAAAAGCTGAATATAGAGGTGCAGTCAACATTACCATTCAAGCCATTTGGCTACAAAACTTCCTAATTGAAATTGGTATCCTCTTCCATCGTCTGAATATCATTTGGTGTGACAATCAAAGTACACTGAAGCTTTGCAGAGATCCCATAAAGCGATAGAAGACTAAACACATCGAGGTCCACATGCACTTCATTCATGAATTGATAAATGATGGAGTCATCGACTTGCAGTAATGTGCCACTTTAGAACAAATTTCTGACATCTTCACAAAGACATTCACTGAGCAGAAGTTTCACATTCTGCGAGATCTTCTTGGGGTGATGAACACTACAACACAGTAGTTTCCATGCACAATTAGTGTATATTTATTTAGGGGTATTTTTGTTCCCACAGGGTTTTCCCTCTTTCCTCTTTTTTATCTCCTTATTTATACTTTAGGGGGGGTGTTAGCGTTAGTTTCTAGTTTTCTCCACAATCAATAGACTACTTTTTAAGCTAACTTAAGCAAATAGTCATGTTTATTTTCCATGCAATATGTAACTAAAGTAAACTTCAGATTAGTTTGTTGTCACTGCCATGTGATATGCAACTAAAGTGAACTCGAGATTAGTTTGTTTTCATCGCCTCTATTCACCACAATCTCTTTGTTGTGGTTCTTATTTGTATCAGTTCTCAATGCATTGTAATTTGTTCAGTTAATAGAATCTTTATTTCTTGTTCTTGCTCTATTTCTTTATTTTTTATTTATCTACAATATTTCCTTTCTTTTCTAGCCAGATCTATGCTATATTGTAGGTTTAGCTCAAATTTTTTCACTCATCTATTTAAATCATGAAATTTTTTCTCCAAAGTCCATTTATAACACTATTTCTGCAGAGGAGACATCTCAACTCACAAAATTCTTTCTATTTTAGGAGGCAAAGATTTCTCAACATCTTTGATGATTCTTTTTATAATATGAGGCCACAGTTCTTTGTGTAAATTAGTGAGCTCATTTTCAGTCACCGAACTCAAGTCCTTGTATTTCTCCACAAATTCATCCTTATTACTGAATTTTTCTTAATCTAGGAAATGGAGTAGAGCCCACAACTCTTCAATGCTATTCTGCAGTGGTGTTCTAGTAATAAGCAGCTTGTTTTTGGTGCTAAATTCACACAAAGATGTATAGATTGAGGCTTCACTATTCTTCAACCTATGTGCTTCATCAATCATGAGATAGTTCCACTTTATCTTTGAAAGAATATGCTTGTCTTTAAGTACAACTTCATATGTGGTCAGCAATGAATTGAACTTAATGGTTCATCCAAACTTATTGGAATAAAATTTATACTGTTGACAAACCTCTCTACTTGCATGGTTTCCAACATAAACAACAACATTCATGTCTAGAAGGCACTTCTAGAATTCTTTTGCCCAATTAATTATTGTTGACAAGGGAACAACTACAAGAAAAGGTCCCTCTATCTGCTGAGCATTCTGTAAAAACCTAAGAATAGAAACAAATTGCACAGTTTTTCAAAGGCCCATCTCATTAACAATGCAGAAGGCTAGGGTATCAAAATTAATCATACCATAAGCTTTCTTAGAGTTACAAGATTTATTTTTTGGAATAGGAAATCCACTTGTTCCGGAAAAATCTATTTTCAACTCTTTTCGAAATTAGGACAATTACATCCAATTGTTAGTTAAATGTTGAATTTTGTATGAATCTGGGGGAAAGTATGAAGTGGGTAGTTGTTAGAATTCTCTTTTTTTGACAATTTGCAATATGGCAAAAATGAGTCAAGTAGCCTCCAAAACTGCCTTACAAAACTGATCAAATGATCTTCAAAAGCCATGAAAATTCACCAGTATGTTGAGCTATGGTAGGAGAACATGTTTGCTGGATGATTTGGCATGAAATGATCCAGACTAAAAACTATTAATGCTCAAAGCTTCCCACTCAACATTTTTTTATTTTTGAAAAAATGTACCTATCAAATTGTGTAAAACTCATTTGATTTTGATTTTGAAAAAAAAACAAATGATTTCCAAACACCCAGAAAATTGGCATGGAGGTAGATTTTGGTGTAGAGAATCGAAGGCACCAATCAATTTTTTATGATCATCATTAATTTGCTTAATATTTACCCTCAAAATTGACCATTTTAATAGAATTTTCACTGTACTAATAGCAGATTTTTCCAAAAACCCTTCAACTTGTCGCTTTGAAACTTTGTCAAATTATATCGTATGAACTTGAAAACTGGTGTACACACTCATATATGTTAGATGAACACACCTGCAAGATGGAATTGCATGAAAATGACTAGATTCAAAGTTATGTTTTTTCAAAATGTGCTCTTTGGGTTGATTTTTTAACTGAGTTTCTGAGTGTTGTATTTATTTTTTTGACAATGTGGCACCTTCAAATTTTTCCAAAATTTGAAGGTTCCAACACTTGTGATGAGGGGTGTCATTGTATTGATGATAGGGATTTTTGTAGTGGATAGTGCTATTGATATGCTTGGTCCTTGAGAGACCACTTTTATGGATGGTGCAGTGATTGTTTGTGTTTTTTGGATGGTTGCCACTTTTTGTGATATCAATGGGAAGATCAGAGGATTTGGTACAATGTTTTGATTTATGATTGGGGGGTTGATTTGATTCTGTAGATTGATGGTTGGTAAAGGGGGGAGCCCTAAACCGAGGAGTGGTGTGGATGTTAATGGCAAAGGTGGAAGTTGTGGAAAAATGGGTGGTGTGTTCCCTTGAGGAAATGATGATGATGAGGGGTCAAATATTTCCCCTTGTCCAAATAGCCCACCTTCTCCTTGTGAAGTCATAGGGAGGGATGTTTGTGTGTTGAGAGGATATGTTGGTGTTGCATGAAAAGATGATGGGTTATTCGGGTCATGAAAGGTGAGCATAACGTATGGGTGTAGCGGATTCAATGGGATGGATTGACCCAAGATGGTGTTCGCATACAAATCTTAGTTGTTCACAAGGGATGTGTTTGAAGTGAATGAAGCAATGAGCTCCCCTTGTTAACAATTGGTTGAGTTGGAGCAATGGATGATGTGATTTGGGGGATGGTTTGAGTGATGCTTTGAAATGGAGGTGTGGATAAGATTAGAGGCATAATTCTAAGAGATTTCTCCACAAGAGTGCTCACATCATAGTCAGAAGGGAGTTTAGCCCCTTCTTTGGCTAATTCTAGCATGTATTGTGAGGGATTGAATTTCATCATGGCATTAACAATTTTGTGAGTCTCATGATTTTGGAACATTTCAATGATTTCATCTTGAGTCATCCCTAGAAAATTGTTGGTGATGTCCTCCACTTGGCCACCTTCTTCTTGAGAATCTTGTGGAAGTGGAGGAAGATTGAGTGTGGGATTGCTAGACCCAATGGGATTTATTTTGGAAGCGGTTTGATTCAAGTCACTAGAAGTGGATGTTTCTTTGTTCATTTCCATGTTCTTCTTGTGTTGAGATCTAGTTCAGACCATAAAATGAGGATCAATTTTCAGGAATGGGAGGTGAACCTTTAATTCCTTGGATTGATCTAAACTTTAGGTACAAAAAAGAGAGTCTAAGATATTAAGGATTAAAGGATGGTGATAAGAAAATGAAAAATGGATGATTGGTGAATGATTGGAACACTTAGGAAACCTTGAAGAGGATACTAAAATTTAGTTCTTTGGTTTTGATGTTTGATTTGATTTTGGATTTTGATTTTGATTTGATTTGATTTGATTTTGATTGGATTTGGTTTGGATGATGAACTCATAAACTCTAAGAGGTTGGATGTTGTCCTAGAGTAAACTTGTCCACAAGATGATAATTTGACTAAGTGTGCAAATAAGGATTCATCTACACACACCTAGTCAAACAAGATGATTTGGATTTGTTTTGATTTTTTGATTTCAAGAGGATTTTCCCAAAGTTTAGCATAAAGGATTTTTTCAAGATTTCTAAGAGTTGTTTGTGAGATGATTTTTATTTTTATTTTGCGGGATGGATGAAAGAGTTTTTATTTTGACCTTGAGAGACTTTAGAGAGAATTTTGTTTACTAGACCAAGGTGTTGAAGAACATGATATTACTTCCTATGTGAGATACTCAAACCTTCGAAAGAGACTTGGATTTTGACAATAGTACAATGAATACAAATTTGGATTGTTCCTAGATGCACATTTGTAAAAGTTGAAGGTCAATCTTTCTCTAAATTTGTAAAGCATAGACAAACATTTCTTGTGAGCTTTTTGACTAAGACCTTTGGATTTTAGTTTTCAGATTTTGAACTTTTAGGAAATCATTTGGAAGAGCACATGTGTGGGGTCCAATTTTTTCTTATCTTTTCTTAATGAGTCCTTTTTACCACAAACACTTTCTTAATTAAGTTTTCAAACTAAATGTCTAATGTCCCAATTTCTTCTCATCCCACAAAGTCCATTATGTGGAAATCAAGGAAATTAAGGAAAAAGTTCCCTATTGTTGAATTTAGTGAGAGAAAATTGTGATGTAAATTCAAATGCTTAGAAGCCTCTAAGGATAAAATCCCTAGGGCAAGCAATAGCACTTGCATTTTTTCAAAGGTATTTGCTTCCTCTAAAGGGTTTGAAATTTGATGATCATGTTGAATGTTTGTTTTCCAATGTTTTATATCCAAGAAAAGTGTTTTGATTCCAAAAAAATGCACAACCCTATGGATAGTCAAGAGAATATTTTTTGAATCCCCACTTGGATAAATCTAGCTACGCTTATTCTTGGCAGATGATTAAAAGCTTGACCACACTGGCTCCTCTCCACGACACTCACTTCTACGAGTTAGCCAAGCTTTAGTACCCATGAAACTCCCATGGAATATTTCTCATCTCTACCAAGAACCGCAAAAATGTGGGGTGGCTTCAGAATGATTGTTCTTGCACCAACAAATAGATAAGGATTTGGGATTCTAAACAAATTGGTTCTTAGTAAGGGTAATCAGGGACATGGCACCTTGCGAGCATCCAACAAGCCACTAAAGGATTTAATAAATCCTACTAGGGGCTCTTATACTTTTTACGATAGTATCCCGTTCTGAAAGACACTGTATGGATAAGGCCTACATACCATTGGACTTGACGATTTAGTCTTATCCTTTTATATACCGACCCAAGTGAAAAACTAGTTGGAGTTGCCTTCGAGTTCTCCTTTCGGATGTGTCTCTTAGATAGACCCCTCTAAGGGTAAACAAAAGCAAGCAAGCACATATGTAGTTCAATTGATCTTTTTTTGAGTGAACAAAGAGAGAACACACGTGATAAGCTCCACTCACACTAGCAAGCTTTGTTTAATTTTAAGAATCCAAATTGAAGTGTGGAGGAAATCGCTTATACAACTTAATATCGCCAAAAGAATTTTGATTCTCAAGATCACCGTGAGGCATGAGAGAAGTGCATATGCCTTTTAAATGATATTACTTTGGATAAGTGATTACAAAACATAAAATGCACATGTTCATTTTAACCTTCAAAGCAAGAATGGATTCTTTTTAATCACCGAATTTGAAGTGTGAGATTTGCTTGTTCAATTTTAAAGCCTCAAAACAAACTCTAGTAAGTTTCGTAAGGTTCTTTTTAATCCCTTTGTTTTGTTCTTTTTAAGCCCAAACAAAAATTATTGAGTCCTAAAAAGCTTGAAAGTGACAAAGTCCTTAGAAGTGGGATTATAATTGCTCCCCCAAAGTGTTCAAAAACACTTGATATAATAGAATGATGATGCCATAAGAAGCCTTGCTTTCATTTCCTCCTCCCTTCTTGAATCACTCCAACCTACAAAAACTTGTTAAAACTACAAAAACAGAGGTCAAAAACCAGTTAGAAGTTAAGGTGATCAAAATGAAAAAGAACACATGTTGAAAATTTTGAAAATTGCCTTTTACCCCACTCCAGTGGCACAGTCTATGATGGCGGCGTAGTTTGAAGAATGTCAACGACACTTTGTGAAAAAATAGTGAGCCCAATTGTCACGCTATTTCACCCAGCGATAGAGTTTGTAGTTTGAGTTGGTCGAGCAGAGTGGAAAATGACTTGAGTGGTGTAGTTTAGAGTTTGTAAGTGTTGCCAAATAGCACTGCTAGATTGCTAGCAGTGGATTTTGACCTGTCAAGGGTGCAGTTTCCTATAGAAACAAAATTAAAAAAAAAAATAGTGGAATTTGGTGAAAAAAACATGTTAATTTATGCAAATCTTCCCTCCTTCTAGCGCCAAAATGTGAATGGTGATCCTAGACATGCACAAACACAAAGAACAAACACATTATTAGTCCAATATGCAAGTTAGAAACAACATTCCCCATGAAATTCATTTGAAACATGAAAACAAGAAATAAGTGAACACAAGTAAAAAAACTATTAAATCCTATTTTAATGTCCAAACTCTCAATCCCATGGGGGAATTGGTGCCATTTTGATGTGGAAAATGGCCCTTTCCCAATTCCTTGCAAGCTTGATGATCAATGATGAAGATTTGATGCTCCTTAATGAAATTTCTCCATAACCTAGCTATGAAATTATGAAAATGGATGAACTTGATTCAAAACATGGAGATGATAACTTTGCACAAGTTGTGAATGAAAATGCCTAAGATTGTGGATCCAAAATCAATAAGAGAGCCTTCTATTTATAGAAGATAATGATGGAGCATGAGGTAAAATGGATGAATGTGGGATCAAACACCAACCAATAGCATAATTCCACTTGTCAACATGTGAGTGGACAAAGGTGGAGCACATTTGGATGAATGTGCACATTAATTCAATTAGGTGGAAATTCAAAATTGGAGAAATGACAAGTTGGAGGGAGAGAAGAAATGAATTAAATGCCACTTGGCTCAAGAAAAGGACATGTAAGAGGCCTTTAATGCCTTGTTGGATGGACAAGTACTTTTGGGGGGAGATTTCAAATTTGAGGAATATTCCATCCTTTTATGCCTTTTTGAATGAAAAAGGAAGATTTATAAATTAATTAAATTGATTTTCATGAGAAAGTTGCAAAAGCTAGAGGATTTGATGGATTAAGATTAGGATTAATCAGGATTTGATTAATTTAAGAGGAGATTAGCTGAGTTGACAATTTGATTTATATTTTAGGATTTAAATAAATCAAAGTGAGAATAATAATGAATTTAGACTTAATTAAATAAAGTTGGATTTATTTAATTAAAGAGGATGGTGTTAGACTTAATCAAATAAATGTTAATTTATTTAATTAAAGGAGATGACTTTAGAGCTTAATTAAATAAACTAAATTATTTAATTACAAGAGGGACTATAGGATTAATTAAACAAAGTGATTTATTTAATTAATAGGAGATGGTGACTTAATCAAATAAATTTGATTTATTTAATTAAGAGATGGAATGTGATGAATTTAATCAAATAGAGATTATTCAATTAAATTGATTAGTAAAGGAGATGAATGAACAAAGGATCAGGTGTATAGGATTAATTGGTATATTTTTTGTGTCTATAGTTGCAAAAGGGTTGGACATCTGGAAAGATTTCCCAAACTTCTATGAAAGAAAGGAATGGGTAAGAATTATCTTGAGCCACATTCATTGGGACTTCATTTGGCTAGAAAACTCTACATGATCACAAAGGATGCAATTAGGGTAGTCACTGGTCTTTGTGCCACTAGACCATTATGGGTGCTATAATTTGTGAAGAATGAAATGGTTATGGAGCTCACTGGTGCTAAATTTGATAAAAGAACCCTTGTAGTTAAGGATATCATTGATCTTGGTGTCCAATATGCATCAATGGGGATTGCATACAATGTTTACTTCATGAACAGAGAAGGGTTTTCCACTACCACTGCAATTCATACCACACATCAAATGGTAAACGAAGGTGCTATCTTTGATCTATCTAAGCTATTAAGAGAGTAGCTAATGGAGAACTTGAGGAGAACAAAAAAACCAATTATAATTTCAGGTTTGTTTCTTTGATTATATGCCTTACTTTCTTCTTGTTTTTGAATGAGTAGCCTAGTTTTAAGGGTAAGAATTACAAAAATTCACTCCAAGCTACTTAAAACATATCTAGTTAGAAAGAAGTACAAGGACCCTTCAGATTACAAGAAAGAGTCTCTGGTGTGCATGAAGTACAATCTGTCTCTGGTATGGAGGTAGGAAAAGAATAAGAGAAAGAGTTAGGTTAGAAAACCAAAATCCTTGAAGAAATGAAGATGGATGAGGTGAATTTTTAGGATCAAGTTCTAGATGGAAATATTTTGCAAGATATACCTAATGTGTCCACTCAAGATATAGATCTATTATTTTTGAAGGTAATGTGATAAATGGTGATGAAAAGGGAAAATATGATAAGAAAAATGAGGAGATTTATCCTCCAATAAATACTAATGCACAAAATGAAAAAAATCAAGATGAAGTTGGTGTCCCTCCTCTAGACCATAATGTTGCTCCAAAAAAATTAGGGAATAATGAGCAAGATGATCCTAAGATAGTTTAGGATGTGAAAGATAAGATAGTTGAAAAGCAAGATGCTTTTGTGGACATAGGTCAGAGTTCTTCTTTTTTAGTCTCTTTTAAGGATTTACTTGGAATGCAGATGCAATTTCAACCTATGGTAATACCCCAACTTCTAAAAATTCCCACCCTTGAGGTAAAGGTTGATTTGTCTAACATTTCTCCCTCCATAAGCTACATTTTGGAGACATTATACATACTTCTTCAAGGAAGGAGATTCTACAAGATCATGTAAAGAAGAGTGAATTGTTGAATATGTTGTGAAGACTATTCAAGAGGGTTTACTAGAGGTAAACATTGATGCTTCCTTTCCTTCGAAATAAAAGTTAAAATTTTTAATGGATTCCTTTAAAGATAATTCCTCTCACTTGGATCAAAAGGTAGAGCAAGATTCCTTGAGAAAGATAAAATATAAAAGGATGTTAGATGCATCTGATTAGTGTGCCAATGTACACAACAATTTTCAAGATAACATAAAGATGCTTAAAGAATGTGTGGATGAAGTTACTGATTTGTATCAATTTTGTTTCAAATGGCCTTGTTCCACTAAAAGCATCAAGGGTCAGATTGACTCCATTGATTCATAGATAATTGAAGTGGCTGGAATCTATGATTAGTCAAAGGATACACACGGGGCGAATAGAGCTCAAGTTGAAAATATTCACTTACAGTTGTCACTACTTCAGGACCAAATAGAGCAAATAAAGAAGCAATTTGGTTAGTTATGGGTGTATTTAATGTGAGACTTGCTTCATTATCTAGGATAATTGTTGAAGCTAAAAAGGTAGAACTATAAATGAAGGCCCCAAGAAATGTAGAGGAGGTTGAGAATTTGTGCATACAGTTTGAATGCCAAAATAATATTCTCTCTTCAATAAAAGCAGACTGGGTTGAAAATTTGGTGCAACTCAAAGAAATTCACAAGAATATCCTACCTTCTAAGGAAGTTACAAAGGTATAATAAAGGAAATTTTAGTCTTTGTATAAATTTTGTGAATAATTACAACATCATTTTTGGTTTTTGTTGAAATTTTTTTGTACATAGCATTATTTTTGAAGCATCTCCATCTAAGGGGGGTATTTTAGAAATCATATAGTAAGGGGGAGTTTATACTATTGTTTCCCAATTTTCACCTATGGGCTCAATCGGGTAGGATAGGTCATGCATCTGATGCCACTCCACAAGGAGCTCATTTGAAAGGGATCACTCAGTCAGTCTGGCATAAAACTCATCAAAGAAGAAAGTTGGCAAGACCCTCTCATTGTCTTGCTGACTAGCAGTGCATGCCATTTGGTTGAGTGCACCAGTCACCAGGACTTTTGGGTTGCCATGAGTCTTCATATATCTCCCCAACAAGAGAAAGAGCGACTAACAGAGGGTCTCGATGAAAGTTGGGGCTCTCGCTGTGATGTTTCGACAAATAGCAAGGGTCATGCCGAATTTGGTTCACCGGGGAGCTCTCGGCATAAAGTTATTCCTTTGGTGAAGGGTTTTCCCAAGGGGATGATGTCTCACCAAAACATAATGCCTTCACTAGGAAATGGAGAGCTTGATATTATGTCTCGGTGACCAAACGAGGGTCTTGCCAAAGTGGAATGGCTTCGGTATAATGCTGTGACTTCGAAAAGAAGTCTTCCTGACTGATGGGAGTCACCCTAAAATGATGAGCTCAGGGAGATCAGTTTCTGTTCGACAAGATGTCTTGGCGACTAAAGAGTCTCGGCAAGAGGAGACATCATTGGCGTGACATCTGGCCGATCAAGCGAGGTCACACCGAAACAGAGTGCTTTTGGCGTGGGATGGTCATCTCGGGGAAATGTCTGGCCAACTACTGATGGTCTCGCTGAAGTTTTTTCCTTTGGCATAGGGTCTTTCCAACATAGCGATGTCTCCCCGATAGATGAAGGAGCTCAGGGAGAATGAAGACCTCGCTATGAGGTCTCACCAACCAAGCGAATGTCTCCCCGAAATGATGTGAGCTTGACGCAAAGGAAAGGAGTCACCGTGATGTCTCGACAAAGGCATGAGGTCCTGCCGAAGAATGATGGGTCTCGGTATAGTGTTTTTCCATTGATGAAAGGTCTTGCCGACAGGGTAAGGTCTCACCGAAATGAGGTGCTCTTAGTGTGATATCTTGGAAAATGAGGGTGGTCTCTCCGACTCTAAAGGCTCTCAGCGCAGGAGTTGAGTTCGTTGCGATATCTCGGCGATAAAGAAGACTCTTCCTAACTAAAATGAGCCTTCGCCAAAGCAAGGTGCCTTCGGCATGAGGTCTCACCGACTGCTTGAGGTCTCACTGACTACTTGTGGTCTTGCTGAAACAAAGGGGGTCGATGTAATGAATGTCGTTGATGTAATGTGGTGGCTTCACTGTAAGGTCTCACCGATGCGGAAAGTCCTGCCGACAGATGATGAAGAAAGCTCACCGAAGTATTTTTCCTTTGGCAAAAGGTCCTGCCAAGAGTAAGAAGTCTCGCTGACAATGAGATGGGTTCGCCGTGACATCTTTCCTTTGTCAAAAAGTCTTGCTGACTCATGGTCTTAGCAAAAGAAAGTAGAGTCGCCATGATGTCTTGGCGAAAGTATAAGATCTAGCCGATCAATGAGGGGGTCTCAATATGTGTTTTTCCTTCGGCAGGAAGTCTCACCGACAACAAAAGGTCTTGCTAATGTGGATGAAATCGTTATAAGGCCTTAGCAAAGGGTGACTTTGATATGAGGTCTTGCCGATACAATGATGTCTCCCCGACAAGAAAGGTGAACTCTCAGTGAAGGGAGGCATCATTAGCAAGAAGTCTCACTGATAGCAAGGGGTCTGGCCGATAAAAGAAAGTCTTGCCAGAAGGTTGAATTTGGCATGAAGTCTCGGTGATGCATGATGTCTCACCGAAGCATTGTGCCTTCACAAAAGAATGAAGATCTCGGTGTGAGGTCTCACCGACCAGCGAAGGTCTCCCCGATACAAAATAGGCTCGCCCAAGGATCTTGAGCTCGATGAAAGGTCTTCTCGGCCCGCTATGAGTCCTACCGAAATGGTCCAAGCTCGCCGAGAGAAGAGGGTTTCGACGTAAGGTCTTGTCAACCCGAAAAGTCTAGCTAAATGGATATTTGAAATCGGTAACACTCCTGGCCGAGGGGTTTCAGCTCATTATGACCTCTTGCCAACTGATCATGGTCTTGACGAAGGTTATGCCTTCAATGTAACATCAGTAAACTCTTGCTGATAGTGGTTCACAAGTTTGAGATTGGGGAGACTCTGAGCGAAAGTCTTGCGCTTGGTAGGATGTCCTATCGACCGGCGATAGTCTTATCGATGGTTCCAGGGATGTCAATATGAATTTTTCTGCTCGACATGAGCTCTTTTCGACCATCGTGTGTCTTACCGAATGCTACTGTAAGGGCATAATCACATCAGGGAGACACGTCTAGTGTCTCACCGACATGCGATTTAGTCTGACGACCCTTGACTATCTGGAATCTATATGGCACAAATGCAACCAATCGGAGGAATCTACAGGAGAGTCATGGCAGTTTGACCCTGTGAACGAGATCAACAGAGTGAAAGCAACGTGGAATCGACTCTGAGCTCAGAAGAATTCAAGGCAACTCGACAGGGAGGTTAGAAGATAGACACAAGACCAAAAGTTAATGTGGTAGCTACAAAAGATCTGAAGGCTTCTCCCAGGAATGACTCTTCACCGACATGGACGATAGGGAGACACTTGAATGCAGCATTAACTTCGCTCGAAAGATCTAGGGGATTTTTTTATGAACATGAATATTCTTGTGAGCCCTAAGGGGCCGACACATTTTTGTATATATGGCATTTTTTGCCTCTTTGAAAAGGGAGTTCAGATGATGTGTTCAAAAGAGTTAGTAATTTTTAGCAATCCTCTCTCAGTTGATATAGGCTTTTGTAACTCACTTTGATTTTGGAATATAAAGTACAGAGTTTACCTTGGCCACTATTGATGTTTCAGATTTCCATCATTTTTCTTGCAAAGTGTTGTGCATTTTAGGTTAATGATCAAGTTATCTTGTGAATTTCTTTCATTCCTTTATAACTTTATCTAGTGTTTCATGCCTTCCTTTGTTAAAATCATCATTATATGAATCACAAACTGTGTTTACATAATCACACATAGATTCTAATATGTGAAAATATTTTCCTTTTTTTAAAAAAGTGTGTGAATCAAACCCGTTTGTGATATATTAATGTAAATTTTACATAATTTTATGTGTAACCTTATGGTCATTGGCAATTTTCAAGTGTAGTCTAGGTATTCCACTGATTTCATCAGTTCGGTGTATCACCATAGTTTAGTTTTATTTTTATGCACTCTTTCTCCCTTTCCCTTTATAGAATCAGTAGTTTAGGTGACACCAAAGGAAGCTGACCTTCTCCAGAGGTAGACCTCTGCTTACAAGAAACCCGCATCTTTAGAGGTCTTCCCATGTTACACTGAGGTGTTGAACATTAGGTTCGATAGGGTGCAACTTCAGGTGATAACAACTATCTTGAGCTAATAAAAGTAGAAAATATTATTCCCTTTTCCCTTGATGTCAAAGGGGGAGAGAAGGCTTGTAGATAAAGGATTGTTTCCATTAATGACAAAGGGCGATATTTTTGCTAAGATGTGTTTTCATTGATGCCAAAAGTGTATGCTAAAGAATGTATAATACTCTAAAGATAAAAAAAAGTGCAGAGATATCTATTGATACTATCAATAGTGTAGTATGAGGTTGAAAATGGTATTCAATTTGATGACTAAGTATGTTGTTAAGGCCAAAAAGAAAGTTCTAATATTTTTACAGTGTTCCTAGTTTGATTTCATTCCAAGTTTGTGTACCACATATTGAGATAAGTTGCAAAAGGCTGGCTAAGGATTTTATAGTGTATACTCTCTGACAAATTCATAGTATTTTGGTCTGCAATCCTTTGTAGTCCAAGTTATTTTCTTGTAGTTCAAAAGATAAGATGGTCAAGATGTGAAGGTATTATATCCAAGGATTCAAGTCATCACACCTTCTATAGTGAAAGTTATATTCTTTGGTAGCACAATGTGTTGATAGTGAAAGGTCTATTCTATAGAGAATTCAAGAGCAACCATTAGAATCCTATTGTAACAAATTCAAGATCCAACATCATGTCAAAGTGTATGTGATTTCATGTGTTATCATTGTTTTGTGAAGGCTAACCATTGTTGTAGGTCTCCAAAGAACTCAAGCATTCAAAAAAATATTGAGCAAGCAAGATCCAAAATCTTTGAGGTGATGTGTATGACATCAGTCCTTCAAGGAAGCCATCAAAGGGTGGTGAGTTACAACACTTAGTTATTTCATCAATAGTTCATTTCATTGATTTATTTATCATTGACATTTCCATTGTGGAAGTGGAAACACTTACACAAGGTTTGACTAAGGCAAACCTCTATAATGGCCCAAAATTTCATCTCTTTGTGAATGTGCATATCTTAGGTTGAAAAGGATCAAAAGAAGTTTGAAGATTATTTATTCATTGTTGTATTTGAAACCCTAGGCCTTGACAACTCACAAAAGGTCAATTACAGAAATATTCGATACTGATCTAACAAGTTTGTAGATGGGAAACAAAAGTGCAAATCTAACATCTGAAAAAATAGATCTAAAAAAAACCTAGCAACATAGTGGCACCCCTGACACTAACATCTTGATAAATTTAGTTGAAATTAATACCACAGGTGCATAGTGTCCTCCCCTTGTTTCTACTATTCAATTTCCTTTTTGACATCTTAGGTTTTTTGTATTAGAATGAGAATATTATTTTGCATCATTAAGTCAATTATATCATTGCATTTCATTATTAGGTCATTTCTAGGCTTGGTTGAGGGTTGGTTGATTCACCTATCAGGCTACAAGTCAACCTCATACCTTGTCCAAATCCATTAAACCCCCATTTCATCCTTACATTCTACATCCATCTTCCTATCACCATCGTATCATCCACAACATATGAAATTTGGGAAAGGTGTCAAACCCTAAGGAGACAACTAAAAGGGATCCCTTTCCCACCATTTTAGATAGTCCTCCTCTAAACCCATGAAGTGTATGAAAGCCTAATCATTAGGAAAAATATCAATAGGTGTAGATCCTCATTGGTACCAATCAATCAATTTGGGATGACGAAGGGAGATATTTATGGTGAAGATGGAAGTGAAAAAGAGGTAGGATATGCCCAAATCAGCATAAGAAAGTTTGATGACCTCTTTTTGGATGTCCTCAGTGATGATGGATTTTCTATTGACATTATTTTATGTACTAGGTGATGATGAAATTTTTTTTTGTTTCATAACATAACCGAGTCCTTGATATTTTGGTTGAGTTGGTATTTCAACAGGTTAGAGAATAACTTAAATTTTTCCCCAATCCTCTTCCTTGATAATTAAATTTTTGTGCTATTTGTTGAGTTGCAAGATAGGCTTCTTAAAAATATTCCAAGAGGGTGGAAGAAATTGTGGGTTCCTCACAATATACCCATTGATTAATATCCTCTTCAAGTTGTTCTTATCCCAAAGTTCCCCTAGACTAAAAGGTTACAGGGCCGATGTTCTTGATTGTATCCTCTTGTGGTTTTTGAAATGAAGACGGCCATCCATATGTGCATGGAAATGGGGGCATAGTGCCTACATTAAGCATAGTGCTCATCTCATATTTCCCACAACCTTTGTTAATGATATTGAACTTTGCAAGAGTGGAGTCAAGGGTGGAAGATAGATTGGAAGATATAATGAGTGTGTTGGGATCAACATAGGAAGAATATGAAGTGGAATTGGAAGGAACCACTTCAACTCAGGACAATGTCGAGAATGGGGGAATGAATCCTTAAGAGCATGAAAATACTCAAAAGGATGTGGATCAACATGGATGGTAACCTTGATTCGATTATGTGGGAATTTAAGGAATTGATGGTAGGTGGATTGAATAGACTGCATGGCATGGATCCATGGGTGACTAAGGAGATAATTATATGGAAGGTCAAGATCAAGGACATCACATTTGTATACTGCATAGCTGGACCGACCTAAATGGGAAGGAAAATGGCGCCCTCTAAATCTCACTTTGCATTATCATAGGCTTTGATTGTGATCACCTAATTGTCCAAGGTAGATTGAGTATATCCCACCTATTTAATGAAATTTAATGTACAATTTGAGGGATAAACTATTATCTAACAAGACCCTCTTCACCTTATGCTTGGTGATAAGGACTTCAAAATGGAGGGAACAATTGTGAGTAGGATTAATGGGAGGCATATCATTTTGACTAAATTCTAACTATTATGTAGATAATAAGTGTCTCACAAGAGCTTGGAATTGAGTGGGATCTATGCCATTTCTTGGTGTATGGTGAAAGACTTTAGCAAGTCTAAAATGGAAATTTGAGTTGGGGTCTTACCAAGATGATCTAGGATGTTGTATTGCTAGTTTACATGAGGTTGTTGGGATGAATTTGATGGAATAGGAATAGATATGCAACTGTGATGAGTGGTAACTATAAATTGAGGTTATTTATCCTTGACTCTAATCATGGAACATGTGGATCAACTTGTGTGATGCAACCAACCATATTTTCATAATTGAAAGGAACTTTAGTATAGACCACATGATTAGTTTGATTGTTTTGACTATTGCATGAACCATCATTAGCGTTAGATGAACTAGCTCCTTGATTAAATGCTTGGGGAAAGTATTTTGGTATATCTATAACTGAGCATTAGAAGAGGTGGACTGATTTCCCTCAATGATAATATCACCCTTATCAATTAGATCTTGGACATAATTCTTAAGCTTCATACATTTATTTTTAGAATGACCTTTTATCCTATGATAGTCACAATATTCATTTCCCTTATAACAATTAGGCTTAGGCTTGGATTATCAAATGGTTGGGTGTTTACATAAGTAACTACATTAGCTTGGACCAACCTATGAAAGACTAGATCGAGTGGTTCTCCCAATTGTGTGAAATTGTATTTGGCATTACCTTGATCAGGAGGATGGAGTGTTCCTTGAGCAACATATATGGCATTGGTTGGGGATGGAGTTGGCATATTTTGATGACCTTGAGAGGTGTTAGCCACTTGAATATGCTTTATGTTAGTTACACCATCATTAACATCATTCTTGTTTTTGTTCCAATAGTGAGATTTGTCATTAGATTGTTTATCATTTTTCTCTTTATATATTTTGACCAATCCCTTAGCTATGAGTGCTTTTTCAATAGTGACACCCTTGTTAATGACTTCGGCAAAGGTGGAAGGTAAATGAAGGCACAATTGGTAAGCCATCTTGGTGTGGAGATTCTCAATGAAAATGTTGACCAATTGTTTCTTAGGGAGGGGGTACGAGAGATGGCTCACTTGGGATCACCACCTTTGTAAATAATTTACAAAAGACTCCCTAGGACATTTATTGTTCACACATAAGTCCATTGTATCAACTTCATGTTCGAGGTTATAAGATAAATGTGCCACAAATTTATCTAATAGATTTTTGGAGGTAAATATAGAGTCACAAGGGAGGTGTAAGAAAAAATCCAAAGCTTGTCTGCCTAGACTCTGAGGGAACAAACAAAGGAGATAGTTATCATTAAATAGACAACCTCTTAAAAATGCATGTAGAATTCTTGTAAATGATCCCGTAGATCACCCTTTCCTTTATACTTTTCAAATTTAGGAATTTCAAAATGTTTTGGGAAGGGTGTTGTGGAAATTGAGGGATCAAATATATATAGGCATATCTCCTCAAATTTAAAGGACTTCTATGTGGAGGTTCTAGCTTGCAAATCCTTAAGAGTGACCTTCATATTTTCCCACTCTTTGTTTAATGGTGAAGGAGTTGGATTGGATTGAGATTGGGGAGCATATGGATTATATGGAGGTAGTGGATGATTCAATTGATCTTGTGGTGGATTAGGATATGAGGATTGTTGTGAGACATAAGGTGGTTGTTGTGATTATTGGAGTTGATGGGTGGATTGTTGGAGTGGATTGGAATATGATTGTTTTTGTAAAGGTGGTAAGGGATATGATGGTGGTTGGAATTGATAGGATGAAGAAGAGTGTTGTGCACCTCCATAGGATTGAAAAGGAGGTTGAGATAGATGTGATTGATAATTGTAGGTGGCATGTTGTGAGTATTAGGGTGGTTGTTGAGAATATGAATGGGATGAATACTAAAGCAGATTGATGGGAGGTTGTTGAGGATTAATGTACTACTATTGTGGAGTTTGTTGTTGTAGATATGATTGGTATGCATAGTCCTATGAGGTGTATTGTTGGCATGGATTCATAGGAGGTTGTTGATAGTATGGATCCTATTAGATAGCAGGCTCGATGAAAGGTGCTGATGTAGGTATTGATGATATCATGGAGAGAAATAATTAGGTGGAGGATTGGGATATGATTGTGGTGGTTGTGACTGATATTGTGATGAAGCATTGTTTTGAGATTACAATTGAGGTTGTTTTTGGGGTTGAAATGGTGGTTGTTGATAGGATTGCAATGGGGGTTGCTAATAGGATTGTGATGGTGGCTAATTAGGAGGTGGTGGGATGGAATGACTGGGATTGGAAGGTTGATTTTTAGGAGGTGGAACCTAGGATGAAGACGTAGCCACAAAATTATAATAATTTTTATAGACCTATTGAGCAAGTGCAATGGGAACATGTAGAGGTGTTGATGCTAAAACATTAGATCTTAGGGCCACCATATGTCCTAGATGCGGGGGATAAGTGGATGTTTGCAATGTTTGGTTTTAGATGTTTTATGGGATGGAATTCTAGGATTCTGGAGGTGGTGTAGGAGTAGGTCCATGAATAGGACTAAGTCCTAATCTGGATCCCATGGTGGGAATCTAAAGAGGAGAATGCGAGACCTAGATAACCACCTCATTCCAAAATTTAGGTAAATACCATGAATTATCAAGGGAAGCCTAAGGATCTTGAGGAGCCTATGGAGCCTATGGAGCCTATGGAGGTTGAGAAACCTATGGAGGCAAAGGAGGTTGAGAATTCTGAGTAATTATGAGGTTTGAATATCCCCAAGTATTTTGACATGAAAATCTAAGTGGAGGTTTGGTTCCTTGCATGAGTAGCGTAGCAAGGATGGCCTCAAAACATTCACTAAGGAGACAATCATTTATTTGTACATTGACAGGATTACTAAGGCACTCCTCTAGAGTGATCTTAGGTTGTGATACCATTCCTTCTTCAAGAGATAATATGCCATGAGAGGAATTTAAATTCATTAGGCCACCTTGCATGTTGGTTTATTGGGATCCCACAACATTAGTAAGATTGGTTGGGTGAACCGATTGGTGAAACTATTGTTATTGTTGCTCCATGAGCCCTTTTAAATGTGATCAAGTGGTTACAAGCATGAAAGATGAAGATGATTAGATTAGATAATGAAGATAATTTTATCCCAAGGAAAAGACTAAAGGATGATGATTGGATGATAGATTATGTAATTTATTGGAGGTTGGATTGACTGATTAGATTATCGATTGAATGATGAATTAAGTGATGGATTTACTTAGAACTCCAATTAAGTTTGAGAAATTGATTTGATGATGATGTGATTGATTGCTAATTGATATAGGTTGTGTTCTCAATAAGTTTGGATGATGATTGGATTGTAATTGAGATAGGAAATGTTCTCAAGCATGAACAATTTTGGCACAAACTAGACCTCTAGCTTGAGATAAGTTGATTTGGCCAATTGTGATTACTAACTCATGATATATGGTATCCCTAAGAAAGCATAAATATGACAATGTGGATTGATTTATTGATTTAGATTAAAAAGTTATCAATTTTATGGTTAAGAGGCTAGATTTCAATGGTTGATGATGGGGATAGTGATAAAATGTGACTAAGGATGTCCTTGTGTGATTATAAGGATGATTTGATGACTTTTGGAAAATGTAATGTGATGAAAATGGATGGTACAAAAGGTTGAGAAGTTTGAAAAAAAAATTGATCATATGATTAAGCTTAGAATAGCAAGAGCTATCTCTAGTCAAATGGATTCACTATTGGGTTTTTATATTGAAAATGGATTTGCCTAAGAACAAAGAATATTTTCCCATTGATAAAGCACAAAATCCTATGCATCGATCCAAATACATGAAGAAAGTGTATTCACCTATTAACAGTGTGTATCCACTAAAAAACAAGGATTAATTGGTGACCAATGAAGCTATCCAAGAATAGAGAAAATATGCCTATTAAGGATGTGGGATCACCTATTAGAGGAGTTGCCTATCAAGAAATAGATCTTCCTTTATAAGATAAAAATTTCCTATCAGTAGAGTGTATCCTCATATCGAGGATGATCAGGGTGAAACATGTATCTTCCTATGAATAAAGCAGATCTTTAGGATGACCAGTGTGAAATGTGTATCTTCCTATGAACATAGTGGATCTAATATGGATGACCAACTAGGATGGAAAACTTATTTTCCTATGAACAAAGCAGATCCACCTATTGATAAAGCAGATCCACTTCTGAACAAACTGTATCCACCTATGAAGGATTGACTGACTAGATAGACTAGATGAGGAAAATGCAACCACCTTTGAATAGAGCACAATACCTATGAACAGAGCACAACCACCTATCGATATAGTGGATTCGCCCCTAAAGGATGTGTATCTACCTATTAGGAGATAAACAACCTAACAATAAAGGATGACTCAAAAATTGCATAGACACAGACTAGATAGATTGAAGACACTCACTAGTATTGACAAGAAGACATTTCAAACATCACAAAGCCTAAATTAGTCAAGTGGATGTGTTAACCTACCATATGCCCATCAACCATGAGGATAATATCCCAAGATTGGCGAGGAGCACCACTCTCCCAACAGTTTGTAGATAGGGATCCAGTGGTATAGGCCTAAGTTGACAATGGGCTCACCTTCTCCCTTTCTCTGAAGGTCTTGAGACCTTCCCCAAAGAACTCATACCCCTACTTGAAGAGATATATGGTGAGTAGCTTTGGGCATGATATTGTACCTTGCGCTATGATAGGAAACGACTAAAAGGTCCTAAACTAGGTTGATATAGGTGATCTAGTGTGTCCTCTAAACACTAGGAGGGTGTGTGAGGCACTTTTGTGAAGACCAACCTATCATACTTGCATGGGTTAGGAACGTCAGTTAAGCTACTCGAACCAACCATACACTCTTAACTTGAGATCACCTAAGCATTAGAGCTTCGCTAAACATGATGTGATTGGATTAGGGTATAACTTTCATTTTTCCCCCTTTCTATGCCCTACCAGTTTGTGTGGTTGAGGTCATCCCTTAGGGTGATGAAATCCCCAAGTAGGCCTCCTATAAGGAAGGTAATGCTAGGTGTTTCTAATCTCTAGGCTCCCACATAGTGCAAGGAGAGAGCATATGCACCAAACTGGCACAACTAGAATGAAACTCAAAGGCTCACTGAATGGTGCAAGGGGAGAGCATACATCATCAAGCAACTCTAATCATGACAAACAAATAAATTGACCCTTTAGAAAATTGAAGTGTTGCTAGTTAGTGAAAAATACTTACAAGTCTTTGAATGATCATCCTGCAAGAAACAAGTTAGTAGTTTAAGGCATCAGTCTTCGACAAATAAGGTTGCAAATAGATAGGAAACACTCACAAGCACCGAATAACATGTTAGTTGGTAAGCAATAAATTGGAAACAAAGCATAAAACATAAAATGAAAGTACAAAAAAGGTATTACCAGCATGGTTGCCTATCAAAAATGCGATTATTCACAAGATTGTAATAGGTTTTTGCACTAGATAATAAAATCATTGGATGGATGTGGTTTGGTGGATGTAGTCTGGATTGGGTGAACCACGTTAAATTCTCTGTGTTATAATTTATTCTGTGTGTTTTAGTTTCTCTGTTTATTAATTAAATTTGCATTTAATTGTTAGACATCTACCATTTCTAACCCTAACAAGTGGTATCAGAGCGAGGTTGTGTTTCGATTATCGTTTGTAGGAAGGTCTCACAGTTGAGTGGGAGTAATGGTAGATGAGGGTAACTATTAGTTATGGAAGATGTAGATGGAGGACTACCTCTATCAAAAGGATTTATGGGGGCCATTGGAAGGGAAAACCAAGAAACCCCAAGCAATGTCTGATGAGGACTGGGAGATTTTGGATAGAAAGGGTCTTGGCAGTATTCGTTTATGCCTAGCACAATCAGTTGCATTCAATATTACAAAAGCAAAGACAACTCAAGAGTTGATGGAAACCCTGACAAAGTTATATGAAAAGCCTTCCGCTTCGAATAAGGTATTTCTTATGAAGTGTTTATTTAATATGAAAATGGTAGAAGGTGGGTCAGTTACTAATCATTTAAATGAGTTTAATACGGTCACTAGTCAATTAACTTCTATAAAAGTAAATTTTGATGAAGAAGTTAGGGCTCTTTTGATTTTGTGTTCTTTTCCTAAAAGTTGGAATAGCTTGGTAATGGTTGTTAGCAATTTTGTTTCTGGTTCGAATACACTTAAATTTGATGATGTTGTTGGTGTTATTTTGAGTGAGGAAATTTGTAGGAAAAGCTCATGTGGAACATCCACATCAGGCAGTGTTTTGAATGCAGAAAGCAGGGGCAGAAAAAAGGAGAGAGGAAACAATTCTAGAAATCGTGGGAATTCATGAGGAAAATCAAAAGACAAAAGGTCCCAATCTAGAGACAAGAGGGATTGTTGGTACTATGGTAAGTCGGGTCATTTAAAGAAAGATTGTTGGTCTCAGAAAAATAAAGAAGGGGACAAAAAGGAAGGAAGTAAAGAGGAAAATGTGGTAAGTAATAAATCTGATGAGGATGCTTTGATTCTTTCCCTTGATAATGCTATTGATTCTTGGGTGTTAGATTCAAGGGTTTCATTTCATGCTACCCCCCATAAAAGTTATTTTCTTGATTATGTCCAAGGGGATTTTGGGCTGGTTTATTTAGGAGACAACGAACCCTGTCAGATTGTTGGAAAGGGAAGAATCAAGATTAAGTTGCAGAATGGGAATCATTGACTACTACATGAGGTAAGGCATGTTCCAAAGTTAAGCAGAAATTTAATTTCAGCAGGGCAACTAGATCATGAAGGTTGTGTTGTTACATTTAGTGATAAAAATTGGAAGGTCACAAAGGGTGTCTTAGTGGTAGCAAAAGGTGTGAAAGTAGGCACCTTATATCTTTGTACAGGTCATATTGTTCCTTCTACTTTAATTGTTATGGAAAAAGGTCAATGTTCAGGAACAATTGTTGTAGTTCAGCAGGTAGAAGATCATATAGTTGTTGTGGACTCTGAATTAGCACTATGGCATAATAGACTTGGGCATATGAGTGCAAAAGGTATGAAAGTACTTCATTCAAATAATGTTTTACCAGGTCTAAAATGTGTTAATATAGATTTTTGTGAAAGTTGTAAGTATGGAGAACAAAAGAGAGTAAGTTTTATCAAGGATGGGAAGCAAAAGAAAGATGATAAATTGGAGCTTGTGCATACGGATGTATGGGGACTGGCTCAAGTATCTTCTCTTGGTGGCTCTTTGTATTATGTTACATTCATTGATGATGCAACTAGGAAGGTATGAATTTATTTCCTTAGGCATAAATCTGATGTATTTGAAACTTTTAAAAAATGGAGAAACTTGGTTGAGAATAAGATAGGTAAAAAGCTAAAATGTCTCAGATCTGATAATGGTGGTAAGTATTGCAGCAAAGAGTTTGAAGATTATTGTTCCTCTAATGATATTCGTAGGCAGAAAATAGTTCCAAGGACTCCACAGGAAAATGGAGTGGCTGAGCACATGAATAGAACAATAATGGAGCGTGCACGGACTGTGAAATTGCATGTTTTTTCTTTTAAAAATATGGCAGAGGCTGTAAACACTATTGTTTATTTAATTAATAGAGGTCCCTCTAATCCTTTGGGTTGTGGTATTCAAGAGGAAGCATGAAAAGGTAAGAAGGTGAGTTATTCTTTTCTCAAAACCTTCGGTTGTGAAGCATTTGCACGTGTAGATTTTGAAAATAGAACCAAGCTTGATGCAAAATCAAAGAAATGTATATTTGTTGGATATGGAATTGATGAATTTTGTTATAGGTTTTGGGATTTTGAAAATCAAAAAATTGTAAGAAGCAGGGATGTCATATTCAATGATAAAGTGTTGTAAAAATATTTGTTACTGCAGCATGAGAAGAAGGAAAATGATTATGCAATGTTGGATGATATTCCAAACAATGATGTTTTAGTGGTTACTCATGCCGGGAAACAACAACAACAACAAATACCACAAACTCCTATTAAATGATCTTCAAGGATAAGTAGACCTCCAGAAAGATTCTCTCCCTCTCTGTATACTATTTTGTTAACTAATGCTGGTCAACCAGAATATTATGATGAAGCTATGCAGGTGGATACCAAGGTTCAGTGGGAGCATGGATGGAAGAAGAAATGGACTCCTTGCTAAAAAATCAGACTTGGGAATTATGCAAGTTGCCTGCAGGTAAAAAGGCTTTACCAAACAAATGGGTTGATAGGCTGAAAGAGGAGGATGGAGGTAAGACGAGATTTAAAGCCAAATTAGTTGCAAAGGGATTTGCACAGAAAAGGGGTATTGATTTTGGTGAGATTTTTTCTCCAGTTGTTAAAATGACTTCTATTCATATTGTGTTTAAGTATTGTGGTTGTTGAAGATTTGCATTTAGAAAATCTTGATGTTAAAACAACCTTTTCTCCATGGTGATTTGGAAGAGGAAATATATATGGACTAGCCATAAGGATTTGAGGTCAAAGGTAAGGAGAAACTAGTGTGCAGATTGAAGAAAAATTTATATGGCTTGAAGTAAGCACCTCGGCAATGGTACTTGAAATTTGATAGTTTTATGGCTGAGCAAGGCTACAATAGGTGTAATTCTGACCATTATGTTTATTTTAAGAGGTTGGATAATGATAGCTACATTATTTTATGTTTATATGTTGATGACATGCTTGTAGCAGGGTCTAACATGGATCACATAAGTGAGCTAAAACAATAGTTAGCAAAATATTTTGCTATGAAGGATTTGGGTGTAGCAAAATAAATTCTTGGTATGAAAATTTGTAAATATAGGAAAAACAAAAAAATATTTTTTTTATCTCAGGCTAATTATGTTGAAAAGGTGTTGCAGAGATTTCATATGGAGAACACAAAAATTGTTAGCACACCTTTGCCTAGTCATGTTAAATTGACTAAGGATATGTGTCCAAAGACACAAGAGGAGGAAAAAAAAATGTCCAAGGTACCATATGCTTCAACTATAGACAGTTTAATGTACGCCATGGTATGAACAAGACTGGATATTGCACATGTCGTAGGAGTTGTTAGTAGGTATTTGAGTCATCCCGGAGTTGAGCATTGGAATGTGGTAAAATGGATTCTCAGGTAATTGAGAGGTACATCTAATAAATGTTTATGTTTTGGGGGCTCTAATACTAATTTAAAAGGCTATGTTGACTTAGATTTGGCAGGGGATATAGATACTAGGCAGAGTACCATAGGTTATGTATTTACAGTTGGTGGGACAACAGTGAGTTGTATTTCTCGATTGCAAAAGGTGGTTGCTTTATCCACCACAGAGGCATAGTATGTTGTGACAACAAAGGCAACAAAGGAGATGATATGACTACAAATTTTCATGGATGAGTTGGGTAAACAACAGGCTGAAAATTACTTGTTTACAAATAGCCAGAGTGCTATACATCTTGCAAAGAATTCTGCCTTGCATTCTAAAACAAAACACATACAATTGAGATATCATTTCATTCGATCAGTGTTGGAGGATGGAAAGGTCAAGTTGGATAAGATACATACAGATGTCAATCTAGCAGATATTTTTACGAAGGCAATGACAAGGGAGAAGATGAGCTCCTCTTCAACTTTGGTTGGGATTCAAGGTTGAATTCAATTATAAAAGAGCAGCAACGTCCAAGGTGCTTATTTCCAGTGGGAGCTGTAATTGCAGTAGTGTTGTCTAGGATCAGTCTCCAAGTGGGAGATTGTGTTGGTGTGGAGATTTCCCTTGAGAAAAATTTTCCTCCTACTTTTTTGCATCATCACCAAAAAAGGGAAAAATCAACAAAAAAAGAAAAATCCAATTTTGTAGAACCCAAAATCTAGAAGCTTCTAATCTTGATAAAAAGGGGTTCAGATGGGTGTTACAGGATGATGAAAAACACGATTATTCACAAGATTGTAATAGGTTTTTGCACTGGATAATAAAATCATTGGATGGCTGCGGTTTGGTGAATGTAGCCCTGATTGGGTGAACCACGTTAAATTCTCTGTGTTATAATTTATTCTATGTGTTTTAGTTTCTCTGTTTATTAATTAAATCTGGATTTAATTGTTAGATATCTTCCATTTCTAACCCTAACACGCACAACCACCCATCAAGTAGATTCGCCTATGAAGGATGTAAAGCTATGTGTCTATAAATTCACATATGCACCAATGTATTCAATCATCGAGTAGTAGATCCACCTATGAAAATGTGATCAAATCCACCTCTAAAGATGGTTATAGTCTAGAAGATTAGAAACCAATACACATCCATCCATTAAGATAGTAGAGTTTCCCTTGAAGAAGGTGTATTGACCTGTGCAATAGATCTAGCTTTGAAGGTAAAACCTGCAACTACAAAAATAGAAAAACTTACAAGAAATAGGTTAAAATACCTATGACGTGGGTCCCACTAGGCAAGTAAAAAATGTGTGCAATGAAAATTACACTTTAAATGCATGAAAAAAGCAATTAAACCAAGAAAAATACAAAATTCAAGCAAACACTTATATTAAGGCCAAATAGCTCATACCTGCTCCAAATTGGATGAAAATGGAGTTGTTGACGAGCCTGATATAATGATTTCCCCTTCAATAATGATACAATGTGTGCTCTAGAGTGATTCTAGCAATGTAACAATAGGAGTTTTGCTCAATGTGTGTAATTTCTCAATTTCTCAAGGTTGCATGATAATCGGTGAAATTGAAAAATGACTAAATGTAGTCATTAGAAAGGGAGAGGAGAGAATGGATGGATAGGACTAGACCTTAGAGAATGGAGGGTTGAGATGTCTTGAGACATCTCAACACATGGTGGTGATAAGTGTCACCACATGAGAGGGGATGAGAGGAAAGAGGACACTTTACAAGTACCATGGGAGTATGGGAAAGATCTCCCTCATAAAGGGATTTCTTGTCCAATCTTCCCAAATAATTGAGAATATGTGACAAGAGGAATTAAAAATTCCTTTTTAATGTGAATGGGAGGAATAAAAGGAATTAAAAATTCCTTGAGGGTATGGATTTCTTCTCCAAAAGGAGAAAGCATTAATGATGAGAGCATAAAGGATAGGTGCCATACATGGAAAGTAGATTAAGTTTTCTTAATCAAGGGATTAGATTGTGTAAATGATTAGGTTAGGTGGAGGATTAGGTTAATGGAGGAGGATTAAGAAGCCACTTGCAAAAGTTGGAGGATGTGACACCTCCTAATCACATATTAGGAATGTGTACATCCCTAATGATGGGATTAGGCAAGTGGATTAGGATTAGCGGTAGAATTATGGAGGATGTGACTAGGAGAGAGAAAGTGGGGAGGAATTAAATATTAGATTTAATTCATATAGGATAAATTACTAAATTAAATAAATTGGTCTATTTATCTACTTTATAGAAGAAGGGTAAAGTGGTAAAGTATGTATTTTTTAATTAAATACCTTAGGGATTTAGAGGACTTTAGGATATTTGGCAATATTAATTAAATAATAGCAATATTATTTAATCAATGCATGTAGGAAGAGATGATAGAAAAAAAAGAAATAAATTTAACCCAGCACAAGTGGTCAAATTTGGGTCTCTACATCCATATCCTAATCCAACAAAACCAAAGATCACAATCAAGGTCAACCCAAATTACAGTGATGATGATGAGGATAGCCTTGCTGGTCCCCATGATGATAGTGAGAGTATTGCGGACCACCATGAATCCATTATCATTAGACATCATTCTCCAAGATTCCACCAATCACCTATCCAAAGTTCCCCTCAAATCCTATCCACATCATCCCCATCCACCACCGTCGATTTTATCCTCACCCACTACTTTAATAATGATAAAGATGCCATGCTTAGATACTTCCTTAGTATTGGTGTCAAAATTCAATCCTCCCTACCTTCATCCAGTCCCAATCCATCTCATATTGCTTATCCTTTCCCTTCCTTTGAAAAGGGAATCCAATCCTCTATCAAAAAATTTCCTCCAACCCCAACCCCATCCACATCCCAAATCCCCATCTCCAAATCCTTTTAAAGAGCCTCATCCTCATCCTCAATATACCAAACCATGGAAGCTTCCACTTATTATTCCACTTTTTCATCCCCCACATCCTTACAATATACATCACCCCAATATTATAAATCCATTTCATCTCATGTCTCTCATGACTTCGTCCAAGGACTATTAGCAAAGGTTGCTAAATCCCCAATAAAAAACAAAGTTGTGAAATCTTTCCATGTCATGCATCCACCTTAATCCCCTTCAGATCAAGATAAGCCCAAATCCCCTAAACCTAATGAATCTCCTATCCCTTCATATTCCCAATTGGAAAAGTCTATCCTTGAACCTTCCTCCCCTGTCAAAGATCATATTATTTCTTCCATCCCATCTAATGAACCCTTTCCTCCACATCAATATGAAAGTGTACCCTCATCCCCTCCCCTCTCTTCCACTCCATCTTATGATCCTCATCCATCCCATGATCCTACCCCAACTCAATATCAAAGTGTCATTTCCTCTCCATTTCATGATCCCAATCCATCTCAAGGTCAAAGCATCCCTTCCACACCACCTCATGATTCTAATCCATCTCATGATCCTCTCCCTTCCATTTCACCTTATGATCTTGCTCCATCTCATGATCCTACTCCAAGTCAAGATAAAATCATCCCTTCCATTCTATCTCATGATCAAGAGAAAAGTATATTACGCACTCCATCACATTATCCCTCCCCAATCAAGATCAAAACATCCCTTCATCTCCATGTCATGATCCTAATCCTCCACAATATCCCATCACCCCTATCCAAGATACTCTTGAACCCCACACCTATCAAATGGGTTCTTCCACCTTCATTTAATCTAGTTTCCTCCAAGAACCTATCGTACCTTCCATGTCATATTCCCCTTAAAATGGACTCACATCTTCCAAAACAACAAGTGTTCCATTAGAAAAAGGATTTTTCAAGCTATGCATTATCAAGGAAAAGGATTAGGCCTCCATGAGCAAGGCATACTAGAACCCATCCGAATCTAAGAAATTGGTTTTGAATGACCAAGCCTCAAGTTTGGTCATCCAAACCATTTGGCGAGCACCAAATTTGGTGCTCACAAATGCTCATTTTAGGCATGAAAAAGAAAATGGTATCTTTTTAAAATGGCACATCTTTTTTCATATACCCTCCACCAAAAGTTTTATCTAGAAATCACCATTCCCACTTGATAGAGTGCATCTTCCTCTTTCCTTTTCTATTAGACCATAAAAAGCTTCAGCTCTCTTTTAAATCTCATTAATTTGATAGCTATTGAAAATCCAAATAGAAGAATAATACAAAGTGTAGGAGGACATTTTTTTTGGAAAAACTAGATTCTTCTTACCAAGGATAAGAATTGTTTATTTCAATATACTAGTTTATTCTCAATCTTAACCTTGATCCATAGCCACATATCTTTCAAAGAAGGATTGAGTGCAAAAGGAATCCCTAGATATCTAACTTACTTAGAGGGTCCTCTCGATCGGAATTCATATTTTGCAAACCAATCTAGTGAGGAGTCATGCCATCCAAGCATGATAGATTTGGCTTAGATAAGTTTTCAAATCTATTTTTTGTATGAGAGAATTGATGTTCTCATCATTAAGTTCCAAAAACAAGGTAGTATCATCTACAAACTGGATATTTAGTAGGTACTTCCAATTAGGAAGAGAGATACCTTGATCTTGGGGGTTAAAGAAGATTCCCTCAATAAGTAAAATATTGCATTTGAGGTAATAAAAAAAAGTGTAGGTGCCAAGGGGCATCCTTATATAATAGACCTTTCCAAGGTAAGGGTCTCTAATAAGGAACCATTAACATCAATTTGGGAAACCACATCTTTCAATAGTGTTTTAACCATATGACAAAAACAATTAGGAAAACGAAAGAATTCAAGCTAGTCATGAGCAAGAAGGACCACTCCACCATGTCATACGCTTTTTCAAAGTCAAGCAAAAGCATGGAAAAGTTTTGGTTAGATTGCTTGTCCCACTCCATAGCCTCCCAACTTATTAGGAGGCTTTCCAAGATATAACTACCTTTAATGAATCTAGTTTGAGTGTTGCTAATAAAGGTAGGGAGGATGTCTACTAACCTTGGAGCAATAAACTTGGTAAGGATCTTGTATGAGACATTTAATAAAGTAATATGATGCCAATTATTCATGAGTGATTTATCTCCATCCTAAGGGAGCAACTTGATCACTCCCTTGTTGATATTTCTGTCCAAGGATCCCTTGCTAATAGCCTCTTTGTAGATTTATAATAGTCTTCATTAACCCATCACTATTTTTCTTGTAAAATTCCACTGAAAAATCATTAGCCCCAGGAGACTTATCATTGTTTAAAATATTGATTGCAATTTTGACCTCCTCAATTGTGATCTCTTTATTTAATCTATTAGCATTCTCCTTGGATAATTTCCTAAGAATGAGCTATTAGCATAATTCTCTTGCATGTTGTCTATTCACATCATTTCCTTCAGAGGTGAAAATATTCTTATAGAAGCCAAATAATTGCTCTTTAATCTCCTTAGGATCATATATAAGCTTATAATCAACCAAGAGTTTATCAATTTTCTCCCTAGTGCCTTTGTTTTTATAATCTAAAAGAGAATTTGGATTCTTTGTCTCCATTTTACAACCAATTCATTTTAGCTCTTACTCTAAGACCTTGAACTTTATTAGTTTAGAATTTTCTTAGCTCACCTTTGGTCATTATTAATTCTTCATTTAACACCATATATGTATATGTATATGTATGTATATATGTATGCATATCTATATACACATACATACACACATGCATACATATATACATACATACATATATACATATACATATATATTCATGTGTATGTATGTATATAATTTCTTTCTCTTGATACTTTTTATCCCGTACTCATCTTAATAATATTTTAATTAAAAAATGCACTATAATATCTATATAAAATAGTTCTCTAACATATCAATTATAACTTGTTTCTTTATATAAATCTCTCGAACCTTTCTTTCACAACCCATACGGATAATCTCCTTACCTACAAGTTCCTTATAAATTTGTGAGGCACTTATAGTAGTTGTTAATGAAACTTATACATATTCAACAAAATATGACATATATACTTTGATAAGTAAATATTATCATGTAATCCTTACTTTGCACTATACAATTTATGCATTTCTATTTTTAATTCCAAAATATGTGTATGGATGGATTTGATGGATGATCAAAATTTTGAATTTGGTAATAAATTTGTCGATTGATTCATTTGGTTGAATGTTTGTTTGTTCTAAAGTCTTAAATTTATATCCTCTTGTTTTGATGGCTTGATTGGTGAGCCTTACACCTTCAAGTGTGTTAATTCAAAGTATTAATGGAGGAAGTGACCAATATTTGGACAATTATCTCTTGATAAAATTAAGTTGATGAGGAGATATGGGACATATTTGTCTATTTGATGGGACACTTGACAAACCATCTCATTTACAAATGACTTTATATTAGCAAAACAATTTTTTTATTATAGATCGTCACTTCATGTGTAGATAGAAAAATTAACATGTCTATGTTTTAAAGTGTCATGTGTATCCAAGACGATTAAACTATGTCTTTTTCATCCATGAACTTAATATTAGAAAATGGGTTTCAAATCTTTTCAATGGATAACATGTACGATCTATGTCAATTTAGAATATTGGCAAGTGGATTTGTATGTGCCCTATCATTAACATGCATTTTGTTTAAATAATAATTAATAGTAAACAAAAACACTATGATTATTGATTGGATCCCTTGTTTAATTTGTTGATGCAATAAAAATTAAATTTTAGAAACATTTTTTAATTGCTTTATTAGTAAAAAAAATACATGAACTAAACCCAACATGATCAACCACTCTGCCCATTATATGAGTCAGTCCCACTATCACCTCTCCCCTAAATCTTTAGATTTTTTATTTCACAACCCATATTGATCATGTCTTACCTACAAATACCTTATAACTTTATGAGGCACTTATATAGTAGTTGTTAATGGAACCTATACATATTCAACAAACAAAATATGATGTATATACTTTGACAAGTAAATAATATCCTTAATCTCTATTCTGCACTATGCAGTTCATGCATTTCTATTTTTAATTATATGATGCTTAATATATAGCTCGGTCTTTCAGATTACATGATGCCTCAATATATAGATATTTGAGATTACAATTACAAATACAATTTTAGAAAATACACCGACTATACTAACATTTAATACATTTTCCTTTTTATCCTTATCTTGCCCACATTTATTTAATATTCTCTTTCTCATTCAATAACTGGTGGTCATTGGGGTGGGAGGAATTACAATTTAATATTGTCTTTCTCATTCAATGACTGGTGGTCATTGGGGTGGGAGGAATTACAATACTACAAAAGTAGATAGATTGAGCTGAAGATTTAGAAGGCGAGCTGCGGTTGAGCAGGCGAGGTGTTGATTAAGGGAAGAAAGCCATGTTTAAGTGCAGCTTCCCACACTTTGTTGATGTCAGCAGTATTGATAGTTTGTCCACACTCGTGGTGATTCCACCCCTGCAATGCATGCACCATTCCTCCCACTCTCCATGCGCTCATTACTCTCCTTGGCAGCCAGTTCTGAATTCCCACCATATAATTTAAAACTGAAATTATTATTACCTACCGTCTCCAATAAGTTGAAGAGTGAACATATAAGTTTAGAAGAGAGCATTTACTGCACCCTCTTAAATGGTTAAACAATCAAAATGGCATTCATTCTCTCACAGAGTAAATGCAAGCTCATTACCTCGCAGGCATGTACGTTTTCCAGATTGGCAGGCACTCGCATTGCAGGCGTGCTGTTGTAAGTGCAGTCCTTACGAGTCCTGGGCATTGGAAATGGCAGAAACGGGATAAACAGGGCTCCCTTGGGTGCCTTCATCTGGTCTTCCCCACTTACCCATCTCCCCACAATCCATATCTGCATCATATCATTGTCAAGATCAAATATGAGTCATTTTTCATTCTTAGTTTGCTCAATCCAGTCAAGCAGCAAAACGAGCATGCACACACAGATTCATTCATACAGCAGCTTTTACCTTGCAGTTCTTGCCCTCCTGATAGCTGCTTACAGGGAGGATGTTGTGCTGGAATTCGGATGGGACAGTAAATTTCATTTGATCAAACTGCTCTCTTGATTCTGTAAGAAGCTGTCATTCGGGATAATGTTAACATTAAATATATGGTGTAAAATAAATCTAAAGAAAATGAGTTGAGCCTATTTCTAGACCAGTACCTGAATACTAACTCCCCCTTGAGACAGCAGGCTGACAATAGCACGTCCAATCTTTGACGTACCCCCACACATGAACACTTCCCTTGTCTCCGAGGGGATCGAATTCAATACTATCGCGACTGCAAGAGTGCTGCCATCTACCATACGGACTTTTAAGTTCTCGTGCTTCTTTAAAAACAGGTCCCCTCCACCATTAAAATCCTCACTCTGCCACATTTAAGTTTTTCAAATTATTTAGCTACCTTACCAATAACTTCTATCACTTTCTACCAACTACCAACTGCTTGTATATTTGATCGATTTATTAATTAATTGAGTGAAAATTATCCTATGTTATATTTAGAATTTCAATTCATCAATTAATGTTTTTTTTTTAATTTATTAATTAATATTAAGAGACATGATAACAGCAAGGGGTGAAATATAATGGTGTGAGTGTTACATAAAACTTTGATCTTCTATTTTAAATTTTACATCCATTTACATGTGAAAATATTACTATTTAATAATAAACATAATCAATGATATCAAATTTCCACAATCCATGTTGAATATTGTTGAGTTGGTTTATGGATTTGATTGTGTGATAGTTTTTGCATCAACGTTTCAGATCACACTCTGTGATCCATCATCGGGATGAAAGCACAGAGCTAAGGAGAAAAATCCATGATCTGTGATTTTTCTTCTTAGCTCTCTGTTTTCATCCTGATGATGGATTGAACGAAGTGTGATCCGAAATGTTGATGCAAAAACTATCACACAATCAAATCCAGAAACCAACTCAGTAATAAAGATAATATTTCCAAGATAAGCAACACAAAAAATTTGTCAAACTATGTATGTAATAAATAAAATTGATCTAAATTGACATCTTGGACATTTTTCAGATAGATGTATTTAAGATACTTTACTAGTAAATACAAATATAATATATTGTGGTTCATACATGTTGTTTATGCAGAATGGTTGTCTACTTGAAAAATCAATTCCCCATATAAACAACCCACACATTAACCATTACAATCTATTAATAAAGACGTTCTTGTTTCACTTCTCTTCTTTAGAATGATTATTTCAATCCTTAAACAATTAAGTAAATTTTAAAAAAATATAGAAGTGTTCCTAATTGGTTTGTTCAACTAACTATTTACACCTAAAAAGTTAGTAAAAGATACCTGGTTGAGGAGGCCTAAACTAATAACTTTGACTTCTTTCTTCTCTGCTTCCAAAATGGAATCCTCAAGAAACTTATTTATCTTTGCTTTTTGAGAAGGCATAAAATACTGCATCCACATCCATAACTAGAATATTAAAAACTAAATAAAACATGATATTCATAGAGTTTTCTAATGTGTGAAAATAAATTAGAGAGCCTTTGGATTTGATTATCTAATTTTTTTATATCACTATTTTAGATTACGTTCAATAATCCATTATTAGGATGAGGGTAAATATATTACAAAATGTGATCTAAAAATTTGATGCAAAAAACTTAAAACAATTAAATGTAGAAGCACTCTAAATTCATGAATAAAATATACTGATAAAAAGAAAAGAAGTGCATGACATGAGCACCTGGAATGTGTATCGTGGAGTAACCCATGTTTGCATATGCAAATCATTTAATTGATTTTTTTCAGTTATAAAAGTTCGTCCAAAGAGCCAGAGAAGGATCATAATGGCATTACTCACTGGCCATAAAATCCACATGTACCATTTGGTAGAGTATGGCTTAGCAGCAAATGAAACAAACCCAAATCTTAAATGAAAAAATGACAACAAGCTCGTTAGATGAGTCAAGTACACCATATCAACCTTTTCCGTCCGTCCTGTTCACATAACAACACTACCCACCCATCAGGTCTAGCTATCATCAAACATATTTTGGTTACAATTATTTGTTTAAAATAACCATTCAAATACTAAACATATTCACTTCTAAAAATTCAATTGTATTTCACAATAAAAAATTATTAAGTGAAATCATCAAATTTAAGTTTTACTATTTATATATAGTGTTTTTATAGAAAATGTTGATCTAACAAATACAAATTCAAGATAAAATGATTAGTGCTTTGTCTTACTTTTTTCAAAGAACTCTAAAATATTAAAAATGTGTGTGAAAAACATTCACTTAATAAATTACTAATTAAAAAAATAGATAAATATTATTAAAATCAAAATGATTTATTGAAAATGATAACATGATAGATAGTAATAAAGATAAATTATTATTTAAATATATTATGACATAAAAATAAAATAAAATTAATAGTTGGAATGAGTTTTCCATAGTCCATTGAAATTGTTGCAAGCTTTTGGATTCAACTGTGTATGTTTTTGTGTCGACGTTTTGGATCATCTAGCGATCTGATTCAATTGTTGTAATCTTTTGGATTCAATTGTTCCTCTTCCTAATAGATCGCTGAACGTGATCCAAAACATTAACACAAAAACATACACAGTTGAATCCAAAAGCTTGCAACAAATAAAATTAATATTAAAATATATAAAATAAAAGAAAGTCCAAATTAATATTCTTAAAATTAAAAAGATGATATATTGAAAATGATAGTTTGGTAAATAGTAATAAAGATAAAATTATTATTTAAATAGATCATAACATATAGGTGAAAATGACAAACGCTCGAGGCCCTCCAATCCATATATCCCCCCCTTTTTTAAAATGTAATATGCAAATATTGAACACAGGTGCATCTTAATACAAGTCTGGAAATAGTCAATTTTTGCTACTGACCTTTCCATGCAGTCTCGTAGAGAGTCTCGGACGACTTATCTACCGTTCCAAAAAGGTAATCATAGAGAGGCACGTACAGACACAAGTTGGTATGAACTTGCGAATGGTGAAGAGAGTGATACCTGTAAGAAGACTTACGAGGGTGTGTAATTAATTCACAATGGATTTTTTCTGGAAACTGGAAATTTGGGACGTATGTAAGAAGACTTACGAGGGTGTGTACATGAGGAATTTGAGAGGAGGGAAGATCTTAAATGCCCAGTTGGGAACAAATTCAATGTTGCAGTGGCCCATATTGTTCATGAAATCAAACCACATTACGAAGCCAAATATTAGACCAATAGAAGCGGTTTTGGTGACAATAGTAGCCACTGGAGCAATTGAGAACAATAACCCTAACATCAAATGCTCTGCAAACGGAAAACATACACCTGAACATAAAACAAGATTCGCAATGTCAGTGCTCAGTACTCATTCACAGCACAAGATTCACAACATCCAAATGAAAACTTTCTTACCTGTGATGGGTTCTGGGACCAAAGAGGAGTGATGATGTGAATGGTAACAATTATACAGGAAGTGACGATGGGAAGCTCTATGTGCCCAGTAATACACGAATTCAGCTGGTCCAATGTGAGCCAAAATGATAACAAGAAGGCCCTTTGAGTTCCAGAGAGGAAGATTGGAGGCGCCTGGAATGTATGCATGAACTAGCATAAACACGATGGTGTACAGGATAATATAGTCGTCCCTGCACCACATTGTATAAAGTAGAAACTTATTATCTTCAGACTTCACATAAACGCCAGTCTCTATAACTTTCATGGCCATGAAAAAGACTAACTTATCGGTAGATGGGCATAATTTATTTTTGAAAGGAGCTTACCAGCTTCTCTCTCTATCAACTTGCTCGAAGTTGATACCTTTAGATTGTATTTGATGCTTGCTCCGTGCATTCTGATAGCGAGAAACACTTGTCCAGAGTTGGAAATGAAGGTATTTGATTGCCGCCAAAAGAAGCAGCACCAAACTAATGTTGTCTGCTTCTTGTCCTCCTAGAAAATTGGTATGTACTGCTTTGATCACCAGAGGAGAGAAAAGCAGATACTAGATGCATAACAATATCCTTTCTAATCAGTAACCACTCCATTTCATATTCGTTTACTCAGATTAGATTTTGGAGTATGATCCTCAACAAAAAGAATACACAAAGCTTACCTTAAAGTTACCGAGTTTCTCCCATGGCCATCGTGTAAGTGGCCCCGGCTTATATGCCATTCTCTTGAACACCTTAGAGTTTAGTTTAGAAAAGCTCAATAAGAGCTGTGAGCTCAATCTTCCTAACTTAAAAAAATTATTGACAGAAGCTATGAACTCTTTTACAGAAGAGCGACAGTAATTTTAGTTTGGTATAACTATCGATCTATGCGGAACTGTTCGGTCCTTCCCTTCGTATATATAGAAGTTCTTAACTTCTTAGCTGTGAAGCGAATTGGCATCCACGGTTTGAACTGAGTTTGCTACGCTTATTTACTTCTGCATTTATGGCAATACCTATAGTATTGACCTTACCAATAATATTGACCTTAACAAGAAGAGTTAATGCTGCAACGTGGCAGAAATTCGATTTATTAGACAACGAAGATATTTTAACTGCCAAACCAAACCAAACCAGTTTCATTTATTGAAATCGAAGATTCATTTTTTATTTTGGAAAAAGGGATAAAAATATATGAAGAAAAATAAAGTTGATTCGTTTACAACATAGAGAATTCAAATAGTCATAGCTATGAACAAAGTTAATAATAGAAAAATGCAAGACCATCTCACAAAATATCATATCAATCTCTCGAAGCAAACAATGCATGTTCAAATATGAAACAAACTCGCAATAGGAATCATAATGAAGAAATTAATCATAATCGTGATGAAGCAATTAAAGAAGCTCTTGAGTTTTAGTTAAGGATAATGACAACTAGTCCATAACATTCCATTTATCAACATTATCAAAGGTCCATTTAGCTAAACAGTCAACCACATTATTACATTCCTGAGGAATATGGGCAAAAGAAATGTACTCAAAATTAGGAACCAAATCTAAAATCGGTTCAACAACAAAAATCAATTGCCAAGAAAGATTATTAGAAGTTGTATTCAAAAGAGTAGCCAAGATCATAGAATCCATTTCACAAATAACTTCTTTCCATCCCAAATGGCACACTTTAGTCATAACAAGGATAGCATGAGCTTCTGTTTGATAGTTAGTGTGGTACCACATAGAAGTAGAAAAGAAAAAATGAACTTGTGTGTAGTGTTTTTACCCTATCTAAAAGTGCAAGAAATAAACTCAAGCAAAAGAGAAAAACAAAAGACAACACTTAGATTGGGCTATAGATTAAACTCAAACTTAGAAATGAAAATGAAACTAACTTTTACCTTGTTTGACCCTGATTACTTTGTTTTTCCCCTTGAAGATGGTTGATTTGTGTTCTCCTAGACTAATTTTGGCAGCATAACGACTTGTTTTGGATGCAAATGTGGATGCAAAGTGGATGTAGATGATAGTGGATGCAAGATTGGCTATGAAGATTGAGATGAATGTGTTGTAGAATGAGTGTGGTTGAATACGGTAGAATGCAAAAATGACTAAGTATTAGTGATTTAGCCAAGGGAGAAGGGAATGAATGACAGATATTGAAAGAGGAGAGGAGATCAAGGGTTGAGATGTCTTGAGGCATCTCAACTCACAAGATGATGACACTTGTCATCATGTGGATGCATAAGACAAGATGTTTGACCAAAATTCTTTTTTAATGTGCATGGAAAGGATAAAAGGGATTTAATATTCCTTGGGGAAAAGGGTACTTGGAAGTACCATAGGTAATGGACGTGACAAAAGGGAATTAAAAATTCCCTTAAATCCTCATGGGAAGAAGGAAAAGGAATTAAAAATTCCTCCAAGTACCTTGGATAAATAAATGGAATTTAAAATTCTATTGGGAAGGACATTGGGATTGTAAAATGGAATTAAAAATTTCATGAGGGGTGTTGGAGATTGGGATGTCAGTAGTATTTATTAGGGAGTTGACCTTGGGTTAGACTAGGATAATCAATCAATGATTAAGATGTGGAAGTGAGGGATTAAGTATGTGATTAGATGGGTAATGAGGGTCAATGATCCACTTGCATATTATGGAGGATGTGACACCTCATAATCATGGATTAGGAATGTGCACATCCCTAACCAATGATTATGCAAATTAATCATGATTAGAAGAGGGTTATGGGGGATGTGACTTGAGGGGAATTAAATAAATAAATTTTTTGGAGGAAAAGGATAAGTGATGGGAGTAAATAATTAAAGATAATTATTTACATCATGCTAAGATTTAAAGATGATAGAAGAAATAGATTAAGATTAGGGGATAAGTGATAATGAATATTAATTAAATAATAGGGTATTATTTATTTTTTTGGAGGAAAGGGATATGTGATGAGAGTAAATAATTAAAAGTAATTATTTACATCAGGGTAAGATTTAAAGATGATAAAAGGAATAGATTAAGATGAAGGGATAAGGGATGATGAATATTAATTAAATAATAGGGTATTATTTAATTAATAGGGTTAAATTTTAATTTACATGCCATTCTCTTCACCTTAGAGTTTATTTTAGAAAAGGTCAATAATAGTTGTGAGCTCAATCTTCCTAACTTCTAAAAAATTATTGACAAAAGCTATGAACTCTTTCATAGAAGAGCGACAGTAATTTTAGTTTGTTATAACTATCAATCTATAAAGACTGTTTGGTCCTTCCTTTCATATATATATGTTGATGTGTTTTTTATGCACTTCTCAACATAGGCAGTGCATAGGTGCACTACCTCTCTTGAAAGACAATATTCCACAATTAGATTGCAGAACACTATCCCAAGGTCTCTAATGTCAGGTCTTGATAGTGCTTGGAATATCTCAGTTGATTTATGTGATTTGCTGGAATCACAAGGCAGACTTACAGATGAGTTACAAAGCATGGGAAGTTGGGTTTGCAAATGTAGTTTCAAAGTGTTGGAAGTGAATGAACAGTGGCTGTCCACTCAAAACAACAAGTTGAAACTCATCAAGTTCATCTAATTTAGCTTCATGGTGATGCTTTGGATCCTACTCTAACCAATGATTAAAAGAAATAGCAAAAGGAGAAGGGTTAAGAAAGTTGTTCTACTCCTAAGCTACGAATGAACAGTAACAATAGTGGCTGCTACAATAGAAAAAACTCCCTAAACTAGGTTTTGCTTGGCCAAGAGAAACCTAGAGTTGCACAAAACCAGTGCAATCTTCTAAGGACTACAGATTTTCATATTACATACACACATCATGTACATGCAATCGAGCTAAATTGCAACAATAAAGGAAGGAGGCTCAGACTAGCTTTGCAAAGTGATTCATCATCAATGAACCACAAAAAGCATGAGCTAAAAATTCATCAAATACTGAAACAACAAACACCATCACCACTTCCATTCAAGAAACTAACACCTAAACTAATAGAGAAGTTGAACCATGCATACATAAAGAGCAAACTCAAAAGGAGCACCCATAAATCATGCAATGTTGCTTTCTATTAGTGTTGAATGTCTTTACATCAGTTCTCCAACCCTTTACAAATGAGGGGCAAGCCTCTATTTATAGTTTTCCAAATCCCAAATGAATGGCTAGAATCAATTTGCCACGAATGGCCCAAATTTGTTTACAATAGGGTTTCACCTACCCCACAATATTCAATAATTAAAAATGCATTCCCCGTCTTTTCTCTATTTTGTCATCTAGTGCCAGTCACTGTAGCAATTTCGTCATTTAGCTGATTTCCTTTTTCACTGTAGCAGAAACTGCCAGAAAGCCATCTTCTTGATGTGTTTGCAGTGTTCTTCCTTGGATCAAACGAGCCCATCGATGATTGGCATCAATATATTGGTTGCCCCTAATTCAGGCAGACAACTCCCTCATGCCTTCTTCAAGGCCACCCCCTTTCATTTTTGTCATTGACTCCTTAGCATATGCCTTCTTCTAACGCCGACCCTGTTGGTGGGTGCTAGGGGGAGAGGCGAACATGAAATGAATGGTGATAGGAGCGTTGCACTTTTCCTTGTTCAACTTTCTCAATGGGTCTCCTTGATGGACCCGCGGTAGGCTTCTTGAATCCTACATACATGAAGTGTCGTAAGTGCTTCCATACACAAATAAAGGAAAACATTAGTCAAATCTTGCAAAATCCTTGTTAGATCCATCCATGCATCATCAAAAGATCATAATATTCATATTTGGAGCTCTTTTAGATCATAAACATTAATGTGGGCCCAAGGGGGTAGACATCGAACAAGGGACAACAAATCGGAAGGGAAGTTCCCAGACCCCACAAAACATAGAAAAACCAAGATTTTTCAATTATAGCACATGGGAAAAGGGGAAGGAAGAGTACCTAGAAAAACTTCCTTAAGATTGGACTCATTTGACAAAAATTGGAAGCTCAAAATGACCACAAAGGGACGGAGTCCCGGAAATGGCCACGGAGGGGCTGGGCTCCAGAGGCCAGGTCGCAGGGGCTGAACACGAATGTTCAAAACTGCCACGGAGGGGTCGGGTTTTGGAGGGCAGGTCGTTGGGGCTCCACAGATGTTCAAAACGACCACGGAGGGACAGAGTCCCGGAAATAGCCACGGAGGGGCTAGGTTTCGGAGGCCGGGTCACCGGGGCTCCACGAATGTTCAAAACGGCTACGAAGGGATGGAGTCCTGGAAAACGCCACGAAGGGGCTAGGGTCGCCGGGCTCCACAGATGTTCAAACGGCCATGGAGGGATGGAGTCCCGAAACGGCCATGGAGGGGTCGAGTTCCAGAGGCCGGGTCGGGGCTCCACAGATGTTCAAAACGACCACAGAGGGACGGAGTCCCGAAAACGGCCACGGAGCAGCCAGGCTCCAGAGGTCGGGTCGCTGGGGCTCCACGGATGTTCAAAATGACCACGAAGGGATGGAGTCCTGGAAACGGCCACGAAGGGGCTAGGTTTCAAAGGCCGGGTCGTTGGGGCTCCACGGATGATCTAAAATAGCCAAAGAAGGATAGAGTTCTTAAACCCTCGAAACTTAAGAGAACATTGACGAAACCTTGGCAGTTCACTTAGGCACCACAAACACATCCCAAATCCACCAAAAAGTTGTCCCCAAAGTAAAAAAAATTGGAAACCGGACCGACAAGGGTCCATAGATGTTTCCAAAACAACCAAAGAGGGAGGGAGTTCTAGAGGGAAAGTTCTGAAACCATTGAAACTTAACGAAATGTTGAAGAAACTTTGGTAGTTCACTTAAGCACCACAAACACATCCCAAATCCACCAAAAAGTTTTCTCAAAAGTCAAAAATGTGGAAACCAGACCGGCAGGGGTCCACGGATGTTTCCAAAACAGTCAAAGAGGGAGGGAGTTCCAGAGGGAAAGTTCTGAAACCATTGAAACTTGACAGAACGTTGACAAAACTTTGGCAGTTCACTTAAGCGCCACAAATACATCCCAAATCCACCAAAAAGTTATCCCCAAAGTCAAAAATGTGGAAAAAAGCGAATCAAGCGATTAGGGACCAAGTTAGCAGGAACAAGAAAAAAGGAAGAAAATGGACGGGGGACTTTGTTTCTCCCTGGACTTGAATACCCCAAGTAGGTAAATTTGGGTAGGGGGATTTGATCGTTTGAAGGCACATGACCAATTTGGGCCTGAAAAATGAGGCACGCAAAACAAGACAGGAGAAAAATAGCATGTTGGGAGCGAAAAAAAGGGGGGTCCCTACCTATGGTGGGGCGTGTGTGCAAAACATGCACAACAATATAGTTCTTAGCTTCTTAGTTGTGAAGCAAGTTGGCATCCACCGTTTGAACTGAGTTTGCTATGCAAGTATTTACTTCTGCATTTATGGTGATACCTATAAAATTTCCCTTAACAAGAAGAGTTAATGTTGCAAGGTGTTACATGGTAGAAAGTCAATTTATTAGACAATGTAGATATTTTTAACTGCCAAACCAAACAAAACCAGTTTCATTTATTGAAATTGAAGATTCATTTTTTTTTTTTGGAAAAAGGGATAAAAATATATTAAGAAAAATAAAGTTGATTCGTTTACAACATAGAGAATTCAGATAGTTATAGCTATGAAAAAAGTTAATAATAGAAAAATGTAAGACCATCTCACAAAATATCATCAATCCCTCAAAGCAAACAATGCATGTTCAAATATGAAACAAACTCTTAACAAGAATCATAATGAAGAAATTAATCATAATCATGATGAAGCAATTGAAGAAGCTCTTGAGTTTTAGCTAAGGATAATGACAACCAGTCTATAACATTCCATTTATCAACATTATCAAAGGTCCATTTAGCCAAAAATTCAACCACCTTATTACATTCCTAAGGAATATGGATAAAAGAAATGTACTCAAAATTAGGAACCATATCTAAAATCGGCTCAACAACAAAAATCAATTGCCAAGGAAGATTATTAGAAGTTCTATTCAAAAGAGTAGCCAAGATCATAGAATCCATCTCACAAATAACTTCTTTCCATCCCAAATGGCACACTTTAGTCACAACAACAAGGATAGAAAGAGCTTCCATTTGATTGTTAGTGTGGTATTCTATAGAAGGGTGATCCCACAATACTAGTTTACACTTTCTCAAAGATCATGGTTTTTGCTGAAATCACATATTTTTAGAAAATATAATGATTTAAGTTTTGAAAAGTTTCATTTAAAGGATTCCAATTGAAGAGGGTTTGATCAAACCCCCTTGGATAGAACCCCGCTAGTTTTAAACCATACCTATAATGGAGTCTCCTTTACACCCATCAAAATGCTGATAAAAAATCACTTTTAATTTATCTTTTGGGAGATCAAGTGAATTCATTTAATTTTTTTTTTTTTGTGAGTATGTAGTCCTTATTATAAGCTTCCCAAAGAGTATAATTTTAAATAAATTTAATTTGATTATTATATTTATTTTTTATTTCTTGTGAATGTAGGTTTTTCATTGAAAATCAAGCTCTTTGTTTTGCACATGTGGAAAAATAACAGATTATCAAACTAAAATTCTAAAAAATATGTTCAGGATAGGTAATGATGTCCTTGATCTAGTAAAAAAAATTGAATTTCAATATATGCAAAAAAAGTTATGTTGTATATAGTTTGTTTATGTCTGAATTGTAATTGGTTTGACTTTGAAACTTGATTAAGGAAAAAATATTCAATAAAAAATTATGAAACTAAATGAACTGGTTAGATATCATAGTTACAAATCTAAATTTGAAAAAATTAGAATTTTTATCCTTAATAGAAAAAAAGTTATGTTGTATATGGTGAGCACCACTCCTTAAAAATACTGTTTATTGATAAAAACTAGAACTTTTTCAAAGGAGATGGGAAAAGAAGTGCAATCTGATTCCAAAAAAATTAAAAAAATATATATTTAAAATCTATAGACAAAATTTCACAAATTACTAGTTTGCATCATCTTCAAATTCTTCACAATTTAGCCACTATAAATGCCCGAAAGTGAAGATTTAGTTAGAAAAAATCAGTTTAGTGTCCAATTTGGCCAAAAATTGTAAACCAGTATTGTGGGATCACACAAAAGTAGAAAAGAAAAAATGAAATTGTGTGCAATGTTTTTACCCTATCTAAAAGTGCAAGAAATAAACTCAAGCAAAAGAGAAAAACCAAAGACAACACTTAGATTGGGCTATCGATGAAACTCAAACTTAGAAATGAAAATAAAACTAACTTTTACCTTGTTTGAGCTTGATTACTTTATTTTTCCCCTTGAAGATGGTTGATTTGTGTGACGAGACCGATTTTGGTAGCATAACAACTTGTTTTTGCTTGATTTGGATACAAATGTGGATGCAAAGTGGATGTTGATGATAGTGGATGCAAGATTGGCTATAAAGATTGAGATGGATGTATTGTAGTAGAATGAGTGTGGTAGAACACAAAAATGACTAAGTGTTAGTCATTTAGCCAAGGGAGAAGGGAATGAACAGTGGAGATTGAAAGGGGAGAGGAGATCAAGGGTTGAGATTTCTTGAGGCATCTCAACCCACAAGATGATGATACTTGTCATCATGTGGATGCATGGGACAAGATGTTTGACCAAAGGAACAAAAAATTCCTTTTTAATGTGCATGTGAAGGATAAAAGAAATTCAATATTCCTTGGGGAAAGGGGTACTTGGAAGTACCATAGGTAATGAATGTTAAAAAAGGGAATTAAAAATTCTCTTAAATCCTCATGGGGGGAAGGAAAAATAATTAAAAATTCTTTGGGGGATAGGAGAGGAATTAAATATTCCTCCAAGTAACTAGGATAAATAAATGGAATTTAAAATTCTATTGGGAAGGACATGGGGATTGTAAAATTGAATTAAAAATTCCTTGAGGGGTGTTGGAGGAATAAAATATAATTTCCATTGGGATGTGGGTAGATTTATTAGGGAGTTGACCATTGGTTCTGACTAGGATAATTAATCAATGATTAGAATGTGGAAGTGAGGGATTAGGCAGGTGATTAGGTGGGTAATGAGGGTTAATGATCCACTTGCATACTATGGAGGATGTGACACCTACTAATCATGGATTAGGAATGTGCACATACCTAACCAAAGATTATTCAAATTTATTCTGATTAGAAGAGGGTTATGGGGGATGTGACATGAGGGGAATTAAATAAATAATTTTTTTGGAGGAAAGGGATAAGTGATGGGAGTACATCACTCTAGGATTTAAAGATGATAGAATAAATATATTAAGATGAAAGGATAAGGGATAATGGATATTAATTAAATTATAGGGTATTATTTAATTTTTTGGAGGAAAGGGATAAGTGATGGGAGTAAATAATTAAAGGTAATTATTTACATCAAGCTAGGATTTAAAGATTATAAAAAATATATATTAAGATGAAGGGATAAGGGATAATGGATATTAATTAAATAATAGGGTATTATTTAATTAATATAGAGGATATGAAATTGGTCGAATTAGGGGTAAATTGACCAAATGAAAGTGGTCAATTTTTAGTGTCTACATTTTTCCCCTCTTTGAGATGGTGTTATGAAATAGCATCATTTCAAAGAAGATTAAAACATAGTTTCTGGAAGAAGATGGTTAGATTGGGGAAGATTCCCTAGTCATTCAAAAGAGTGACTAGGAAGAAAGATGATGAGAGTGAATATGAGGAGGAGAAGGGAATGAGCGGTGGAGATTGGAAGAGGAGAGGAGATCAAGGGTTGAGATGTCTTGAGGCATCTCAACCCACAATATGACGACACTTGTCATCATGTGGATGCATGAGACAAGATGTTTGATCAAAGGAATTAAAAATTCCTTTTTAATGTGCATGGGAAGGATAAAATGAATTTAATATTCCTTGGAGAAAGGGGTACTTGGAAGTACCATAGGTAATGGATGTGATAAAAGGGAATTAAAAATTCTCAAGTAAATCCTCATGGGGAGAAGGAAAAGGAATTAAAAATTCCTTGGGGGATGGGAGAGGAATTAAAAATTCTTCTAAATCACTAGGAAAGATAAAATGGAATTTAAAATTTCATTTGGGGATGTGGGAAGATTAAAAAGGAATTAAAAATTCCTTGGGAGGATTGAAGGGTTGACCAAGGGGTAGATTAAGATAATTAGTTATGGATTAGAGTAAGGTTAGGTGGTTAATGGGGATTATGATCCACTTGCATATTATGGAGGTTGTGACACTTTCCTAATTTCAAGATTAGGAATGTGCACATCTCTAACCAAGGATTATGCAAGGTGATTAGGATTAGAGGAAAATTACGGAGGATGTGATGGGAGGAGAGAGAAATGGGAGAGGAAATTAAATATTTAAATTTAATCCTTATAAGGTTTGACAACTAAATTAAATAAATTGATATAAATTTATTTAATGTAGTGGAGAATGATAAATGGGGATAAAGTATTTAATTGATTAAATAATTACCTTAGGGATTTAGCAGAATTTAGGGTTGTTAATTAAATAATATAAATATTATTTAATTAATGTGGATAGAAAGATATTTAGATGAAAAGGGATAAATTTGATCAAATGTAAGTGGTCAAATTTAGGTGTTTACATTTTTCCCCTCTTTGAGATGGTATTAGGAAGTAGCATCATTTCAAAGAAGATTAAAACATATTATCAGGAAGAAGATGGTTGGATTAGGAAAGATGTATCAGTCATTCAAAGGAGTGACTAGGAAAAAAGATGATGAAAGTGAAGATGAAGATTAGGATTAGGAAAAAAAGATGATGAAAGTGAAGATGAAGATTAGGGATTGAAGATGCCCCCTCAAGAGGACATATAGGTTCAAGAGAACATGTATGTGTTCTCGAAATGGATGATATGATGCAAGAATAGATGGGGAAGATGGCACAAAATGATGAATAGAATGTGGAATGGGAGGAGGAAGAGATAATGGAAGGAGAAGATGAGAAGCAAGCAAGAACAAATGGATTCAAGGACAAATGTGATGTTGCCCCGGTCAAGCGACAAGCCAAGATTGATTGATGGTGGATGGAGTGTTGTTGATGAGGGAACGATATATCCCGAAACAACACAAGGATAGGGAAGGATACATATCAATGATGATGATAAGAGTTTTGTTGATGACAAGATGGTATATCCAAAAAAAACACAAGGATTGGGAAGTATACATCTCAATGATGATGATAAGAGTGTTGTTGATGAGGGGAATGATATATCTTGAAACATCACAAAATGATAGGGAAGGATACATCCCGATGATGATGATGAGAGTGTTGTTGATGAGGGAATGATATATCCCAAAACAACACAAGGATAGGGAAGGATACATCTGATGATGATGATGAGAGTGTTGTTGATGAGGGAACAATATATCTCGAAACAACACAAGGATAGGGAAGGATACATCCTAATGATGATGATGATGATTGGAGATCAAGTCTTGTAGTAAAGCTAGGAACAAGACCAAAGATGCAATTAGATGCTTTGTGATAGATTGAATGGATGAGGGTTGGCTTGAGATGTGAGATTGCTGAAATGAATGAAGATGATGGAGAAAAAGATGCTTAGAATAACAAACCTATCTTATCAAGTAAGAAGATTGAAGAGATGGTGAAATGATTAGGACATGGGTGAAAAGATGCTTAGAATAAAAAATCTACATTATCCTAAGAATATTGAAGAGATGATGATATGATGAGGATAGAGGAAGTGGAGGGATGAAAATAGATAGAATAGATAAATGAGGGAGAGTGATGAAGGATGAATGGATTAACAAGATTTAGGGTGAATGGATGGGGGAATTTTGATCAGGGAAAAATTTAGTGGCGAATCTTCACCAATTGGTGAATAATTGAAATTGGGACCTCCAAAAATGGTGAATAGTACAAGCTAAAAAGGATGTTGAATCGCTAGGTTTTTACAAAAAATAATTTTGTCCCGATTAATTCACCTATTTAAACGATGTGTCATTGTAACTGATTCACCAATAGTTTATATTGTAATTACAAATATTAATTATATTTGCCAGTAATATTATATTCCTACCATTAATTTTGGGGCAATATCACCACTAATAATAAATTACCATTTAATTTTGGGGCTTTTATTTATTGTCATTGATTAGCTTTTTAATCAGATGGCTGCAGGTTAACTCCGCGACCTAATATGCATGTGCCTTTTAAAAGGCTTGTTGCGGACTGAAATTTTTTTTGGGCCACATGATTAAATCTAATCATGTGGCCCAAAACAAATTCTGAGCCTCAACAAGCCTTTTAAAAGGAACATGCATATTAGGTCACAAAATTAACCTGCAACCATCCGATTAAAAAGATAATTGATGGTAACATTTTCACTTTTCATTTAGTCTTAATTTTAAAGTGATATTTAAAAAAAAAAACTTAATCTGTGTGTGCTCCAATGCATTTTTGATAGTGAATTTATGCTTGGTGGCGAGGGGCTCTGCCCCTCGACCCCGCCTATATCGCGACAGGAGTGCACTGGGGCCGTTGTCCCCGGACCCCATGAGGGGGCATTGCCCCCTTGATCCCCGCAAGGGGAGCTGCCCCTTGACCCCACCTATGGCTGCCGCCCTCGGGCCCCTACTTCAATATTACAAAAAATGAAAAAAATATGGGGGAACTGCGTCGACCAACTATGCAAATTTTTAAAGGAGAGATTCGCCATTGTAATTAATATTTTTAGTGATTATTCACTAGGATTCGCCACTATGATTATTATTTTTACCAATTATTCATTAAGATTCACCAGGATTTTACAATTTTTTTTAATAATGTGCATAGATTCGCCAAGAAAATTAATAATTTTTTTCAAATAAAAGGAAATATTTGCTAGGATTTTACACCTTCACCGAGGGGGGGGTTTCTTAAAGTTATCCCTGATTTTGATAGATGAGAGGATGGGGGATTGAGTAATTTGATGTTATGATTTATGTTGCCATGTAGTGAGCACTTAATTTGATATTCGGGGTATGAGGAACCAAGGTGACTTTGTATCACATGCATGAGGAATGACACAATGAACAAGAATGTTTAGCCAACATCTCACAAAGTCACGAAGGGCTTTGGCGGGACCAATGTTGGAAAACCAAAAACATAAGAGGTTTCCCCAGTGTAACACAAGACCAAAAAGAATCTTGTTGGGTACTACGTGGGGCAACTAGGAAAACAAGATCACACAGACAACCAAGATATGTCCCTAGTACTACCTGTCAAAGCGCACCATGATATGATGGATTGTGGTGACAATGAGTAGGTATAGTAGGAAGCTCAAAAGATTAAAAAAAAATGAAAAAGAAACAATAAATCAAAATAAATCTCAAATATCCTTTTCCATGAGGATGATAGGTGGATGTGATCAATGTGGTATGATGTGAGGAATGATATATCCTACTAAGAACAAAGATGGATGGGGTAGATTATAGGATTAACATGACAATGAGTACCTAATATGGATTGAAACCTCTTGGGGCTAGTGAATTTTTTGTTAGGAACCAGACAGATAGGGGCTCTTGATGGCATGATGAAGACAAATACACTCCCTAAAGGATAGACTTAGGCCTCAGGGGCTCATCAATGATGGCCTTGCCTACGTGACAATGCAGAGGCAACATGGTTCGATAGACCCTAACAATGGATGATAGATGATGAAATGTGGAACCTAATGATAAGTAGATGCAATGATGGAACCTATATAATTCCACAAGACTAACTATGTGGATAGGGGGATGGTGATCACGTGAAGTTCAGGAATAGGATAGTTATCCAAATCATCAAAATATGAATTGGGAGGATGATACGATGGATAGATAAGTGATGAAAAGTGATAGGAGATTAGAAAGATGTGTGAAAGAGGTGGGAGTGATGACAACGAGATAGATTGCACTGGATGGCATGGGGGTAGCCTATAGCTAGATACCAATGACAAGGGATTATGAGATGGAATGAAAATAGAGATAAATGGATGGATAGATAAAGATGGGGAGATGGAAAGATGCTAGGATGGATGGATAGAGGGATAAGGATTTAGATATGGAATGGGTTACTAGATGGATAGATGTGAAGATAAGGATTTGGAAAGATGGAAGGGGTTACTAGATGGATGGATGGATGGATGGGAAGATAAGAATGAGAAGATGGAAAATTATTAGTGGATGGATGGATGGGAGTACAAGGATTTGGAAGATGGAAGGGATTTTTTTTTTGTGGATGGATGGATGGGAAGATAAGGATGGGGAGATGGAAGTGATTATTGTATGGATGGAAGGAAAGATGAGGATTTGGAAGATGGAAGGGACTTTTTGGATGGATGGATGGGAAGATAAGAATGAGAATATGGAAAAGTATTAGTGGATGGATGGATGGGAATACAAGGATTTGGAAGATGAAAGGGATTTTTTTGGATGGATGGATGGGAAGATAAGGATGGGGAGATGGAAGGGATGTTTTGGATGGATGGATGGGAAGAAAAGGATGGGGATATGGAAGGGATTATTGGATGGATGGATGGGAAGATGAGGTTTTGGAAGATTGAAGTGATTTTTTTAGATGGATGGATGGGAAGATAAGGATGGGGAGATGGAAGGGATTATTGGATGGATGGATGAAGGTTTTAGAAGTATTAATGGATGGAGGATGGGGAGATAACAATAGTGATATGGAAGGGATGAAAAGATGGGTGAATGTTGTCTCCAAGGACTATGTCACAAAGAAGATGTCCCACTCTAGATATGTCATGTGTGATGAGGCAAGAGGGATGAGAGATGGGAGGATGGGTGAATAAGGGAGTGAGATGGATATGGATAGGATGTATGGATAATAAAGGTAGATGTATAGTAGCATGATAGGTGGATAAGGAATATGATAGTATGGATAGAGAGGGTGTATGCCAAGAGGGGTCCAAAGCATGTATAAATATTTCCCTTGTCCTTATCAAGATCACAAGGAAGATGGATGGATTGGGATAAATGGGATATGATAGGTAGGATGGGTAAGATAGGTGGTATGAAAGAGATGAAGGAAGGGGAGGCCTAGAAGGAAGTTTCCCCCAAGTTTGGAGAACAAATGGATGGGGGATTTACACATGATGCATATTTTCTAGGTTTTCATCATGGTACTTGTTCAAGGTGCTTGTTTGCCAAGTTTTCACCATTGGACGAATTATTTTCCTTGACTATTATTTTTTTATTTTTTTCTTCAAAGATTTTTTGAAAAGTGTGTATGGAGATGGATGAGGAGAGGGATGTGGATAAATGGCTTTGGAAGATATGTGATAAGGGGATAGATGAAGGACTCAAGCATCAAGTTCCATACAAGGTAAAAAGATCCCATGATTGTGTAGAGTAGAAAAATGTATCTCTTTACATTTTTACACTTGTTTGGGCCCTCCCTACTAAATTTGGGCTTCTTTATGCCTTATTTGATCCTATTTTGCATCCACAAGCCTTATTTAATGCATTTCTCTAAGGATAATCGTGACACTTAACTAATGACCAATAATAATTTATGATTTTGGGTTGTGTGTTCTAGATCTAGTGATCTAGGACTCATACGCCACCTTGGGCACATGATTCCCACCTAGCTGATGGGCAAGGTCATTGATGTCACAACTTGCATCATTTAATCAATTAATTATCGAACCAGATGTGTCTCAGAGTTATATGCAATAAGGATGTTTGTCACAAAATTTTGGGGGGTTTTGCACTATAAACAGTGACTTTAGGTGTTGGTTTGGCTCCTTCAGGAGCTTTTAGGAGCTTTCAAGAGCTCTCAGGAGCTCTTAGGAGCTGAACTTCAATGACTAATTCCTAAGGATTAATTCTATCTTATTTCCTAACTTAAAGTTCTGTCGACTTATTTCTAACTTCATTTGACTTGATTGAGACCAATTCATGGAAAATACTAACATTTATCTTAATTCTTAATCTAGAATTCGAAATCCAAATTTAATTCTAATTTACTTCAAAATAAATCTATCTTAAGATTTGCTGGAAAATAAATGCTATTTTAAAGAACAAAAGTAAAGTGCAAGGAAATAATGATTAATCTAGAAAGCATAAATACTAATTTCCATGAACAAATTCCAAACAAATTTCAGTTTCATCTTTCCATAAGTTCCCATCATTGCTTCAATTAAACTTAACAAATAATTACCAAACTAAATTCCTACAAACAACATCTAAATCTGATTATCTCAATAAACCTTACAACGAATCTAACAAACCATTCTAACCATGATGAACTAAACTTAAAAGCGATTTAAACACGGTCGCTGAGAATGATTTAAACAAAATTAACATTCCAGATTTTAACATCCAATGAGCTGAAAATGATTCAAACAACTTAACATTCCAGATTCAAATATTAATGAACAAAAATAAAATAAACTCATAAGAATACCACACAAGATCAATTCCTTTGGTTGAGAGGGCCCCGCTCTTCCTCTGGTAAGATCTCTTAACACAATAATTCGAGTTAACTTCTTATCTTTATTCAAATTTATCAAATAGGGACGTAGAACAGAGTATTGCAACCATTACAAAATTCTAGTAAAACATTATCTAACTCCTTTCTAAATCCCAAACACATGGATATTTATAACTATATCCTTATTGAATTTAAAACATGGCGTCAAATACCAAGATTCAAGGCGTCTAAACTAGAGATTTAAATAAAACTAAAGAATAATTAAAACAGGACTAAGAATAGACATAGAGAGAAATGCCAGATCAGTGCTAGGACTAGAAGTTCGTAAACTGACTAAAAGAAGATGATTTAGACTTTAGTGATTCATCATCCAGCTGGGCCAATCAATGGCGTGATTGTCTTCATTTGATTAAACAAGGAGTTTAACTTTATCATCAGTCATCAGTCTTTTAAATACCCTAAATAAAAACCTTAAGAAAATGATACCAATTATGACAGTAAAAGATTAAAATTGTATAATTAACTCATCAATATCATCACAAAAGCAACCCATTTACTATAAATCATTACCTCAAATATATATACCAAATTAGCCAAACATAAAGCAAAGTAAGTAAATATATTAGTCTATAGTCTACCACCAGTCATGTTAATTAATAAAATAAACAAGTCTTTTAAACATAAAATGACTATATGAAAGTATCTATGAGCCCCTCATCATTCTTCCCCACTTGTTTTGAACCATGTCCTCATGGTTCTTTGTCAAGAATTATGGTGGTTTCTTTGTCCTTGTTCACTGCTTCCATCCAAATAGAACAGTCGAACACTCCTTCCCTGTATTGTGGTGGCAATTTGGTATTGAGTACAAAGCCATGGTTTTCCTTTAGCTTCTCAAACTAGGGTTTTATCACCTCCTCTAGAATGTTGGTTGATGCCTTGAGTTTTAGAGCAGGCATGATGATAATTGGCATTCTTAACCGCATACCAACCTAGAATTCTTGTTGTCATTCAATCAAGGTGATCACATGCCTAAATCTTATCAAGCTCCATCTGAGGTTGTTTTGGCTTATAGGCTCTCTTCTTCTTAATGACTCAGGAATGGTGAAATATCTTTCCTCACATGAATTTATTTCCAATGGAGGAAGTGTCCCTTCTACATTATGGAAAGTAGATATACTATTTAGCAAATTTGAAACATATAAAGGATTGATGTGATTTTTCCTTACAATTGATTGGACCATTTTAATATAATTCTATGCATAAGGCATTTTGGGCCTCATTGGTAAACCGTACCTTTTCTGAGCCTCTTTGAATTTTTCTATCCTTATTGACCATTCAACCTGATTCTGCATTAAGGAGACAAAGTACCTGATTTTTAGCTCACCAACATAAACATTTAACAAGAAATCATCATTATCTCCCATCAAAAACTTGTGCTGGAAAAACTCACACATCTAGTTTTGAATATCAGGGTGGCTATGGAATTAATCTTGCATAAAATCTTTGTCATTATGACAATCAAGGCTTCTCCTTAAAAGTAATTGATTAAACTCCCATTGCAAAAACTTCTCCCTGAGAAATAAAGCACATATTTTTGATGGTCTTCTCATTGACAACATTGCAGAACTTATCTCTATTGCTTGCTCAAGTCTTCTTTCAACTTCATTTCTTTCTTCCTCTAATTTTTGTACTCGGTTTTTCAGCTGATCATTTTCATGCTTGAATTTCAGGGCTGCTAAAGAGAAATATCCAGGTCAAGTCCTTTGTGGAACATCCGATGGAATATCAGATGGAATGGGAGGCAGAGCAAGGTAATGTTGTGGGGCCATGGAAGTAGAAGAGCTTCTTGTGAATAAAGCCTCATGGACTATTGTTTTAATTTCTCTTCTTTTAACTGTAATTCCTCTTTTAATTTTGTGATTTCCTCCATGCTTGCTATTGCTTGCGCACTAGCTTGTTGTAATGCCTCTTTAGGGTTATTCAACTGCTCTTTGTACCTTGCTTCCCTTTCTTCTATCTCTTTTTCCATTTCCTGAGTTTTAATGAGGGATTGTCGTAAATCTTCCTCTTTTCTTTATAATTTTTCCTCAAGAAATTCAATATTTCTTCTTTCTTATTCCAGTTTAGCTTCAATTCTTGAAAATTTCATTGCTCTTAGAAATTCCTCTATTTCTAATTCTTCCTCATTCTTTTTTTCATGGATTTCTTCTTTTTTAACTATTGTCTCTTTTTCCTTTCTCCTCTCAACAATTGGGCAAGGTGTAGGAGATCTTTCAGCTTCCTCATCCTTAAATTCCTTAAAGGCTTTCCACTTCTTCTAACTATGTTTCAGATTCTTCAACATATTCATAAACCTTGGTTATCGGGGTTCTTTCAGGAGATGGCATTGGACCTTTAGGAGGGTTGTGGGGTTGCTCAGGGGACTGCATTAGTGTTTGGGTTTCTTCATGGGCTGCAAAAGTTTCTTTAGGGCTTTCAGAGATAGGGGTTTCAAATGCAGGTGTTTCTTCAGGAGTCGACACAATGGTCTCAACATTATTAGGGCTCTCTTCATTCAAGTCTTGTTTTATCTTTTTGGAGGCACTAAGGGTTACCCTAGAGGACTCATGTAGCTTTCTTTTACCCTTTTTCTGCTCTCCTTTGGAAGATTCACCTTTTTCTAATTTTGACCTTTTTTCCATGGGCCCCTTTGTGGGTTTTCCTTTTTGTTTTTCTATAGGTGTAGACAAAAATTCTAGCCAACCTTGTTTCCTGGACTCTTTCTTTAAGAAATAATGTTTAATTATTAGATGAATTAACCCATGGTATTTTATGGAAGATTCTCCTCTAGATTTAACCCGAGAAATCATTGAAGCAATTTGTTGAAACAAAAATGCTAGAAAATTGATTCTAGCTGAGGGTTTTGCATTTCCATACCTCAATTGTATTAACAATCACATTCCTAGCCCCAATATAGTGTCGTATTGTTCTTCACATGTGAATAATTTCATGACCCACATTGAAGCCGTTCTCCAAGGTTCTTCTAAACTATTTCGATCTATTCCTCACTAGTCTCCTTTATGCATGAGAATCACTGGCTTCTGCTCTGGTTCTTGGTGAAATGCCACCACCAATTTATTAAACTTTACTCAACCCTTATTAACTAGTTTTCCTTCAACAAGAATTCCTAAAATTTCACGTATAATTTCAAGAGTAACTTCAATAATTTCTCCTTTGAATCTTGTGACATTTACATGAAAATTCCTCATGAATTCCTCCATGATTTCTTGTTGAAAACCTTCATACTTCAGAATAAAATTCAACCATCCTGCTTCACTTAGTATCCTTCTAGTTTCAGAATCAATAGTAAAGTTTTCTAGCTCTACATTTCTTTTGTTCCCCATCTTTTCTATCAAAAATGGCGGACTTCAAAAATGGCAGACAAAGCTTTTTACACAATATCCAGAATGATCTTTTCTTGATTTTGAAGCAAATATTTTAAAAATTACATCATGTGTCATTAATTCCTTTCATTAAATTTTTTTACTTCTTCGGATGATCTGTACGCCACAATTTGTAGTTGCAATTCAATTTGCAAAGTTGGTGGCGTTCCTTACACATGTCAGATTTTATTTTGAAATATTTTTGAAAAGATAAGCGAATCTCAACATGAACTACAATCATTACAGACGTCATTTGAATGTCACATCACTTTTATACCAACTTCTCCACTGCTTTTTGAAATGATTAACAAATATTTATTATATTTATTAATAACAATATGGTGGAGATTTCTAAACTCATATACATTTACCTATTGTACATTAGTTTAACTACTTTTAGAAAATAATATTCACATTAAATGTGCACCTTTATTTATTGCAAGCCTTTAAGAGTTCTTCAAGAGCCTTCAGGAGCTCTCAGGAGTTTTGGAACTTTAGGAGTCTTCAGGAGCTATCGAGCCAAATGGAGTCTTCAGAGTCTTCAATCTTCAAGATCTTCAGGATCTTTTAGGAGCTCTTCAGGAGCCTTTAGGATCTTTCAGGAGTTAACTCAGATAGATGACCATTGCTGGTTTTTAGTCATCTTTTTTTTGAAAGCAAACCATCATTTACTGGTTTTCAATTTACTTTATTTTTTCCCAAGGTAAACCACCATTTGCTAGTTTTCAATTTACCTCATTTATTCATGCCTTCCTCAAAGGTTCAAAAATCTTCTTTCATGGAAGAGATATCTTCCATGAGAAAATGTTCAATTCTGTGTTGTAGATCATCTAAAAATTCCTCCTTTGATGCTAGCTTATGATATGTTTTCAATTGATGACCATTAACTAGCATAACTGTCTTTTCTCCATCATTTGGTACTAATTGAACAACTCCATTTTCAAATTCTTGATCTATCTCATAGGGTCCTAACCATATTGTATGGAATTTCCCTTTAAACTCTTCAAATTTGGAGTCAAATAATAATGCCCAATCTCCTTTTTTGAACTACCTGGACACAATATGCCTATTGTGTCATTCCTTTCTTTGCTTCTGAATTACCTATGTATGCTAAAGAGCCTCCATTCTCATCTCATCAAGTCTGTTGAGCTACAAAATTCTACTTTTCTCGGACTCTAGTAAATCAATTCCAATTTTTACTGCTATTTTCAGTGTTCTTAATTCAAATTCTATTGGCATGACTAGTTTTTTTCCATACACAAGTTCATATAGAGAAAATCTAGTTGTTGTTCTCCATGTGGTATTATAAGCCCATACTGCCTCATCTAACCTCTCTACCCAGTCTGTTTTCCTTAAAGAAACAATCTTTGTTAAGATATTCTCCAATTCTTGGTTAGTGACTTCAACTTGTCCATTCGCTTGAGGATGATATGGCAAAGATTTCCTATGGATCATCTGATATCTCTACAAAAAGAATTCCATCATTACTGATACAAACTATGGTCCTTGGTCTGAAACAATTTCTCTTGGTGCACCAAATCTCATAAGAATTTGCTTGTAGAAAATATTTGCAACTTTATCCTCTCTTGTTGCTAGTAATGCTTTCACCTTAGCCCATTTTGTTGCATAATCAGTACAAACAAGTATATAATGCTTCCCTTTAGAAGGTGGATCAACATGTCCTACAAAATTGATTCCCCACTTTCAAATGGTTCTAAAGCTATTTGTGGCTGAAATGACATCTCCATTATTGGGGTGGATCTTCCCATCCACTGACATTCATCACAGTGCTTAAAAAAGAATGTAACATCCTTTGTCATTGATAGCCAATAGTAACCAACTCCTAATATTTTATGAACTGTCCTTACCATTGAATAGTGTCCTCCTTCTGGCTCATGATGGTAGGCATGTACTAAATCATAGACATCTAACTCAACTAGACATCTACGAAGAACATGATTAGGGCACATTTTAAATAAAAGACCATTAATCCACTGAAATCTAGAACTTTCACAAATTAACCTTCTTTTTTGTTTATGACTAAAGTGATCTGGACACTTCCCTGTTACAAGGTAATTTTCCAAATCAACAAACCATGGTGGATGAATTGATATTGCAAATAAACGTTCATTTGGAAATGTGTCATCCACTGGTTCTTGATCATCCTACAAAATAATTCTGGAAAGGAAGTCAGCAACAAAATTATCCTTTCCAGGCTTATCTATGATAGTAACATCAAATTCCTACAATAACAGTAACCATCTAATAATGTGTCCACCTACTACAACCTTGTTCATCAAATATCTAATTGCAGCATGGTCTGTATGTACATAAACTTTGTAACTTGTAATATAATGCTCGAATTTGTTTATTGCATATACTATAGCTAAAAACTAATTTTCTATTGTTGTATAATTTCTTTCAGCAGGATTTAAATTTTTGCTAACATAATAAATTGCATGCATGGCGTCATTGTCATATTTTTCTCATAGTACTGCTCCAATAGCCAAATTGGATGCATCGACATGTATGTGGAATAGTTCTCCCCAAATAGGTCCTTTAATAATCAGAGATGTTGTTAAAGCTATTTTAATTGTCTCAAAAGATTTTTGACAATCTTTAGTCCATACAAACTCCTATTCTTTCTTGAGCAATGTAAACAAGGGTCCAACAATTTTACTAAATCCTTCTATAAATCTTCTGTAATATCCATCATGCCCAAGAAAACTTCAAACACCAGTTTGGTTCTTAGAGATTTCAATGTTCTGTATGATCTCAACTTTCTTGGGATCAACTTTTATCCCCTCTTTTGAGATGTGATGTCCCAGAACAATACCCTTTGTCATCATTATTAAACTTTTTTCATGATTTAAGGACAACCTGTGATCTTTACATCACTGTAAAAAAATTTCTAAGTTTTTGAGGGCCTCCTAAATGTTTTTACATGAACAGTAAAGTCATCCATGTATACTTCAACACATGTAGTGGTGAAATCTGTAAAGATAGCAAGGATTGCTCTTTGAAAAGTGGCTGGTGTGTTACACAATCCAAATGGTAAAACTGTATAAGCGTATGTACCCCAAGGAAAGGTAAAAGTAGTTTTATATTGATCTTCATGGGCTACTTGAATCTAATTGTATCCATTGAATCCATCAAGAAAAGATAAATAATTGTTGTCTGCTAGGTTATCAGGTACTTGGTCAATGAATGGCAATGGGAAATGGTCCTTCTTTGTGGATTTATTCAATTCTCTATAATCCACGCACACACACCATTTACCATTTTTCTTGGGTACAATAACCAATGGAGAAACCCACTGACTATCAGATATTGGGTAAATGAATCCTATTTTGAGCAGCTTTTATATTTCTTGTTTAACAATGTCATGAAGAATAGGATTGATTCACCTTTGAGCTTATCTGATTGGTCTTACATCTTCAGTGTATATGTGATGACTACAAATTGAAGGATGAATTCCTCTCATATCCATATAATTCCAAGCAAAAGCTTCAGTGTATTTTTCTAAAATTTCCTTCAATTCTTTTTCTTGTGTTGGGGATAAAGATGAATTAATGTTGAGAGGTTTATCTCCAACTAATTGAATTTTTTTAGTTCCATTTTTAGAATCTTGGGAATTTTCAACAATTGTATTCAAAGGAAAAGAGTGTTGTTGATACAATGTTGCTTGACATTTTCCTTTTTCAATTGGATCATTGTCTTTAGGAGTAAACTCTTGTTCTTCACATTCTTCAATATGTTCAACCAAGGTAACCATAACTAACTCAACAATGCCATCACCTTCTAATTCTATATCCTCATCAACCCAAAGTTGAGTGTTTGGTTGTGCTAGTTGATAGAGTGATAATTTTTTTTGCTTCTGACCATTTGAAATGATCATACTTCCAGATCTACAATCTATTAAGGAAACAATAGTAGCTAACCATGGTCTGCCCAAGATGATTGGATAACCAGAATCTTTCTTTTTGGCTTTAAGAACCAAAAATTCAACTGGATAATCCCATGTGCAATGGTGACCATGATTTCTTCTATGATACCCTTAGGTTTGGTAATAGATTGGTTAGCTAATTGTAAAACAGTAGTTGTTGGCTGAATTGTTGTCATTCCAACATTTCGATAGTATCAGATGTGATAACATTTATGACAACTCCTAGATCAATTAGAATATTGGAAATCTCTATTCCATTAATACTCAAGGTTATTACAAGGCTACCAGGATCATTATATTTATGAGGAAGCAATCTTCCTGTTAACACATCAGTGAGTTTTGTCCCTATTTGAATTGTAGAAGGTAATTTCTTTTTCCTCCCTGGAGTTTTCATGCAAAGGGATTTAACTAACTAATTTATCTCTGGTATATCTTTAATGGCTTGTAACAATGGTTTTTCAATGTCAATCTTCTTCAATTCATGAAGAAGTTGAGAATCAACTTCGTTCATGTAATTGGGTTGGGAGATTTCAGGAGTGGCCTTTTCTTCCTTCAATCTCTCAAGGTAAGGTGCCTAATTGACGTTTTGTTCTTCCTCAAAGTTGTGTTTTTCTATCAAATTCTCGTTATCTTCCCCACCTTCTTGAACTTTTTCTTCTGGAATAGATTGAATAGTTCAATTTCTCAATTGAATATCATTAGCATCAGTAACGTTCAAATTAGGGGGATTTGCATCATTACGGGTATTTCTCAAATTTGCAACCAGTTAAGCTGGCAATTGAGGTTGGTTTACCTAGTCATTAGTAGGGTTAGGGTAATTTATTGCTGGAGATGTTTGTCCCTAGGGATTTTTTTTCCCTTAATTTTTTCATGGTTGGAACTACGTTTGATTTTGTTGCCATGATGGCCGATTTGACTACCATTGTAGCTACTGATTAGCTTTCCATTGTGACTGGTTCCATTGAGGATTCATCCATTCAGGTTGACCCCAATATGTAGGTGGTGGTTGTGGTTGATATGGAGGGATCCATTGGTTTTTGTTTTGCCAAGGGTTTTGATTCTAATTAGATGTAGAACCATACTACCTTTGATTAGCATTATAACTTGTGTTTTGAGGTCTCTGACCAACATAATTAAGCTCTTCCTCTACCATAGGTGGTTTCTTCAGATTGGTCTTAATCCTAGCCAAAAGATTATAGGAACTTGTTGAGTGTTGTTTCTCACAAATCTCACAAATATCAACTTGATTCAATCGACATTCTCTTAAAAGGTGTTTTCCCCTACACTTGGAACAATAAATAGACAAAGGTTCAGTGTTCTTCTTATCTCCTTGCATGTTGAGATGAAGAAGTAAATTAGTTTTCATTTTTGCTAATTCCTCCATTACTTTTGACACATCGGTAGTATGAGCTTTGTTTCTTCTGGAGTTTCTAGTTCCAACCCTACTTCTAGAGTAATTTCTACATATTTCAACAATATCATCCAAGGAAAGCTTATTAATGTCTCCTTTCCCCATAAGATTCAGAGACTCTCTTGATTCATCATCAATTCCTCTGAGGAGAATTATTTTACATATTTCACCATCCAATCCATTAGTACACCTCTGATGCAAAAACTAGAATCTATCATCATAAGCTTCTAAACTTTCATCTTCCATTTGTCTTATTCGAAACAATTCCTCCTTTCTATCCCTTACTCGACAGTAATCTTGGTATTTATCCAAGAACTCAATTTCCATTTTCTGCCAAGTTCCAATTGTTCCTGCTAATAAACCCATGAACCATCATAAAGCTGACTCTTTCAAGGTAGAAGGCAATAAGTTCAACTTATGGTTACCATTTGTGTAATCTTAGGTCTAGCATAAAAATTTGAACTCAAAAAGGATTTGATCAGGATCTTCTAAAGTTTTTCCCCTAAAGGTAGGTAAAACTGAGGGTGAAATATTCTTCATAGGAGGCTCACCAATCTATCTTTCAAGATTTATAGGATATGAAAAGGTCCTATTTGGTGGAGGACGTACTGGCTGGTCACCCATTTCTTCTTCTTGATTTTTGATATGATGTTCTTGATTATCCTCTTGATTTTTGATCTGATGTTGTTGAATATCTTGTTCTTGATCAAAATCAATATTTCTTCGAAAATCAATGTTTCGTGGAAGAAACCTCCCTAGATGGTCTCTATTTCATCTCATCCACAATTCAAGTCTATCTTCCTTATCAACACTAAGGCTTCACACTTAATAGCCAAATCATTTACTCCCCGACAACGACGCCAAAAATGATAGGCAAGGTCGTTGATGTCACAAATTGCATCATTTAGTCAATTAATTATTGAACCGAGTGTATCTTAGAGCTATATGTGATAAGGATGTTTATCATGATTTTTGGGGGGTTTTGCACTGTAAACAGTGACTTCAGGTGTCAGTTTGGCTCCTTCAGGAGCTTTCAGGAACTCTCAGGAACTAAACTTCAATGACTAATTCCTAAGGATTAATTCTATCTTATTTCCTAAATTAAAGTTTTGTCGACTTATTTCTGACTTCATTTGACTTGATTGAGACCAATTCATGGAAAAGACTAACATTTATCTTAATTCTTAATCTAGAATTCGAAATCCAAATTTAATTCTAATTTACTTCAAAATAAATCTATCTTAAGATTTGTGGGAAAATAAATGCTATTTTAAAGAACAAAAATAAAGTGCAAGGAAATAATGATTAATCTAGAAAGCATAAATACTAATTTCCATGAACAAATTCCAAACCAATTTCAGTTTCATCTTTCCATAAGTTCCCATCATTGCTTCAATTAAACTTAACATATAATTACCAAACTTAATTCCTACAAACAACATCTAAATCTGATTATCTCAATAAATCTTACAATGAATCTAACAAACCATTCTAACCATGATGAACTAAACTTAAAAGCAATTTAAACACAGTTGCTGAGAACAATTTAAACAAAATTAACATTCCATATTTTAACATCCAATGAACTAAAAATGATTGAAACAACTTAACATTCTAGATTCAAATATTAATGAACAAAAATAAAATAAACTCAAAAGAATACCACACAAGATCAATTCCTTTGGTTGAGCGGGCCCTGTTCTTCCTTTGGTAATATCTCTTAAGATGGTAATTCGAGTTAACTTATTATCTTCATTCAAATTGATCAAATAGGGACGCATACCAAAGTATTGCAACCATTACAAAATTCTAGTAAAAAATTATCTAACTCCTTTCCAAATCCTAAACATGGATATTTATAATTATATCCTTATTGAATTCAAAACATGATGTCAACTGCCAAGATTCAAGGCGTCTAAACTAGAGATTTAAATAAAACTAAAGCAAAATTAAAACATGACTAAGAATAGACATAGAGAGAAATTCCAGATCAGCGTTGGGACTAGAAGTTCCTAAACTGACTAAAAGAAGTTGATTTATACTTTAGTGATTCATCATCCAGTTGGGACGATCAATGGCGTGATTGTCTTCATTTGATTAAACAGGGAGTTTAAGTTTATCATCAATCATCATTCTTTTAAATACCTTGAATAAAACCCCTAAGAAAAGGATACCAATTATGGTAGTAAAATATTAAAACTGCATAATTAACTCATCAATATCATCACAAAAGCAACACATTTAATATAAATCATTACCTCAAATATATCTACCAAATTATCCAAACATAAAGCAAAGTAAGTAAATATATTAGTCTATAGTCTACCACTAGTCATGTTAATTAATAAAATAAACAAGTCTTTTAAACATAAAATGACTATATGAATGTATCTTTGAGCCCCTCATCACTAGGTTTTAAGGCCTAATCCTAAATATTGCATAGAACTTAACATTTCTAAAAATTTGTGTCCCAAGCTTAGGCTAATGGGACTCATATGCCCCAACGGGCATATGAGTCCCACTTTATATTGGAACTATTTTGAATTCAATTCTTGGCAGGATTTTATTCTTCTAGATCTGATGTTGGCTTGTAGTGTTGTAATTTCAAGAAATTTGGCATAAAAAAGTATAAATACAAGGTTAATTCACATAATTTCTCCTAATATTTTCAAGAGAGCATTCCTATAGTAAATTTTATGATCAAGAGCATTCGAGAGCATTCAAGAGTTGATTATGAAACATTTTGGAGCTATATTCAAGATTCATGCATCATGTCAAAGTCATCATGCATCATGTGTGTTTTTGAGCTAACATTTATGATGTAGGTTTTCATGATTCAAGCATGCATTCAAAGAAATCATCTCATATCAATAATCAAGAGTGAAGATCCACATTCATTGAAGCCATTTCTCATAATATTGTAGATTTATTTCAAGAGTTTGGTGAGTGCAACATTGCATTTTTTCATTCATCATTCCTTCATTCTATTTCATTTCATTTCATTTCAAGGTTTGATTACCAAAAAGGGTTTGACAAGGCAAACCCTATCCACTAATACAAAAAAAAATTTCTCCCTCTACATGTTTGATTGCAAATCTAGGTGTTTGAGGCTTGAAGATCCTTTGAAGACAAAGTTACAAGATTAAAGAAAACTTTTCAAAGTTGTCATCTTCATGAAAAATTGACCTACAGGCTAGAATTCAAACTTTTAGACTCAGAGATCAGATAGGAGAGAAGCTACAAAAGATCACTAGAGGATAAAAAAGTTTCTAGAAAACTCTAATATTGGGACTAAATTGCCACCTTGGGCATATGAGTCCTGGTATACTACTTTTCATTAATTTTCTGTAGATCCTAATTTACCGAGTGCAGATTCTAGATTTAGCCCGAAACCCTAGACTGGGACTAAACCCAGTCTAGCATATGAGTCCCTATACACATCAACAACAACAAAATTCATGTTTTTAAGGTCTTCTTTAGTCATCTCTAGCCTTCTAGGTACTCCTTTGTCATCCTCAGTTTCTTAATCTGATTTTAAGCTTAATTTCCTAGGTCATATAGCTAGATTTGCATATTACTTTCATATCTTTCTTTCTAAGCATTTTCTTAGTAGTGAACCCCCTTTCAATCACACCTAAGAGACCTTGTAGCAATCTCTTTTCTTAATTGGATCATTAGGTTGAGATCTTTAAGGTTCCCTTTAATGAACTGAGAGTGAAATAGATACCCCCCTTGTTTGTGTTCCATCTCCTAAAAGGTGGAACCCTATTTCCTATGATTCATTTTGGTGAACCCAACTTTTGAACCCTTTATTTATGATTTGGAGTACATTAAAGTCCTAGATATATCTTACATTAGCTTTGAATTAGATCTTTCATTAGTTAGTTTGCATTTAGGGCTTCTAAATCTTGTAGTAGTGAAAGTGCGTATAGGTTGCATTTTTGCATCTTGCATTCTTAAATTTCATTTGAAATCTATAATTGCAAACATTCAAGTCAACATACAAGCTAGAAACCTTAACGTTCACTCAAAATTTACTGAATTTAGTGTCAAAACCCTAATCTAGGACTCATTTTCCCACCTGGGCAATTTAGTCCCAATATCGGTTATTTTACCTAATTTCTGGGAATTCTGTGTTGACTATTATTCACTGTTTGAACCTTCCAAAACCCTTAATTGGGACTCATTCACCCCTTTGGGTGATCCTGTATCAGACCTGAAACTACATTTTATAGCATTAAAAACCTCATTTCTATGTGTAGACACTGAAAAATGTCCTAAATGATATCATACACTCGAATCAAGTATACTAACATCATTTCCTCTTGAAACTCATCCTATTTTTGCTTAAATTGATTAAATTGGCCTAGCTATTTAATTAATGGCATCATTCACATCTATTAACCTAATTCATTTAATTGGGTTAATTCCCCTCTTTCATGCTAACATTTCATCTCATTAAATTAGACAAATCAAATTATTTAATTTAATTCCCTAAGTCTTCTTATTAATTAAATAACCCTAAGTTATTTAATTAAATGTCGTTCCACCTTTCCCCCTTTCATTAAATCATTTAATTTAATGAATATCACTTTATTCTTCTAATTCCCCTAATTGCATGATTAAACCCTTGTTTAATTAGCAATTATCTAACTAATCCAATTCCTCCCATTTGCAAAATAATATTCCAAGGGAATATTCCTCCTTTGCACAATTTAATTTAGTTTTAATTAATTAAATATCCTTTTCTCTCACCCATGAATATTCCAAAGAATATTCTTTCTCCTCCAATCATTTAAGAAAGGGAATATTCTCACAAAGCTTCATGTGCAAGATAGCTTGAAACCTCTTGTGTAAGTTAACTTTTGACCTCTTATATAGGTCAAAAGTGTGCTTGTTTGGAAGGAATGAGAACCCTTGATTAAATCTAATCTTGCATTCTCACCCGTTGATGAGAATCCATGATCCATGCCTCTTCTTTCCTCCATCCTTGACCGTTAATTAGCTTTTTTGATCTCAACCCTTCATTTCTCATTTGCTTTCTTATAAATAGTTCACTATTTGGAGACAAATGGATCCATCACCCATCTTTTAGAGCAAACTTATGCTATTGGAATCACTCACACTCACGCTCATATTTAGCCCACATTTAGCATATTTTAGTTTAAATTAATTGCATAGTAGCTTAGCTTCCATTAATGGCTTCCATGCATCTATTTAGCGAATTAGATAATTATGGTTTGAATCTTTTTGGTTTAAATCTCATTTATATTATCTTAGTAATTGCATATCTGAATCATTTAACATAAAATCATGGTCTAGATTAGCTTTTACATCATGCTCATTTAGATTAAAGTCATGTTTTCATTCACATATCACAATAGTTTCATCGATTCTCTTCAATAGAATCGATTGGAACAAGCTCATTGATCACGAGATTGGGAAAGGGTCATTGTTCCATATCAATATGACACCAATTCCAAAATTGGATAAGTTTTAAATGGGTTAGAGTAGACATTTAAATGATTTCACGATTCATAATGTCTAGTTTCAATAAATGTTTAGCTTAACTTTCATTTGAATGATCTTGTTTAAGATTGAGTATTAGTGGCTATGTTATGCTTCAATTCTTCATGGATCAAGTGTAATTGGACCATAATAATATCCTCGGTCAATATTCTAGCGCTAGAAGGAGGGAAAAACTTTCAACTTAATCAATTTCTATCTTGAATTCCATTCATTTTGACTTTTGCAAGATAGAGTGATGCCCCAGACAATTTCAGTGACGCTTTTGTAGGGTGTCACCATATAGAGATGTTATCATCATTTCAAACAATGACACCTATTAAATGCATTGATGTTGATTAAACAAACAATGACACTAATACTTTATAGAGGTATTAAAGATTTGCAAACGATGATGCCCAACAAAATAGCGACGCTATCATGCTCTCTGGTTTGTCTATAGAGTGATGCCCTTGTTAACCAGAGCAACACTATCATGAATAGTGATGCCCAACTTTGGTAAGAAATTTAATGATCCTTTTTCAGCATGTGCTTTAATTTTCTCACTTCATCAGATTACTAACACACTTCTAACATTGTTCTGGTTGTTAGACTAACAGGGTTTTGCATGTTGGACGACATGAAGGTAGAGTGAAGAAACATTCTCTTCTTAAGATTTTATGATTGTAACAAGTATTTGATACTTTGGGGAAATTATAACCCAATTTCTTATGTTTTTTACTTTAGGCTCTAGGACCTCACTAAATTTCATTTGGGTTTAAAATGAATGTTCAAACGGGACTAAAATTGAACCCTCATCTCATCATTGTCTATTGGGTTTTAAAATTGAACAAGGAAACTTAACATTTCGTTTAGTGCATAAAATGAATTCATCTTAGCTTTAGTTAGTAAAATGAATCAGTGTCTATTTTACTACGACACACTTGTAGTGTGTATCCAATCCCCTTGCACTTCGTGCAATCTTGGGTGAAGAGAAACACTCCAAGTGTACTTCGCTATTTGTGTGCACTTATAGTACATATCCAATCCCCTTGTACTTCGTGCAAACTTGGGTGAAGAGAAATACTTAAGTACACTTATGCTTTGTGTCACCCTTAAGAGAAGACTTGCTATGAGACACATCCTGCAATGGGAAAATCATAGGCAAGTTCTTGAAAGCATGTATACCAAAGGGCTATATTAAAGGTTGGGAAATCATGATAAAGTACCTTCTATCCTAGATTGTATAACATATTGCACTTAGTACCATGCCTTAAGTAGAACGAGAATGATAGTAAGAGCCTTAAGTGGAAAAGCGGGTGTGTATACGGTTGGGTGTTCTCAGTTTGTTACTAAGAGCCAAACTATTTAGTTACCAAAAATCCTTAATTCTTGTTGGTGCAAGAACAGTCATTTTGAAGCCACCCCACATTTGTACCATTCATTGTTGAAACAAAAAAATCCTTAGGATCTTCAAGATTTTGAGATTTGGTGGTCTCAAGAAGTGTGTGTCGTGGAGGGGATCCAGTGTCACCAAATCTCTAACTATTCGCAATATCTTAGTGTTTGGAGAAATTTGAGTGGGGAATCAACAAGTATGACCATTTCAACCTAGGATTGTAAATGATTGTGAGTCATTTTAATACATTTCTTGGTTCCAAAATGTTACAAAACAAGCATTCACTATCTTCCTCAAAATTTTAAACACATTGGCTTAAATATGGATACCTTTTGAAATAGCCTTGATATTACTCCTTATCCTAAGGATTTCTATCCTTAGAGATTTCTAAATATCTTGAATTATATCCCAATCCATCTTTTCCAAAGACAACATAGGAAATTATGGCTTCAACCTCATGATTTTCACAAGATGGACATTGTGAAGGTTATGATGTTTTTGACATAAACACTTAGTTTGAAAACATAATCAAGACAAGTGTTTGTGGTAAAAGAAATTCACTTAAGCAAGATAACTTGACATAATTGAACCCCACATGACTATTTGGAGACCGATTTCTCCCATTGAACAACCCGATCTTCAAGGTGCTATCATTCAATCAAACTTTGAACTCATTAATGGAGAACAAACTGATATCATTAGTAGTTTGAGAAGCTTCACTTTTTTAAGAAAAGAAACACCTACCTAGTGGAGAAACACAACAAATATCTTAGACAAAGAAGAGGAACAAGATGATATTGAGGCTCGAAGTCCCATATTACCACCACCTACATGGCAATAAATATCTTCCTTTCTTTCATAAACTTGAACTCTTCTAAATGTTCTTACACAAAATTAGAATCCCCAAGAGAAGGTCTACAGGTTGTCACTTCAAACTTAGGCATCCTAGTTCAAAAGCAATCAAAAACCATATTTTAACACCCTACCAAAACATAAACAAGTTGTTAGTAAACTTTTATGAGCGTGCACTAAGGAAGCATCCACACATTTACATGTTCGTTATGAGTCAAAACCCAGGTCTTATTCATGATAGTCAACCTATCTAAAAACATAAGTCCTTTTTATGGTTTTGAACTCCTCTAAATGATCTATGAAACAATGAAAATCTGTAGGGGAAGATCTACATGCCGCCATTACGGACGTAGGTATTGTAATTCAAAGTTTGGTAGGAAGTGGGCCTTAATACTTTATCACAATCGTGACCTCTTGTTAAGAAAATATTATGCTTGAGCTAGGAGGAACAAACCAGATTTAAGTACCCACATCTATCCTCTCATTTAGGTCAATGTTAGTCTTTAGGATTTGAAAGTTTAGAGTTCTAACATCATTCTCACCACCTTGATCTTGGAAAAAAAATGTTCACTTTAAGTCAACATTGGGTCAAACATTTCATTCATCCCTTCATCAAATTTCATCCTTCACCTCATTTAACTTTGCAATTTTTTTGAATACACAAAGATTTTTTGACTTGGACATCAATCAACCCAAAAACCCTAACTTGGCTACTTTGTATGTGAAATTTATCATTTTCCATACATTTAGTTAAGTTAGTTATCATCTTTGAACTAGTTTATCTTAACTGTCACAAGTCTACCCTAAATATTCCCAATTTCATCAACATCCTTTATCCCAACATCAAAACATCAAGTTTAAGTCAAAATGTTGTCCCAAAACGTTTGCAAAGATCACTCTACACATCATCCATCTTTTCATCCCCCACTATCATCATTGGTCCAAAAAGAATTAGAGCATCCCTTTTACCTAAATTTGAGTCAACTAGAGAGTTCAAACATTAAAAATCACAATACAACTCTCCCAAAGGTGACACAAAATTTATGGTAAAGACGAGATCACAACACAAGAGAATCATGGAGAAAAACAAAGTCACATTTACCTCAAGTGATCCAAATCCTTTAGAATTTGATCCGAGAAGTCAAGTTACCCCATCACAACAACCATTATCTTTGTTAGGACCATATGAGATAGAAGACATCACAAATAATCCCTTTGAACTTACTAGGGAGGAAATCATGGAACGTTAAGCCTTTGAAAATATAGCTACTATTTCCCCATCATTTGTTGCACAAAATTTGACACATGCTTCACAACTCCATCACTAGGCCTGACTCAAACATCCACTCCCAGTCTTGCAACTATCCTTTCCAAGGAATTTGGTCAAACTCTTCCATTTGAGCAACACACTTGTGGGTACCCTCGATACCAATCCTCCATCCCAAACAACCATGTGGACACCTACCTTTGGTGGTCCTCCAATTCTCAAAGATCCTAAATAACCATATAAACCTATTGAACTTGATTATTCCACTACAACCTCCACATATCAAGGACACCCCTCTTCATCCATACCCATGAGTACCACAAGTGTGCCCACCATCACCCAAAGCAGTATAGACCAAATGTTTCAAAACAACACACAAGGGCATGTCAATACCATACTAGAGAGTCAACCCTTAATGTAGATTGGGACATCTTTACCCAATCCTCCCATTGGTTCATCTATACCATTGGTGTCACAAAACACATCCACCCCATCCATTATCAACCCATCTCAGAACAATCCCATGGTCATGAATCCCACCAACCTAGGTAATACCTTGTTTACATCTCTAGCACAAGGAAATCCTTAGGACATGGGACAAGGGAATATTTTTAATCAATGGACTCAAGGTCCTAGTGTGTCATTTCCATCACAAAATCTAATGGCACCATCCTCATCTTTTCCTACGGTCTCCTTTACCATGCAAAATCAAATCAGACCTCAAACTTACTTTCCTCCACATCAATCCACCATCTTACAAGGGATGTTAAACCAAGGGAACCCTCCACCTCTCATCAAAAATCCACTACCCACTTAGAACATCAACACTCACAATCCATCTTCATACCTGATCCTACATTGCAAGCACATGTCCTAGCTTTACAACAAGCACAACAAGCTTATCAGCAAGCCATCCAACAATAACAACAACAACAAGCACCCCTAGCAACCCAACAACAACATAAAATAGCAAGCAACCCTAGCATCCCAAAAACAACAACAAGAAGCAGCCTTAGCAACACAACAAGTAGCCTTAGCCCAAAAACAACATCAAGCTCATTAAGAAACTTTAGCATCACAAGAACAACAAAAAAACCCAATAGTAAGCCCTCATGGCACAAGAAAAAAAGAAAGTCAAATAGAAAGCACTTGTGGTGCAACAAAAACAATAGGCCCAACAACAAGCCCTAGTGGCACGACAACAACAACAAGCCTTACTAGCTCATCAATATCCCCAACAACAACAACAATAACCAAGTTCCTAGTATAATCCTTAATAGAACATCATCAATACAAACACATTAGGAACATATACATCGATACCTGAATCACCTTCACATAATCCTACACCACCATACACCCCATACAACAAATCCTCATATGAAAATCCTGCATACAACTCATCCATCATCCCACCATATATTCCTCCACCAAATCTGCAAGACAATCTAGCATTGCAATTTAAAGCACCATCTCAAGAAATGTAGGACCTTCAGATGGGAAAGACAAAGAAGCCCCATACACAAAATCTATGTCCTTATCCATTTGACCATAACATCATAATGGTACCATCCCCCCGGATTTGAAATCACCAAATTTGACAAATACAAAGCGAGAGGAAGTCCTGTGGACTATGTCAAATAATTTAACATCATGTGTATGGAGGTGGCCTACAATGATTCTTATTTAATGCACCTCTTCCCCCGAAGTTCAATAGGTCTTTCCATGGATTGGTTTTCTCATCTACCTCCTGACATAAATGTTTTTTAGGAAGTTACTAATAAATTCATCAATAACTTCTCCTTTAATCTTGATATGGATGTAAGTCTAGAATAATTGTACACTCTAAAGCAAAAAAAAAGGAGAAACTTTTGCTAATTTCTTACAGTGATGGATACAAAGAGATAGTAAGAGAAAATGGCCTCTTCTTGATGAACAACAAGTGGGAATCATCATAGCAAATATAAAACCAAATTTATCATTCCACTTGAAAATTCAATGCATCACATCTTATGACGAGCTTGTCCCTATTTTTTAGGAAGTTACTGATAAATTCATCGATTACTTCTCCTTTAATCTTGACATGGATGTAAGTCTAGAAGAATTGTAAACTCTAAAGCAAAAAAAAAAGGAGAAAATTTTGCTAATTTCTTACAGTGATGGATACAAAGAGAGTAAGAGAAAATGGCCTCTTCTTGATGAACAACAAGTGGGAATCATCATAGAAAATATAAAACCAAATCTATCATTCCATTTGAAAATGCAATGCATCACATCTTATGATGAGCTTGTCCCTAGATCCTGTAACATCGAGAGAGCTTTAATCTCACAGGGAAACACTCAAGCTTACAAAGACAACCACCTATCAACTAGTTCAAATGACAAGCCTCGTGCTTAGGCTAAGAAAAAGAGTGTAACAAATGATGGTGTAGTAGATGCTAAGGTAGTCCTAGGTGCTCCTAGACCAAACAACAATCAAGTTGCTAACATTCAATCGACAGTGCAACAAACAACACCTCCTCAGAACAATCAGATCAACAACACTGACATGCAACAAAGGTGAACTACCAATAAGAATAACTATCCCAAACATAAGTACACACAGTTATTTGAACCCATAGAAACCATCATGAAAAAGTTGGTATATGCAAATCTGATAACACTTCCCAACTTTGAAAACTACCAAGAACCATAAGAGAAACCATCCTAGTACAATGAGAATGACCTTTGTGACTTTCACAAGATTAAAGGACATAAAACAAAAAATTGCATGAGACTCAAGAACATTATCCAAGATCTCATAGAGAACGACACCATATCTATTGAGTTACCAGCTGGGAATCAAGATCTTAAGATACAAAAGAACCCTATGCCAGATCATAGCAAAGGGAAAAATGGAAAAGCTAAGGATTACACAAATGTGCAACATACCTATTCCAATGTAGTGGCTTCTTGTGATAGATTCATCACCATTGTCACCATCAAAGGGCCTAGTGCGAAGTGTGGAGTCACCAAATGACATGGAAAAATTACCGTCCAAGGAGTCCCATCTCAATCTAGGGCATGACATACTTTTCCAACATCAAATTCTAGAAATTATAATCTCTTAGATTAGCTTAAGAAGACCCTTGCATAGATATCAATCTTAGAACTATTGAGGATATCCATTGCACATAGGGAGATCTTGGAGAAATCTTTATCAGAGTCATCCATTCCCAAGGATATTGATACCAATCAGTTTCAAGCTATGGTAGGCCATATCACTAACCACCTTCTCACCTTCTTAGAGCAAGACCTACCATCGTAACCGTCTCATAACCGTTATTTGCACCTTGAAGTTATCATTCATAAGAGCAAGGTCAAAAGAGTCTTAGTAGATGGAGGTGTTGGATTGAAAATTTGCACCCTTCAGTTGATCAAAAATTTGGGCTATTCAAAAGATACTATTGAAAAGACAAAGAGTACCACCATTAGGGCATATGAAAAACAAGAATGGGTATCACAAGGCATCATTGCATTACCCATCCAAGTGGTCCCCCTCATCACAAAAACTACATTCCAAGTGTTAGACCTTGATATTCCCTATAATCCTACTTGGTTGACCATGAATCCATTCCCTAAAATCTGTAGCCTCGACTTATCATCAATGTGTGAAGTTTCCTTTCGAGGGCAGAGAGATTACCATCCATGGAGATCCTAAGCCTTTTTAATACTGCAAAAATATTGATCCAAGTTCTATAAAATCTCACATGTAGCCAAGAATGACAAAGTGCCTACACCTTCTACCTCATAAGTTGACCTATCATCCCTTGCATCTACCTTTGAAACAAAAGAACTCATGATGTAGAACATATCTGATATCAAAGCAGTGATCCAAGATGATGGTTGTGGGAACTATAAGCTAGTGAAGAACACCTTTTTGTTAGGAGAGCTACCTATTTCTCATCAATCTCATGGGAAACCCACATCTAGCAATAAAGAGCCTGAAACAATCAAGATGGTAGCTACTACCTTCACCAAGTGGAGGGATTTGAATCAAGATGTCAATGAGGATGATATCTCTAAAATCCTCTATCAAGATGAACGACTTGTCCCCGCTCTTCCCATGGAAGATGATAACAAAGGCTTGCATCTAATGAAGAGAATACAATATAACAAGAACAAGAAGCTAGACAAAAAATGATAATGGTTTACTAGAACCCGTCGTTTTTGAGAAACAACTAAAGAATCTTGGCCTAGGTTGTACTACTAGCAAGGTCACCCTTATTGGCAAAGGTACTTCTGCTAAACAGGCTGAGGCTTCCTCTTGGTTACCTACATCATGTGATACTACCTTAGATGACTTCCCCCTTGATGTTGCTGACCTATTTGAGAATAACTCCCTCTTCATGATATCCATAACATCCTATGCTTCGAGAAATCAACCAACTAAAATATGCCTAGTATACCGTCAACTAGATTTATTCAAAAATGATGAAGCAATCTCAGAATTCATGGGACTTTGCGACAACTTACCATGGGCATATCACAAAGAAGGTTTTGACATAGAGCTAAACATAGGGGCATATTGTGGGGAGACAATTGAATCCTTTAGTCACAAAATTGATGAAATGCAACTAACATGCATATCCTTAGTGAAAACCACACTATGGCACTCTCTAATCCTAAAATAGTAAAAACAAAGGATGCATCCGAAGGTGAAAACCTCTCTAAGGTGCTCCAAGATGAGGTATTCAATCTCCCCCTTAGTGTAATGCATTTGGAAAAGTCAACAGTACTAGCAGAAAAGGCCACTCTAGTTAATGTGGTAACAAAAGAAGCACCTAAGATCATCTTCTATGTTGAATCTTTGTTGGATGAAGAACAAAAGAAGCTAGCAACATTCTTGAAGGAGCAAAGAGCTACCTTTGCATGGTCATACATATATATTCCAAGGCTCAATCCAGAAGTAGTTGTGCATCACTTAGTAGTCTATCTCGAAGCCAAGCTAGTCAAGCAAAAATTAAGGAAGATGGACCCTCAGATAACACTTTTGGTGAAAATAGAATTACAAAAGATTCTCAACGTTGGAATCATCCAACCGATAGATTAGATTGAGTGGGTTTCAAACCTAGTACCATTCTCAAAACCCATTGGGAGCATCAAAATTTACACTAATTTCATGGACTTAAATAAGGTATGCCTGAAGGATGATTTTCCTCTTCCTAATATTGACCTCATTGTAGACTTAACAGTAGGGCATGAAATGTTGTCACTCATGGATGGTTTTTTAGGCTACAATCAAATCATGATCGCCAAGGAGGACTAACACAAAATTGCATTCACTTGTCCATGGGTAACCTATTGTTGGAACGTGATGCCATTTGGGTTAAAGAATGTAGGAGCAACCTATTAGAGAGAAACGACCCTCATCCTTCATGACATGATCCATAAAAAAGTTGAAGATTATGTGGACGATATTTTGGAAAAACAAAAGAAAATAAGTGAGCACATACAAGTCTTAGGACCCATCTTTGATAGACTTGAAGAATACAAGGTACGATTGAATCCAAAAAAGTGTGTCTTCGATGTCACATTAGGGAAACTTCTTGGCTTTATCATCTCAAAAAGAGGGATATAAATTGATCCAACATAGGTAAAATCCATCCTCGACATGGAACCACCACAAACACTAAAGTAGATGAGAGGGTTACAAGGAATATTGTAGTCCATCAGGAGGTTCATAGCATGGCTATCAAATAAAATCCACCCCTTTTCGCATCTTCTCCATAAAGGAATAACTTACAAGTGGAATGAGAAGTGTGATAAATCTTTCCAACAAATCAAAGACTATCTACTAACACCTCCAGTGCTCATTCCACCAATACCAAACAAACCACTGATCTTGTATATCTCAACATCAACAACAATGGGAGCTCTTCTGGCACAACATGATGAAAATTAAAAGGAAAGAGCTATCTACTACATTAGTAGGAATTTGGTGAGATATGCAATGAGCTATTCACACATTGAGAAAGCATGCTTAGTAGTAGTTTTTTCTTCACAAAATTTTAGGCACTACATGTTGTCACATTAAATAAAACTTATTACCAAGATTGACCCATTGAAATACGTGTTATCCAAAGGAACTCTCACAGGGAGAATGACCAAATGGGTAATGATATTAACAGAGTTTGACATAGAGTATGTATAACACAAGGGAATCAAAGGACAAGTGATCACATACCAACTAGCAGAGGCACCTACTTATGTAGAGAACCCTTTAATATCTAAGTTCCCTGATGAATGAGTGTTCCTTATCAATCTCACAGCTTAGCGGAAGATGTACTTTGATGGATTGTTCACCCAACATGGATCAGGAGTAGGTATTGTTTTCATCACCCCTCAAGGTGATTGCATTCCAAAGTCATATCAGCTATCGTTCCCTTGTACTAACAACATTGTTGAGTATGAAGCCCTAATCACAGGTCTAAGGATAGCGGTTTAGTGGCTGATACAAGAGATGGAAGTCTATGGAGACTCACAATTGGTTATCAACCAAGTCAATGATGACTATCAAACTAAGGATGATAAGCTTACTCCTTACAAAAAGATGGTGGAAAGTCTCAAGGACCTTTTCATAGATATAAATTTTGAGTAGATTCTTCACATGAACAACTGAGCAGCAGATGCAATGGCAACAATTATTTCATTGTTAGACATGTTGAAAAACATCCTTCAATGTGAATTCTTGGTAGAACAACTTCTCATACCCAAAGGATGATTTTCCTCTTCCTAATATTGACCTCATTGTAGACTTAACAACAGGGCATGACATGTTGTCACTCATGGATAGTTTTTCAGGCTACAATCAAATTATGATCTCCAAGGAAGATCAGCACAAAATTGCATTCACTTCTCCATGGGGAACCTATTATTGGAACATGATGCTATTTGGGTTAAAAAATGTAAGAGAAACCTTTTAGAGAGCAATGACCCTCATCTTTCATGACATGATCCACAAAATAGTTGAAGATTATGTGAATGATATTTTGGAAAAATCAAAGAAAATAAGTGAGCACATACAAGTCTTAGGACCCATCGTTGATAGACTTGAAGAATACAAGGTACGATTGAATCCAAAAAAGTGTGTTTTTAGGGTCACATCAGGAAACTTCTTGGCTTTATCGTCTCACAAGGAGGGATAGAAATTGATCCAACGAAGGAAAAATCCATCCTCAACATGGAACTACCACAAACACTAAAGTAGATGAGAGGGTTACAAGGAAGATTGTAGTCCATCAGGAGGTTCATAGCGCAACTATTAGATAATATCCACCCCTTTTCACATCTTCTCCATAAAGGAATAACTTACAAGTGGGATGAGAAGTGTGATAAATCTTTCTAGTAAATCAAAGACTATCTACTAACACCTCCAATGCTCACGCAACCAATACTGAAAAACCATTGATCCCATATATCTCAACAACATCAACAACACTAAGAGCTCTTCTGGCACAACATGATGAAAATGGAAAGGAAAGAGCTATCTACTACATCAGTAAGACTTTGGTGGGCTATGAAATGAACTATTCACCCATTGAGAAAGCATGCTTAGCAGTAGTTTTTGCTTCATAAAAGTTCAGGAACTACATGCTATCACATCAAATGAAACTTATTGCCAAGATTGACCCATTGAAATACCTATTATCCAAAGCAACTCTCACAGGGTGAATGACCAAATGGGTAATGATATTAATAGAGTTCAACATAGATTATGTACAATGCAAGGCAATCAAAGGACAAGTGATTGTAGACCAACTAGTAGAGGCACCTATTTATGCAGAGAACCCTTTAATATCTAAGTTCCCTGATGAATCAGTGTTCCATATCAATCTCACAGCTCAGTGGAAGATGTACTTTGATGGACCATTCACCCAACATGGATCAGGAGTAGGTATTCTTTTCATCACTCCTCAAGGTGATTGCATTCCAAAGTCATACCGGCTATAATTCCCTTGTACTAACAATATTGCTAAGTACAAAAGGATGGTGCAAAATCTCAAGGACCTTTTCATAGATATAAATTTTGAGTAGATTCGTCACATGAAAAATTGAGAAACATATGCAATGGAAACAATTTGATCATTGTTAGACATTCCGAACAACATCCTTCAATGTGAATTCTTGTTAGAACAACTTTATTGGTGTTTTTTTCTAGTACACCTAAGGAATCTCTAAGGAGTATCCAATTCCTATGTTCAAGACCCCTATAATGAATGGCCAACTGACAAGATTCAGTCAAAGACTACAATCTTCTACACTTCAGGCTTTGTGGGACCTAGGAGGGTGTTCCTTTTAACATTTCATTTGACTATATCAGTAAACGACATAGAAAATAATAGACCAGTTCTTATAAAGGGTAAACAACACAATTCACTCAAAGGTTGCCCGGTCTTTAAGAAAATACCCATCAATTTACTAGGAACAGGGAAGATATCTCACATACATGATTCGTTGTAGATAAATTTTAACAAGGATTTGTATTCTAACCCTGAATCAACACTCCAATACTTTATTACCACTCAAAATGTAAATACCAAGACAAATAGACTAGTGCCTTCATCAATTGGGCGATAGAGTCATACATATTACGACCTGTCATGCATAAATTATTCAAAATTGATAATTATGGACTATTTCTATAAGGACTTGCATTATGGAAACTCTTTGCATATAATTGGTCACTTCTTACCAAATTCTTAGTAAATCACTACAAATCCATGACCTCACTTAAACAATTAGTTGATTCATTGAATCAAAGAAAAAACAAAGGCATGCATTCAAATTAAATATTTGAAGATGAACCAAATATGTTTGATATTATATTCAAAATTTGTAAAGTGGTTTATAGAGGAGAGCATATGAACTATATATGAAATTTACTTTTGATATCAGTAATTTCTACTTAACTATTTAAGATTTTCATATGTAAAGTTCAAAACCCAAGAAAATCTTACTACCCTATTCTCTGGTATTCCTATATTATCTACCCTTTATGTATCAGACTTGAAGACTTAGAAAATTAGAACCCCTACAAATGAGCAATGAATTCCCTTTTATAGAACAATGGAGCCAACAAGCTTCAGGCTTGAAATGTAGTTACATTACAAAAATTTCATTTCATATCACATTTCAGTTGCATTTCAAAATTCCCCACATGATAATTCTGTTGAAATGGGGAAAACCAAAATTTCCAAGGCCACCATGAGGAAGAAGCTAAGTGTCACCAAAATATTCCTCAATCAGCAGGTAAGTAGCAAAACCAATGGCCAAACTGCCATGAGGGCACATAGTCAACATTCATTGTCCCAAATTTTTTTTTCCATGCACACAGAGAGAGAAAATGACAACCATGGAAATCATTTATCAACAAAAAATTTCATTAACCACCACCTTTTCACAAAAAAAAATCCGTCTTACCAGCAACATGCACACCATGATACACACTCCCACTTCGTGTCATTGCAAGGGTTTGGGATGAAACCTCAACCTCATCTTCACCTTTTTCCTATTTCAACACGGTGCCATCTCATCCACTCGGAGTCTTGATAGCCAAAGGACGGATAGATAACACCTCCACCTCAGCGGATAGAGCTCGACCTAAGGTCATGAGGTACCAATGGTAACTAGAGTCCGTCTCTGTTTTGCTATCGGATGAGCTATCAGTAACATCAATAGGAGAGTTTTTCTGAACAAATGAGCCACAAACATACCTAATTTTCCTCTACACACTGTTAGATGGCCCAACAACTTCCTTCCCTTTCGTTCCCATTAATTTTGAGCTCGTAGCCTGTACTTTCATTCGGCGGCTACATTTGGTAATCATAGGTGAAGATAGCTTGCCATGGATGCTTTTGTGAGCACTCTGTGTGAGCTTCGGATCTATTCCATGAGACTCCTAAAAATTGAGTCTAACAGACATCTGCATTGGGACAGATGGGGTTCCAACCTTACTCATTTTTCCACAAGAAAATATACACTCAAACTTCAGCTCCTTGCATGAACTTGAGGATTTGACAAATTAATTGCTATGGTGAAAATAACAACTCGCAACTTTAATTTATTTAGCAATGTGATGATAACCATAAATTCTTAATAAAAAACACATGTGCAAACTGGGAAATTCTTTGGCATTCGTACTATCACCATTAATTCCCAAGTGCAAGGAAATCTACAGATTGCACTTCATGATTGCCAACAATTAAGTCTTCACACGCACAAAGATCAATTTGATTGCATCCATAGAGAGTATATCATTAATTCCCATTGGTTGCAGAATGAAACAACTATCATGTGTCATTTTATCAACTTTAAATATTGTCCATTGATCTCACAACGAGTTGGAAAATCGAATGGCTCCATTTAGGTTGACAAGGTTTGAAATCCAGTGGTGCTTCATTGATCTATCCTTAGCCAATGGTGTTAACCCACCTTAGATGGCAACTTCTCCATCAGTGAGCTCCATCCATCTCACCAACTGGGTGGATTGATCCATGCATCGATATCTCCTTGATCTCACAGCTTTTCCCGAGCATTCACTTTCTCCTCACGAGCCAGCGGGGAATGGTGGCGATTATCCCTGACATTTGATCTCAACTACCAGTTTAGAACCACGAGCCATAAGCCTAATAGTGGAGACTGGGCCCACATCCGTATGAAGACACACATCTTCATCTCACTATTCTCACAACTTTTAACCTACAGGCATTTATCACCTGCGAGCTGGTGGGGTATGGTCAGGATCTCTTCCCACAACCTCAAATCTCAAAACCTGCACACACGACAAGGTTAGCATTTAATAAATGGCCTTGGTTAGGCCAAGAGTGACATGACCCTCACAGGCTGATGACTTAAGCTTAGATCATCAGGGAAAATTAAGACTTGACTTTAGGAAATAGCTAAAGTCGATGGGTCGACTAGGTAACTGGTGTTCTTAACCAAGGGGCCAGTAAATAAATGTGCATGATGGCTTAGGTGATAACTCAAAGAGCCAGAAGTTGGTAGGGCAGGTCAATGCAATATTAGAAGATTTGAATGCTTTCAAAGGAAAAACCATACTCACATTTGGGGACAAGGGTTTTGAATTCCAACATGGCCTATGAGTTGCTTAAAAAATTGGAAAATTTTGGAAGCTCCATCATTGGCTCATGCTCAGGGACATATACCCCCAGTGGGTATAGCGAGAATTTGAATCTCAGGTTGAAGCAGACTAGGGCAGAAGACCAAAACCCAAGAGCTTACCTAGACAAGGCAAGCAGACACAACAAAAAGAAAACACTCTAGACCAACCTTATGTACATTATTTACAAAATATACATTACAATTTACTTCCATAAGGCGGAGGCCCCAGGCCCCCACAATTCAGGGACAATTCTTTCCTCTGTTGAATACTTTGGCTTGTTTTACTGGTAATGGGTCCACATGAACACTATGCAATTCTGAGCTACTAGCATTATCACAATCAACACTACCTATGATACTTGATGTAGCATTGCCATATTTATCTGTCCCCATCATAGGTTCATCAAACTAGATTGGGAAGATGAAACCCTTATACTCCACACTACCATGAGGTGTAAAAGCACATTCCATTTGCTCATTAAAATTTAAAACCTCGTAGACACTTTGGCTCACACTTGGCCAATATTTTAAGAGAACAGAGAAAGGACAAACATGAGCAAGCATGTATTCAATCTATTTATCACAAGTGTTATCTTCATGAGATGATATAAGTTCCATGATTAGGTCCAAAAGATAAGGAGCATCTACAAAAAATTCCATTGCAACTTCATACTAACTTATATCATTCCCTTGGTTACCTATTCCTTTGAACTGCTTGTATGGATGAAATAATCTTGTAATCCTAACATATTTTGAATAATCATCAAGTAATTTCTTCTCCTCAAAATAAAACAATGTTTCTTGAGTATCCATGCAATCATCATGTGGAACATGAATAGCTGACATTTCAATTACCTCTTCAAGTATACAACCTATCACCATAGGAAAGTCAGTATAATCATCTACATCCTTTTGGACATGCATGCCACATCCAAAGTTGACATCATAATCTTGAACTTCTTTATCATGTGAGTTATGGTAACATTTAGATTCCAGAAATTCTAAGGCATTCTATTGATACTTATCAAGCACAATCTACTCAATCATGTGTTGGGAAGCTAATTCACTAGTATTTGTGTTTCCATATCCTCCATTTAACTAGGAGATCATCAAGTTAGGGGTGACATTTTTAGAGGAAAAGTTTCCAACAACTTATATCACCTTAAATTTTTTTTGTTTCATCCATGACACATCCACTAGTAGAACTTGTTAAATACTCATCATGGGTATCTTCAAAAAGAGGATTGCTTCTATACCAATATGAATTATCATTTATAACCTCACTGTCCAATGCAGATTCATCAAATAAGGGATTTTTCCATACCTTCATGGTAATTGGATGTATCTCACTTCATCAGTATCAGGATTCCAATAATTTTGATCATCAGTGCCTTCAACATCAGTGTAATCACTTGAAGAATAGAGAGAAACATTCTCCACATCCTCTTCATCATTTGCATTCATAATAATTTTCCCACATGCAGAGAATTTTTCACATGAAGAGAATTGCTCACTACCTAGGAAACATACTCCTTCAAGGCTATTAACATATCCCCTACTAGAAGCAATGGGTTCCATCTTCACTTCATAAGAAGAATCATATTCAATAGAAGATTGTTCAAACTCAATCTCATCACTTTGATTCCTTATTTGTGCCATCTCATTGAAACCAAGTGGATTCCCCTCACTGATTAGAGTATGATGAATGCTAGGGGAATCAATTTGTGAGGTTTCACCATGTACTTCTTGTGTTTGCTCATAGCTTATGACATCCCAAGGAAGATAATTAGGTATTACCTCCTTGTTCTCACACTCTGTCTCTTCATCTTCCTCACTGCTGTAAGAACTTGCTTCTATGTTGCTTGTAAAATAACAACATTCAACAATTAGTTTCTTAGACTTAGATGCTTCTCCTTGATGTGTCAACCTTAGTCTTTGATCCTCCTCACTGTGGTAATTATTTCCTACATTCTGGGAAATAGCTAGGGGAAGATGACCATGCTCTATATTTTCCACAGTGTTTATCCAATCCACAACTTGATCAAGGCTATGAGGCTTTTGATTCTCAGACCACTGGCTTGATCCTAATATGTAAGCTTCATAAAACAAATTGACACACATTAAATCACTAGGCCTAAAAATCTTGGGTATCTCCATCAAAGCATCCAAGAATATTGAGAACAAGTCATATGGTGACTTATTTGCATATCTCTTCATTTCATACAACTTCCTGGCAGAGAAAATTAAATCAACCCTTCCCATCCTTGGTTGATGTGAGGTTGATACTAGCTCCTGTTCTGCATCTGTTCAGAGTAAATTAGATGTAACATCTATGGGCTCCTTTTCTTGGAAAACCCTTTTACCTCCTGATCTACTTAGTTCAATAACTTGAATACTGCTAGAACTACTACTAGCAATCACAGGTCCTCTCATGATTGAGTATTTCAAATGCTTCTCGATGTTCATAGGCTCTTGGTAAGCTTGTTGTAAGGTGACAGGCTCTTTGTCTCTCAACAAGAACCTCATCTTACTATCAAATTCTCCCAAATATACAACCAAACACTCTACATCGTTTGGTCTCATTTGCTTAGTAATTTACCTTATGACCTTGGAAAATCTAAGGTTGAAAGCAGAGACCAATTTCCACCTAATTCTTAGAAATCTCCATGAAATTATTTCTTGCAACACTTGGGTTTATCCTTTCACCAAATTGGTCCATGAAGGCTACCTTAAGTTCACTCCAACAATGTATAGAGGAAACATGCATAAAAGAGAACCAGTCTCTTGCATCTTTCAGGGATTGAACAAATAACTTCATAACCACATCTTTAGGGTCTATTTCATAATCACCCATTACATCAGCAAATTTTTGTACATGCTTGCTTGTTGATTCTGACTTTTCACCGCTGAACCTTGGTAGTTTTTCCCAGACCTTGGGTGGTACCAAATTTGGGCAACCACAAATATTGTCAAAGCTAATAGCCATGTACCTATCAAAACTGAAATTGCCTTGATGAGACAATGATTGTTCACCTTGCATACTTTTCTTCATATTTATACAAGATGACATGAATTGACAACTTAATTTTAATTCTTGAAAAGGAATTGAGAATATACTCGACAATTACACAACATTAGTTCAATCCCTTTTATAGATTTGATTCCAAGACCTTAGCATATGTATTTCTTACAAATGTTGCCTAAGATCTAACACTTTAACATGCTCTTTTCATCATAACATAGGAATTTAACTTATACACAAAAGTATTCTAAAATATTATTATCATTCCCTCATATAGTGCTAATTCACTCATTAGGGAACCATTTACATCTCAAGTATGGTAAAATTCATCTTGATTTATTAATAATACGATCCTATTCCTTCAAATTCTATGAAAATACCTGGTAATTTTCAACAGGTAGCTATCCTTTGCCTTTTGAATTGTAGATCCGACCAATTGATGTAAGCTTTAATAGGTTCTTTGAGTCAGAGTCACCACCTCCTTCCAGAGGACTGCACTTCAAGTGAGATGAAGTTTCTTTGTAAGTAGTACACATTCTGGGCTATCTTCCACAACAGAGTCATACTCAGATCCTTCAGTCTTTGCTGCACTCCAATTATTTACCAGGTTCGAGAATATGCCATTATACAATCAAGATGTTCAGGTTCACTTCACCCTTTTCTGCATTTTATATTTGCATTTGGAGAATGAGAATTTCCCCAGCAGAGTCGCCATTCTATTGGTGTTTTTTTTCAATACACCTAAGGAATCTCTAAGGAGTAGCCAATTCCTATGTTCAAGACCCCTATAGTGAATGTCCAACTAACAAGATTTAGTCAAAGACTGCAATCTTCTACACTTCAGGCTCTGTGGGACCTAGGAGGGTGTTCCTTTTAACATTTTATTTGACTATATCAATAAACGACATAGAAAATCACATATCAGTTCCTATAAAGGGTAAACAACACAATTCACTCAAAGGTTGGCTGGTCTTTAAGAAAATACCCATCAATTTACTAGGAATGGAGAAGATATCTCACATACATGCTTCGTTGTAGATAAATTTTAACAAGGATTTGTATTCTAACCCTGAATCAACACTCCAATACTTCATTACCACTCAAAATGTAAATACCAAGACAAATAGACTAGTGGCTTCATCAATTGGGCGATAGAGTCATACATATTATGACTTGTCATGCAAAAATTATTCAAAACTGATAATTATGGACTATTTCCATAAGGAATTGCATTATGGAAACTCTTTGCATATAATTCATCACTTCTTACCAAATTCTCAATAAATCACTACAAATCCATGACCTCACTTAAACAATTAGTTGATTCATTGAATCAAAGAAAAAATGAAGGCATGCATTCAAATGAAACATTTGAAGATAAACCAAATATGCTCGATATTATATTCAAAATTTGTAGAGTGGTTTATAGAGAAAAGCATATGAACTATATATGAAATTTACTTTCGATATTAGTAATTTCTACATAACTATTTAAGATTTTCATATGTAAAGTTCAAAACCCAAGACAATCTTACTACCCTATTCTTTGGTATTCCTATATTATCTACCCTTTGCGTATCAGACTTGAAGACTCAGAAAATTAGAACCCCTACAAATGAGCCCTACATTCCCTTTTATAGAACAAGGGAGCCAACAAGCTTCAAGTTTGAAATGTAGTTACATTACAAAAATTTCATTTCATATCACATTTCAGCTGCATTTCAAAATTCCCCACATGATAATTCTGTTCAAATAGGGAAAACCATAATTGCCAAGGCCACGATGAGGAAGAAGCAAAGTGCCACCAAAATCTTCCTCAATCGCCAAGTAAGTAGCAAAACCAACGTCCAAACCGTCATGAAGGAACATACTCAACATCTAACGCCCCCAAAAAAATTTCCATGCACGCAAAGAGAGAAAACAAAAACCACATAATTAACGACCACCTTTTCACAAACCATAATCCCTCTTACCAGCAACATGCATACCACGATACACACGCTTGCTTCGTGTCATTGCAAGGGTTGGGGATGAAACCTCAACCTCAGCTTCACCTTTATCCTATTTCAACATGGTGCCATCTCATCCACTTGGAGTCCTGAAAACCAAAGGAGGGATAGATAACACCTCCATCTTAGGGGATAGAGCTCGACCTAAGGTTGTGAGGTACCGATGGTAACTAGAGTCTGTCTCTGTTTTTCTATCAGATGAGCTGTTAGTAACATCAATAGGAGAGTTTTTCTGAGCAAATGAGCCATGACCATACCTAATTTTCCTCTACATGCTACTAGATGGTCCAATAGCTTCCTTCCCTTTCATTCCCATTACTTCCAAGCTCGCAGCCTGGGCTTTCAGTTGGCGTCTGCATCTGGTAATCACGGGTGAAGATTCCTTTCCATGGACACTTTTGCAAGCACTATGTGTGAGCTCTAGATCTATTCTGTGAGACTCCTACAAATTGAGTCTAACAGACCTCTACATTGAGACAGATGGGTGCCATCCTTACTCATTTTTCCACAAGAAAATATACACTCCAACTTCGGCTCTTTGCATGAACTTGAGGATTTGACAACTTAATTGCTATGGTGAAAATAGAAACTCACCACTTCTATTTATTTAGCAATGTGATGATATCAACCATGAATTCTTAATGAAAAAAACATGTGCAAACTAGGCAATTTGTTGGCATGCGTACTGTCACCGTTTAATTCCCAAGTGCATGGAAATCTGCAGATTGCACTTCATGATTTCCAACAATTAAGTCTTCACATGCACAGAGATCAATTTGATCACATCTGCAGAGAGTATATCATTAATTCCAATTGATTGTAGAATGAAACAACTATCACATGCCATTTTATCAACTTTAAATATTGGTCATTGATCTCATGACGAGTTGGAAAATCAAACGACTCCATTTAGGTTGTCAAGGTTTGAAATCTAGCGGTGCTTCGTTGATCTGTCCTCAACCAATGGTGTTAACCCACCTCAAATGGAAAATTATCCGTCAACGGGCTCCATTTATCTCACCAACTAGGTGGATTGATCCATGCTTCAAGATCTCACGGCTTTTAATGAGCGTTCACTTTCTCCTCACGAGCCAGCAGGGAATGGTGGAGATTATCCCTACCATTTGATCTTGCTCGTCGGTTTAGAACCACATGCCATAAGCTTGATAGCAGAGGGTAGACCCTACATCCATATGAAGACATGTGTGTTCATCTCATTGTTCTCATGGCTTTTAACCTGTCGACATTTATCACCTGTGAGCTGGTGGGGTATGGTCAGGATCTCTTCCCACAACCTCAAATCTCAAAACCTGCACACGCAAAAAGGTTAGCATTTAATAAAGGGACTTGTTTAGGCCAACAGTGACATGACCCTCACAGGCTGATGACTTAAGCTTAGATCACCAGGGAAAATTAAGACTTGACTTTAGGAAATAGCTAAAGTCATTGGGATGACTAGATGATTGGCACTCTTAACCAAAGGGGCTGGTAAACAAAAATATAGGATGGCTCAGGTGATAACTCAAAGATCCAAAAATTGGTAGGGAAGGTCAATTCAATATTAGAAAATTTGAATGCTTTGAAAGGAAAAAACCTACTCACATATGGGGACAATTGTTTTGAATGCCAACAGGGCCTATGGGCCATTTAAAAAATTGGAAAATTTTGGAAGCTCCATCAAACTTCTCGTACCAACTTTTGAAATCCCTAAATCTGAATTTGTGTGCTTCATTGTTGGACCTAGATCCCCATGGTATCATGACATATTTATCTACCTTATTAGAGGAATCCACCCATATGATATCACCTCAAACCTTAAAAAGACCATTGTCAAGATGACATCCCAATTCGTGATCCTAGGTGATACCCTTTACCACTGAAGCATCGAGGGAACATTACTATGATGTCTTAACCAAGAGGAATTCTTAACTACTTTAACGGAAGTATAAAATGGCATATGTGGTTCCCATTCTAGTGGTATGAATTTAGCTAAGAAACTGTTGAGGATGGGGTACTATTGGCCAACCATGGAAAGGGAAGCTCATCAGTATGTGTAGAAGTGTGTCCAGTGCCAATAGCATGGAGATCTAATTCATGCTCCAACTTAAGAATTGCAACCAATGATCACACCTTGGATTTTTTGTAGTGTGTACTTGACCTCATAGCAAAAATCACTCCAACATCATCCGATGGCCATAAGTTGATCATAATGGCCACTGAGTAATTTACTAAGTGGGTTGAAGCCATTCTTATTACCTACATAATGAGGAAGAAAATTTCCAAGTTTATCCTAAACTACCTAATCTACCATTATGGTGTTCCAAAAACTCTCATCTTAGATAATGAAACCCCCTCTAAGAATCAAGATGTGAAAGAGCTATGTAAAAGATTCAATATCCGACATTGATTCTCTACCATGTATTATCCCCAGGGAAATAGTCAAGCTAGGGCTACAAAAAATACCATTCTAAAGATCCTAAAGAAAATGATCAATGAAGCTAGCCGTGACTAGAATTTGCAACTAAATCCCACTCTCTGGGCTTATAGAACTAGTATCTACCCACCAACAAGTGCAACCCATTTCTCCCTAGTCTATAGGTCAAGAGCTATCGTGCCTATTTAGGTTGAGATCCCATCATTGTGAGTGTCACTACAAAACCTGTTTACTGATGAAGAATACATAGTATATCGGGTAAATGAGTTAGAATTCCTGGATGAGCATCATCTTGATGACCTTAATCACTTACAAGTATATAAAAATTTACTAAAACAAAGGTATAATAAGAAGATCAGATGTCGGTCTTTCCAGGTGGGGGATCTTGTCCTAAACCATAATTGAAAAAATATTCTAGATTAGGACAACAAAGGAAATTTTGAGCCTAACTGGTTGGGTCCCTTTGTCATCACAACAAGTTATGTATTTGGAGCATACCAATTGTCAACACCTAAAGGTGAACCCTTGCAGGAACTAACCAACAACTTGCATCTTGAAAATTTTTATGCCTAGTCTTGAAGGGTATAAATAAAAAAATAAAAAAATGATCAAAATCCAAAAAAAATGAGAAAAAAGAGTAAAAAAGGTAAAGAAAAACAATCATCCTCTAGTGAAAACCACTTTGGTGGCACTTTGAGCAAGTACCTTGGTGAAAACCTGGAAAACAGGCACCTTGCGTAAATAAAGTATCTCCATCTACCTAGGCTCTTTATCCTATCATTCCATCCATCACCTCATCTTTCATCCTATTAATTCCACCATCCATTTGTGTCCTTATCATAGCTTGATGTTGTGATGTATCATATCCACTTTAGTACTACTTGGTATATTCCTAAGGTCAGTTTGTCCTGCCTATATCGAATTAGTCTATCACATATCACACTAGGGGCAATTCGTTATGAATCATATCGGGTTCTTGTGTATCTTAACAGTTATAAAAAATCCCAAAAAAATTCATAAAAAATCATCAAAATCCAAAATATCCAAATCTTGTATAGCCGAAAATCCAAAAACATCCAGATTCTTGTACAACTAAAATCCAAAAACACCCAAATCTTGTATAGCCTAAAATCCAAAACATCCAAAACACATTAAAAATCGTAAAAGGTCGAACATCAAAAATCCAAAAATAGTGTCTTGTTGTCGAACTATGAATCTTTGAGCTTCAACGTAGGTAAGGCCATCATTGATGTGCCCCCAAGACACCCTAGGCCAGTCCTTTAGGAGTCTATCATAATAAACTATTCATCCATCAATTGTTAATATCTCATTGTTAATAAGTTGTGACAGTCAAACTATGTGGTCTTTGCATGTATAACATAGGCAAGGCTTATCTTTGATCAGCCCCCAAGGCCCCTCGGATAGGTCTTTAAGGTTAGGTTCTTGGTCAAAATGTAGAAAATCCCTAAACATTTATAAAATCTTTGAAAAACCTTAAACATTCAAATATTGAAAACCTTAAACATTTAGATAACAGAAAGTCCCAAAAACATTTGAAAACTCATAAAATGCAAAAAACACTTAGAAAACATTCAAAAGACCTAAACAACACGAAATATCCTTAAAAAACCCTAAACAACCTCTAATAACCGAAAACCAAAACATTCACATAAACTGACCAAAAATAGCCTCAAAACATTTTAAAGTACCAAAAACATTGAAATATTCCAGAAAATCCAAAACCACCCATCCCATCTCGCTTTCACCCGCAAGAAACTTCCATCCATAATAAATTGATTGAAATATTCAACCTTTGGAAAAACAAATAGAAAGTAAGTGTAGCAAGTCATAAAGTGAGAACTTAAGTGTCAAAATCTAAAGTCAAAATCATAGTTTAAGAGAGGGGGACCAACCACGTCAAGGCTCTAGGTCACAGAGAGCCAAGAGTAGAGGGTTGTTATAACTTACCTCACTCTAAAAGATGTCTTAGGGTAAGGATCGAGAATGATGAGCACTATAATGTACTTCTACCACCCTACAGATCCTAAAATTAGGTTTGGGCTAGGTGAGCTCATTTTTGGAGTTTGTACTGTTTCTTAGACAACTCTCTGTCCAAGGATAGTAGCGCAGTTTTGGGATGACAGTGTCATGCATTGGCATCCGTATGGTTAGAAAATAGTAAACACAATACAAACTGCTCAAAAAATAACTAACAAGCTAGCTAGTTGGTTTTGACAGGAAAAAACATAATAATAAAGTATGAGAAATAGAGGCGAAGATGATAAAGCAAATACATAAAGGCTAGGGTGATGAATATAATCTCACAAAAGTGCTTGTTCAACAACTAGCTCCACACGTACGTCCACCTACACACAAGCAAGAGAGAAAATTGCTTGGGATATATAGGGGCCTACCTTAGTCAGACCCCCACTTTGGTGTTTCCACCTCCATGAATAGCCAAAAATCAACGAAGTAGAAATATGCGATAAGGGAAAGAAGAGAGAACAAAAAACACTACAAAAAGTATTATGCTACCTTTATCAAATCATGAAGGAGAGAAGTGAAATGTTACCACCTCCACCCAAAAGCTCACTAGCCAATAGAGGAGATACAGACTTGGCAAGGTCACCATAGCCACAATTGTGATGAAGGGAATTCTCATAAGACTCCAAGCCCACTCTTCTATGGCTTGCTTCACACTTGCTATGTGGAGTTGATGGTGTGCTGCTGCTACAATGGAGTGTTGAAGTGCTGCTTGAGAGTGAAGTGAATGTTGAAAGTGCTAAGAGATGGCTTGTGAATGTGTGTAGAGATCAAATGAAGTGAGAATGGAATGAATTTGAAGGAAGAATGAGAAATAATAAGGCATTTTCGGGTCAGCTAGTTGAAGAGGGATGTTACAATTCATCCCCAATCGGGAGTGTAATGCCTGTGCCAACTTCAGATGTAGGAATTCGTTAGGGAAAATAGCATGTCACATGGATGTCTACATGCCACGTGTGTGTCTTTGAAAAATATTCTCTCACCGACACTTAGGAGAAATGCCAAGTGGAAGGAAGGCAGCTGGGTGATGTGGAATTTCACCTTCAGATTTTATTTTCTAAAGTGAGGGTATGTGAAAGGGGAATTTGTGTAAGGGGTGAAAATTCGCTCCTATACATTTTTCCCCCACTTTACCTAGCACAAACACTAATGATTTCTTTGGTAAAGTAGATCGAGGAGTTAGTAGGGTTAGAAATGTATACCCGAACCATTGAGGAAGTAAACCATGATCTAGCAATCTCAAAAGTGCAGGACAGGAAAAGGACTCCATAGGTACTCTCCCTAGGGAGTTTCAAACAAAAAGACTCTATAGCCCCGTAGAAATATGTGTTGGAAACACAAGGGAAGACAACTAAGAGGGGGGGTGAATCAGTTGTCACCGAATTTCACACTTATTAAACTTATTAATCCTTATTCTTAGATTTGATCAATATCAATGAAAGCATGAAACAACAACACATCAGAAACACACATAACACCAAGATTTTTTATGTGGAAACCCTATTAGGGGAAAAACCATGGTGGAGGTTATTCCACAAGATTATACCCTATTAAAAGTATAAGAAGAATAAATGGGGAATGCACATGCGTTCAGGAACATTTCCTAGAGCTCACTGCTCAATTACAAAGGAATACACACTATCTTACAGAAAGATTCAGATTACAACCATCCAGATTTTGAACTGAGAAAATAGCATTTGCTAATGCTTGATTACAGTTCCAGTTAAGCACATGAACACTTCTTCACTCTTCTTCAATCTTCTTCACACTTTTCTTTTCCTTTGAATGATTTGAACATTATTCACACATCTCATACAGAAGCACACTCCAATTCGAATAAAAAATCGCTCATATATCCACAACAAGAAATTTAATCACTACAAGTTGGCCACAAAATAGGGAAGACCCAAAATAACAAATTCAACATGAAAACACTTCAATTAATTTCTCCTCGAGGATCCACTACACGCTTCAACACCCTGTCGGCCAAGAACATGAAAAATATGAACACTCAAGAGAAAATCTCAAATCGCGAGCACAATGATCAACACAGACATGCAACATAGATAGAGAATGATCTAGAAACATACACAAGCATCATGAATCACCAAAGAATCATCTGCAACAACTGAACTAACTGAAATCACATAATCTTCATTCAGGAACACAAATTAAAGTAACAAAAAAATTGTCAAAATACAAATCTTCATAACTCAATCAAATCTTCACATGGATATTTGAAACTCAACATGGATAAACTTGATATACTCAACAAGAAACCCTTTAGTCCACAACGTCTGATACACATTGTACGGAACTCATCGATAGATAGAACATCACTTCACCACTGACAACCTGCAACTCATTCCATTACAATTTTCTCAATATCCTTGACATATACAACTTCAAATGCACTAATGCTAATAGTGTTGACATTAATGAAAACCACATATCAACAACACAACCACAACATCCAACAATCTTACCCTTTGGAATTGATGACAACACATGATGTGAAAAAGACCATCAACACAACTAACTCTTGACACTTACTCCCCCTTAGGTTCTGACTCATTTTCACCTTAACTCTTCCACATGATCTTCTTCCCACAAGGCTCTTCTCCTCAGATAATCACTAGTTTTTCACATGACTCTTCTCCCCCTTTGAAATCAATGTCAAAGATCTCTAAGCTCTGAACCACATATTTGAACTTTTGAACCATCTGACTACTCCCCCTGAGTAGCAACCACCACAACATCAATCTGAATCAAGATATGATTATGAAATACAAAGACTAATGCAAAGAAATGCATACTTAGTTATGATTAGGAGGGGTAATCACCCCCAACTTCCCTCTGAGATACTCAAAAGTATCCTTAGGCAACAAATTTGTAAAGATATCTGCAATCTTCTCCTTAGTAGGCATATACTCCAATCTGACTTCCTTTTCACTTACCTTTTCTCTCAAAAAGTGAAACTTGATACATATATGCATGGTTTTTGAATGTAGCACTGGATTCTTAGAAATGTTAATGGCACTTGAATTATTACATAATATAGCAATAGACTCATCATACACAACTCTAATATCCTTCAGCATCTACTTCATCCACAATACTTGAATACAATTGTTAGCAACAACAATGTATTCGACCTCTGTAGTAGATAAAGAAATGACATTCTTCTTTTTACTCAACCATGAAATTAGATTTTTACCCAGGAAAAATGTACCACCACTAGTACTTTTTTTGTCATCCACATCTCCTGCCCAATCAACATCAGTAAAGGCACTCAAAGTAATATCATCTTTAGCATACCATACACCAAAATCAACTGCCCCTTTCAAGTATCTAAAAATTATCTTCACAATAATCACATGAGATTCCTTAGGATCGACTTGAAATCTTGCAACAATACATACAAAATTCATGATATCATGCCTAGTTTGAGTGAAATAAAGGAATCCACCAATCATTGATTTGTATCTAGTCTGATTTTCCTTTGGAGAATCATCTTTTGTTGTCAACTTACATCCAGTCACCATAGCTGTACCGACTGGATTTGAATCTTCCATACCAAATTTCTTTAGCAATTCTTTCACATACTTGGACTGAGATATAAAGATTCCTTTATCTAACTGAGTAATTTGTAATCCCAAAAAGAATTTCATCTCTCTAATCATTGACATCTAAAACTCATTCTACATCTCATTAACAAACTTCATGCACAAACTATCATCTCCTCCAAAAATGATATCATCAACAAAAACTTCCACAATCAAATCTTTATCATCATTCTTGAAATACAAATTACTATCAGTAGTACCTTTGATGAATCCAAGTTTCAACAAATATTTATCCAATATGGCATACCAAGGTCTAGGGTCTTTCTTAAGTCCATATAGTTCTTTCTTCAATGGACAAACCATATCTCCCTGATCAATCAATTGAAATCCATCAGGTTGCTCAACATATACCTCTTCTTCCAATTCTCCATTTAGAAAATCAGACTTGACATCCATCTAATAAACCTTGTATTTTTGTAAGCAGCATAAGCAAGAAACAGTCTCAGAGCTTCAATTCTAGCAACAGGGGAAAAAGTCTCTTCAAAATCAATTCCTTCCATTTGAGAATACCCCTTGCAAACCAATCTTGCTTTGTTTCTAACCACTTCACCTTGCTCATTCAATTTGTTTCTAAGGACCCATTTAGTTCCAATTACATTTTTATCCTTAGGTCTAGGAACAGGAATCCATGTATCATTTTTCTCAATTTGTTGTAGCTCTTCTTTCATTGCTTCAACCCAATTTTCATATTTGCATGCTTCATTCACACTAGTAGGCCCAGTCTTTGAAATCAAGCAATATTCTTCTACAATTCTTCTCCTAGTCTGGACACCTTTATTCTTATCACCAATAATTTGATCTTCTGAATGATTCAATCTTACATACCTTGGAGTCTTAGAGCATTCTTGAATTTCAGGCTCTTATGATCTCTCTTATGCCTTTTCACTAGTTTCTTCTTGATTCTCCAGAATGATTTGTACTATCATTCTAATCATCAGAATCATATCCACAGGTTCTGGATGGTCTAGCAATGTCTTCATCAACCTTAGCATTTTCACTTTCAACCATTTTCTTCAGTCTCTTATTGTAACACTGGTAGGCCTTGATTTTAGTATAATAACACAAAAAGATTCCTTCATCACTCCTAGCATCAAACTTTCCTATATCTTCATCTATTCTAATATAACATCTACTCCCAAAGATTTTGAAGTATCTAACAATAGGCTTATGACCAATCCATCGCTCAAAAGGGGTCTTACTAGTATCACCTTTGATTTGTACCTAGTTGAGGATATACACAACAATACTCATAGCTTCTATCTAGTAGATATGAGGGACATTTACTTCCAGCATCATAGTTCTAGCAACATCTTGAATTGTTATGTTCTTGATTTTGACAACTCCATTTTTCTAAGGGGTCTGCAGTGCAGATAATTGTCTCTTTATTCCATGTTCTTCACAAAAAGAATTAAACTCACCGGAAGTGAATTCACCACCTCTATATGATCTTAGAAATTTAATCTTTAGACCTATCTCTGTCTCAACCATAGCCTTAAAGATCTTGAACTTTTTCAAAGCTTCATATTTCTCCCTTAAGAAATTAGCCCACACCATTCTTGAATAATCATCAATAAGCAACATGAAATACCTGTAACCTTGTAAACTTCTGATTCTAGAGGGACCACACAAATCAGTATGCACAAGCTCCAACAATTCATTTGAACAATGTTAATTTTTTTGAAATGAAATTCCAGTTTTCTTTCCCAGCTGACATTCCTTACAAATGGCATTAGTAGGTTTTACCAACTTAGGTAGATCTCTCACAACCTTAGTAGAACTTATCTTGACAATGTTATCAAAGTTAACATGACACATTCTTCTATTCCACAACCAAATTTTATCAACTTGAGCAATCAAACAACTTTTACTAGCAACATTCAGATGAAATATATTACCTCTTATTTTTGTACCTAATGCAAACACATTTCTAGAACATTCCAATATTTTTCACTTTCCATTCTCGAACTAAAGATTGTAACCCTTATCAACCATCTTTCCAACACTTAAAAGATTATGCTTCAAAACTTCCACACACATGACATCATTAGTATTATTCTTACCATCAAGATAAATGCATCCTCTTCCATGGATCACACCAGCTATGTTATCACCAAATCTCACAACACCACCATCATACTTTTCCAAGCTTACAAACTTACTTTTGTCTCCAATAATATGATGTGAACATCGACTATCAATTACCCATTCATCTTTCTCTTAAACTCGAACAGCTAGGGATTTCTCCACATTTGTACAACTAGCAGATTCAGTAGACACATGATTATTTTCCTTGATAGCATTAAACACCCATTCGTCTTCGGGTGCTGTCACAATAATGGTTTATAGTTTTTGGGAGATTCTGATTTTTGCTAAAATCACATAGTTTTAGAAAATATAATGATTTAAGCCTTGAAAAGTTTCATTTAAAGGATTCCAATTGAAAAGGGTTTGATCAAGCCACCTTTTACCAAGCCCCCTTGGATATAACCCCGCTATTTTTAAACCATACCTATAACGGAGTCTCCTTTACACCTATCAAAATGCTGATAAAAAACCACTTTTGATTTACCTTTTGGGGGATCAAATGAATTCATTTAAAATTTATTTTTTGTAAGTATGTAGCCCTTATTATAAGCTTCCAAAAAAGTATAATTTTAATTAAATTTAATTTGATTATTATATTTATTTTTTATTTCTTGCGAATGTAGGGTTTTCACCGAAAATCAAGCTCTCTATTTTGCACATGTGGAAAAATAGAAAATTATCAAAAAAAAAATTGAAATATATGAGTGCACCAAATACTGAAGTCCTTGATCCAACCAAAAAAATAAAATTGAATTTCTATACATACAAAAAAAGTTGTGTTATATGGTCCACCAATGTTTGAATTGTAATTGGTTTGACTTCAAAAATTGTTTAAGGAAAAAATATTCAATAAAACACTATGAAACCAATTGGAAGCACTAGATATCATAGTTAAAAATTTAAATTAAAAAAAAATATATATCCTTCATGGAAAAAAAGTTGTGTTATACAGTGAGTGTCACTCCTTAAAAATGGTGTTTACTGAGAAAAAATAGTTTTCAAAGGATTTGGAAAAAGAAGTGCAATCTGATTCCAAAATTTTTGAAAAAAATATATTTAGAATCTACAAACAAAATGTCACAAATCACTAGTTTGCATCATCTTCAAACTCCTCACGGTTTAGCCGCTATAGGTGTCTGAAAGTGAAGATTTAGTTAGAAAAAATCAGTTTAATGTCTAGTTTGGCCAAAAATTGTAAACTAGTATTGTGGGATTACCCCTTCACCTTTATCAGATTCATCATCTGTCACACCTTCATCAGTAACACTTCTTTTGAAATTTATGCTTGTTATGTCTTGGTTTAGAATCTCTTTTCAGACACCTTGATGCAAAATGACCTATCTTATTGCAAAAAAACATTTAAGAGGAAATTTTCCTTCATACTTACCTTTTCCTCTTGGTACTCTCTTGACAATAAGTGCTTCTAGCTCTTCCAACTCTCTTTCTTCTTCTTCAATCTGTCTGATTTCATCCTCATACTTGAATGTCTTCCTAGATGAACTCTCACCTAGATCATATCTTTGTTTATCTCTTTAAGAAGTAGTAGCCTTAAATGCAGATTCAACCTTAGGAAGGGAATCACCAAATTCGTTCAACTCAAAAGTAGTCATCTTACCAACCAACATATCTCTGGTTACATTTGTTATAGTCCGGAGCTCTTCAATAGTTGTAGCTTTGACTTTATAAGCAATAGGAAAGGATCTAAGCACTTTAGCAACAATCTCTAATTCTTCCAACTTTCCACCAGCGCATCTGATACCACACACAAGTTCATTCACTCTTTGCATGAAAGTAGTAACATTTTCATCATCACCCATTCTCAACATTTCATATTTCCCTTTTAGACTCTGCAACTTAGCAATCTTCACATTAGCATCACCTTCATAAAAAGTTTCCAAATTTTTCCAAATCTCATAAGCAGTCTTCAAATCCATAACATTAGTCATCTCAGTATTAGTCAAAGCACTCAACAATGTTTCCTTAGCATTGATATTATACTCAACATAAGTACCATTTGGTGGAATAATATACCTATTACTTGTAAAGCTCTAGTAGGGTTCACCAATGCATCTCAAATGGAAGTCCATTCAAGTCTTCCACAAAGAATAATTTGTTCCATCAAATCTTGGACTATGCTTCTTGTATCTCACCATCCCAAATCACCTCAAGCTGTTAAAATTCTTCCAAGGACCAAAGAGCTCTGATACCAATTGTTGGCAACACAAGGGCAGAAAATTGAGAGGGGGGGTGAATCAGTTGTCACCGAATTTCACACTTATTAAACTTATTAATCCTTATTCTTAGATCTGATCAATATCAATGAAAGCATGAAACAACAACACATCAAAACCACACATAACACCAAGATTTTTTATGTGGAAACCCTATTAGGGGAAAAACCATGGTGGAGGTCAGTCCACAAAATTATACCCTATTAAAAGTATAAGAATAATAAATGGGGAATGCACATGCATTCAAGCGCACTACCTAGAGCTCACTACTCAATTACAAAGGAAGACACACTATCTTACAGAAAGATTCAGATTACAACCATCTGGATTTTGAACTGAGAAAATAGCATATGCTAATGCCTAATTACAGTTCCGATTAAGCACATGAACACTTCTTCACTCTTCTTCACTCTTCTTCACACTCTTCTCTGCCTTCGAATGATTTGAACATTATTCACACATATTATACAAAAGAACACTCCAATTTGAATAAACAGTCGCTCTTATATATCTGCAACAAGAAATTAAATCACTACAAGTCGACCACAAAGAAATAATAAAATGAATATAAATTGTCGGCCCAAAACACCAAAGAATTTTCAATGTGAATCAACCAAGGTCAGCCACAACATAGTGAAGACCCAAAATAACAACTTCAACATGAAAAAACTTCAATTAATTTCTCCTCGAAGATCCACAACACGCTTCAACACCCTGTCGGCCAAGAACATGAAAAACCTGAACACTCAAGAGAAAATCTTGGATTGTGAGCACAACAATCAACACGAACGTGCAACATAGATAGAGCATGATCTAGAAACATCTACAAGCATCATGAATCACTAGAGAATCATTCACAACAACTAAACTAACTGAAATCACATAATCTTCATTTAGGAACACAAACTGAAGTAACATCAAAACTATCAAAATACAAATCTTCATAACTCAATCAAATCTTCACGTGGATCTCTGAAACTCAACATGGATAAACTAGATACACTCAACAAGAAATCATTTAGTACACAACCTTTGATTAGAAATGTACGAAACTCACCGACAGATAGAACATCACTTCACCATTGACAACCTGCAACTCATTCCATTACAATTTTCTCAGTATCCTCAACATATACAACTTCAAATGCACTAATGCTAATAGTGTTGACATCAATGACAACCACATATCAGCAACACAACCACAACATCCAACACTATGAAGCTGCACAAAATACATGGAAGGCCCTCAGACCAACGATGGAAAAATCTCGTAGGATGAAAGCGTCTCACAGACCCGCAAACCTGCAAGGAGGTAACCCCCAATATCTCTCACATGAAGGAAGCCCCAAGAAATAAGTCCCTTATAGGCCCGTAGACCTGCAAGGAGGCAACCGCCAAGATCTCTCACATGAAGGAAGCCCTAAGAAGTAAGTTCCTTATAGGCCCATAGACCTGCAAGGAGGTGTCCCCCAAGATCTCTCACGTGGAGGAAGCCCTAAGAAGTAAGTGCCTTACAAGCCCACAGAACTGCAAGGAGGTGTCCCCCAAGATCTCTCACATGGAGGAAGCCTAGAGAAGAATGTGACTTATAGGCCTACAGACCTACAAGGAGCTATGCCCCAAGATCTCTCACATGGAGGAAAACTAGAGAAGGGGACTCTATAGACTCAAATAGTGACTTCACAGGCGCACCTACAAAGTGACATGTTAATCCACAAATAAAACATGTCTGAAAATAAATCGACCATGCAGGAAAATAAGTGGGAAGTCACATAGAATTTTGAGAAGTTGGAAAGCTTTCAAAGGGGTCCCTTGAGAACTTGGTGTGAAAGAGGGGTCCACTCAAGGGACACGTTATTTGGAAGTGCAAAAGAGACTTTTTTTTCTCAAATCGATTCATCACCAAAGAATCCTTTTGAAATATTTTCACTTCATCAAGGAATTTGAAAGGAATAAAATTCCCCCTCACGAGGGGAAGGTCAAAGTTGCTCCCACCTTGAAGGAAATTTCTCGAGTTCTTTCTTTGTGAACCCATGATGAAGGAAACATGCTATGTTAGGGTCCCAAGTTGAGAAGCAATTTTTTTGAAAAAGTTTGTAAAGATTTTCAAGAAAAGATTCATTGGCAACGAATGCATTTTCTAAAAATCTTGAGGTTGACATGGTAGCCCCCACTTAGGGTGGTGCATGCTAAACACAGAGGCACGCGAAAGCCTAAGGAGAGAAAAACAAGAATGAAAAAGTGATGTTGTGGCCCGTGGGCCATAAAAAGATGCCACCATGGTGATGTTGTCATGCACACTAGGGAAAACACATAGGCACCACAACATCATAACTCAAGCAAAGAAGAGAGAAAGATAAAAGAAAAGGTAAAAAGAGACAAAGTCATCACAATCAAAGGGCACAGGGGTGATTTGATATTTCAGGGTTAGAGCTGCTCAGGAATATATACATATATAGGTATAGTAGTAGTATATTAATGAACTATCATCAACCCCTACTATATCAGACCATGTGAAGAATGCACGAGAAGATAAAGTAAAAATAAAAAATTGGGTCAACATGGAAGGGAAGCCTAAATGCCCCTAACAATTTGCATCATCCCCATTTTCCAAAAATCAAGCACAAACATGGAAGAATGATGATATAGATAGAATAAGGTTCACGACACAAAAATCACTTATGTATCTAAGCACCAACAAGGGTGACAAGGGTCATCCAGAAACACATAGCACGATTACGAGGGAACACATCACAACACACACACATCTAAATTAAAGATAAAGAAGAGGCATCCCCTTAACACTCATTGACCAAGAGGTCATCTGCTTCCCAATCTAGATCATTGTAAGGGGAAGGAGGATGAGCCTATAGTGGTGGAATATTAAGTGGAGAAGCTTCCAACCCTCCCCCAACAAGGGCTAAGGAAGAATGCCCCGCAAGGTCTTCTCCACTAGGCTCTTGTGGAGCTATGGTCAAAAATTTGACGAAGATCACTAACAAGGCCAAAAATTCATCCATAGAGTTGAACATGCACTTTATAGGAGTGCCATGTTGTACCTCAATAGATAGAGAAGGCTGTACCTAAGATTCACCGCTTGGCTCACCAAGTGACTCAGTAGTGGTGAAAAACTCAAGGGAAGTCAGGGCTTACTCTATTACCAAGATGGAACAAGCTAGTGCAGGACCACCTTTCAGAGAAGGTGGGATCCTCTTATGCCCTCCATTGCTGGAAGGGCCAACCTCTACCTTTTGCTTCGTCAGGGGAGGAAAACTCCCCACAGAGGAGGCAAGAGGTGCAGAGGAAGAGGAGGAGGAGAAAACCACCGTAGATACCACCAAAGTATTCAACATATCTATAGGTTTAGGGAATGGTGGGATGTCTAGGGGGGACATCAACAAGGGTGGCTCAACCAAAGGAGCGATGAATACCTACACCTTTTTAGGGTCAGACACATTCACACTCACAACGGGAGCTGGAAGTGAGACTAGACTAGATTGAGTGGAATTTGAGAGGAGGAGAGAGGAGGACACAGTAGGAGGCCCTAGAGCAGGGTGGTCATCTCCTCTTCCTTCCTCTACAAAGTGGTCTAATCAGCCGCCAGATCCTTTCGCTGGCACTTGTGCTCACATGCAAGGCAATTTCTACAACTCTTTGAGCTAGAGGTGGGTGCTGGGATGGGATTGAAGGATCCTGCTCAACCATAGGAGTGTCCACTATATCTGCCTCTAGTGGAGTGATAGGCTCTTGGATGGGAACAGGGGGAGTAGATTAAGAAACAACAGGGGGATTCAACTCTAATGCATTAACAACGGGCCTCTTCCCATTTACTGCTTTAGTAGTAGAAGCGGTGGGAGGCCGTAGAGGCTGAGACATAGAGGATTCCCCATGGGGACCTTTTATTTTTCCATATTGAATGGGCATAGGATTCGTGGGTAGAACAGGAAGCTCAAACGTGGGACGCTTAGGATTTTTCCAAGCAGGCACCCTAAGATTCTCTCATAAGTGTAGAACACAATCTAATGGTACCACAATAGGGTGAGAGGGAGCATCAGGCTGAGTAGTGGAAGAGGAAGAAGAAGGACCTTGAGAGGGATTTTCTTCTTCTTTTCTATGGGCCTTGGAAGCATCACTATTAGATTTTAAGTAGGCCCTATGTGAAACAACATAAGGTGATGAAGGGTACCTCACTCTAGGTGTTAAGCACCCTTTCTTGTACTATTGATATGTTTGGTACAAGAGGTACTTTCTAGGTGGGAGAAGACCAATGGGTGCAAGCCAAAAGAGATCTAAAGAATAACTACTAGGTGAAACCAGTGGTCTATAATTGATATCATGGATCACATGCATGGAACCCTCATGAATAAACTTTAAAAGATTGTGCACAACTGAGGGAACTGTATTCATAGCTACTGACTGGGGGATACCCAACTTTACTATGAAGAGTTTAGACCCTGAGATTATGTCAAACTATAGATTAACAGAATTAGGTCCAATGAGGACTGACAAGGTGATGCTACCCAAGGGAGGTACAAAAAGTCCAGTATGTGTACAAATGGTGCTCACAGGTGCATCATACCCATCTTTATGTAAGAAATTAATTAACATATTATCCTCTGTTATAATGTTCACTTGAGTCGTCAGATCAACAAGAAAACCTGCTACAATGTTCTCGTTGATTCACACAGGGATATAAAGAGGAGATGGTTCTCTATTAAAGCCCATTGATAGATCCTGCGAGGTGAAGGTTATACCTATACTACTACTCATAGGCTGCACAAAGGGGATAGGTAGATGCAAAAAAAGAGGCCATCATGCACACTAAACGATACTCTCACAAAGCCTCCCAAAGGTTGTAAAATAGGACAGTGACCCAATTAAGGCTTCATTACACAACACTTATGGAACCTTCCAACTATGTTTACTAGGGTTCATAGGTTGGGTTGCAAGGAAACATGCCCCAAAACATTCACACCTACAACACTCCTAGAACACGAGGAAAGGAGCTTTTAGTACTGCTAAATAGAACCAAAATGGTTCACGTTAGGCTCACCAAAAATGTAAGAGAGGGGGACCAACCACGTCAAGGCTCTAGGTCACAGCGAGCCAAGAGTGGAGAGATTACCTAACTTACCTCACTCTAAAAGATGTCTTAGGGTAAGGATCCAGAATGATGAGCACTATAATGTACTTATACCACCCTATAGATCCTAAACTTGGGTTTGTGCTAGGCGAGTTGGTTTCTAGAGTCAGTACTATGTCTTAGACAACTCTTTGTCCATGGACAACAACGTGGTTTTGGGATGATGACACAACGTGCTGGCATCTGTATGGTCAAAAAATAATAAACACAATACAAACTACTCAAAAATTAACTAACACCCTAACTAGTTGGTTTTGATGGGAAAAAAAGAATAATAAAGTATGAGAAATAGAGGTGAGGATGATAAAGCAAATAAATAAAGGCTAGGGTGATGAATATAATCTCACAAAATCACTTGTTCACCAGCTAGCTCCACACGTACATCCATCTACACAAGTAAGAGGGAAAATTGTTGGAGTTGTATAGGGGCTTGCCTCAGTTAGACCCCTATTTTGGTGTTTCAACCTCCATGGAAAACCAGAAAACAACAAAGTAGAAATATGCGATAAGGGAAAGAAGAGAGAAAAAAAAACACTACAAACATTATTATGCTACCTCTATCAAATCACAAAGGAGGGGAGTGAAACGTTACCACCTCCACCCAAAAGCTCACTAGCTAATGGAGGAGATAGCAACTTGGAAAGGTCACTATAGCTGTAATTGTGATCAAGGGAAATCTTGCAAGACTCCAAGCCCACGCTTCTATGGCTTGCTTCACACTTGCTATGTGAAGTTGATGGAGTGCTACTGCTACAATGGAGTGTTGAAGTGCTACTTGAGAGTGAAGTGAATGCTAGAAGTGTTAAGAGATGGCTTGAGAATGTGTGTAGAGATCAAATGAAGTGAGAATGGAATGAATTTGAAGGAATAATGAGAAATAATATGAAAATTTTAGGTCAGTTGGTCGAAGAGGGACATTACAATTTGTCCCCAATCAGGAGTGTAATGCCTTTGCCAACATCAGATGCAAGAATCCATTAGGGATGGTAGTGTGCCACATAGATGTCTGAGAACTACTCGTGCGTCCATGACAAATATTCTCTCATTGACACAAAGGACATATGCCAAGTGGAAGGAAGGTAGTTGGGTGATGTGGAATTTCACCTTCGGATTTTATTTTCTAAGCTGAGGGTATGTGAAAGGGGAATTTGCATAAGGGGTGAAAATTTGCTCCTATACACATAGGTAAATGTTTCAGTGAAGTTTATATCAATGGCTTATCATTAGCATCATCATCCTACATCAAAACCATCTAATCAACATGTCCTAGGATGTATCATTCCTACAATGGACATCGGTATCAGGAATCACCTTAGCTAAAATAAATTGGCAAGAGATATAGATAACATTGATTGCTTGTCTTTGATCTTTTCTTTTGATTTATCTTAATGACCCATTTTGAGGACCTCTCAATGATGTCCATCTAAAAAATATTTAAAGAGAAAATAATAGGGCATCGATCATTATCTTTCATTTTCTATGCTTGTGGGTTTTTTAAAAAAAAAATATTGGCGCATACTTGCTTAGTTATGTGTAGGAAGGTTGTTTGGAGTACATTGTTGACTATTGCATATGCTTTGGTCTAGTATATTCTAGGATTCTAACTTACATTCCAATGAGGTTTTTGTATGTCAAGGTGTGAACAAGAACTATCCTAACTGTTTGTAGAGTCAAATTCCATTACACTAGATACAACGTCGTCTTGGTTATCAATACCTCGATGCATTGTGTCTATGTGTTATATCAAATAATAAGGAACAACAGAAAATCCCAATCTCAAGATATGAGAAAATCATCATCATGCATTTCTCATCACCATCTCTAATAAAGTCTTGGTGGATCATAGACTTGTTTCATATCTTGAAGCAATCATCGAAATCAACTGTCATTCATCTCATTTCTTCTATCTTCTCTCTATGCTAACCTAGTATCATGACAATCAACAAAAACATGATCAATGCATCCATCCTACATCCAAAAATCCTCAACATATATACATATTGCATCATCATAGCATAATCTTTGCATACCATAGCATATCATAAAACATACATCCTGCATTATCATTTAAGTCGTGAAAAATAATATAGATTTTTTATTTTAAGCATCTTAAATCATTGCACACATCATCCACAAAAATTGCATTATCATATCGTCACCTTAAAACATTTGCATCCATACATACATATGCATCATCATCATCATAAATTGCATAGAAAATACACAAAAAAGAAATGCATCCATAACATTTGCATATCATATCATCCATCCCATGCCATATCATGAAAAGATAATGAAAAAAAATATAACATTGCATCCATCCATATCATAACATCACATATCATCACATATCACATAGGTATAAGTAAAAAGAATCCATACATGATAAAATAAGCATAAGCATATCATCTCACATCATATGCATCCATACAATCATAAACATGAAATAATATGAAAACATCACATCACATCAAATTTGTATCATATATATATATATATAAATCATGACTGCCATGGTACAATATCTGAGTTAGTGTAGGCATATCGATCATAAATACAAATATCCATGAGGCTATCAAAAAGGAGACCATGAATGTATATATATATATATATATATATATATATATATATATATGAAAGAATTGGGAAACAAGTCAAAAAATTTCTATACAATCAAGCTAGCCCTAATGGTTGCTCCCCTCTTCAACTTGTCTGTCTGGATGATCCTTAGCGCTAGGTCGTGCATCACTCCTCTGTGAGTAGTCAGGATGTCTGAGTGCCTGTGGAACATCTTTGTGATAGTGCATCCTGTAATACGTTACCTCCATCACAACCTCTCTGTATATCCTGACAGATATAGTCCTACCCTGTGTGGCCACTATCATAACCTCCAACTGCTAGCAATGACCAATCTCTTGATCTCTCTCGACAGTCACAAAATATACCTACTACCTCACATGATATCTCTCCATAGTAATAGCCAAATCATGCTACTATGCCTAATCCCTCTCAGCATTAACTATCAAAATCTATTGTTGGGCCTGATCTCACTTTCCTGTGATGACCTCAATCTACTGTTCCAACTGCTAAATCTGCAAATCTCAGGGATAATGTGGTGGTGGTTGAACTAGTTGCTGCTAAATAGGAGGCTATTGTGGAGGCTGTTGTCCCATTGTTGGTGCCCAAAGGACCTACCCATCCTGGCCATCCTATTCCCTCCCTCTACCCATGTCTCTGTATGCTCCCCTCCCTCCAGGTCTCCCTTGTCGAGGAGCACCCACTGGATTTTTCAACCTGCGAGGGGGTGTAAACCATGCATCATATGCCAACATCGTTTGCGCATCTGACTCTCCTTGGTCATATTCCCATGGATCATGGGTAAACAACTTTCAAAAACCCTCAACCACCTCATGAGTTGGGTGTGTAGGTCCCCACATGGGAACCTCTAGAGCTGATATGGTGAAGATGGCCCTATATGCCTCATTGGGCCTATCCCGCTACTCGCCAAATTGTCAAGCCACCCTATCTGGAAGATACCGCTCTATATTAGTATGCTCCCAACCCCGCATGTATCGAGTCTTTCTAGCAAAGAAAAGCTACTACATGTCATCATACCATGTTGGCATCTAAAGCTAGGGTCTCCATCTAAATACTGTCATATCATTGAGGACCCTACACTAGTATGGAACCCAAGTTGTCTAGTGTGCTATAAGGTAATGGCGCCTCTGTAATGCCAAACCATATGATCATTGGGCTCTACATCATCCATCTGGATGATCAGTCGAAGCACAATGATGTGCTCCCAAGCCTAAATGTGAAGCAAAGTAACTCATGTCCCGATCACTTTGCCATCTCAATAGATGAAGTCATGCATATCATAATACAATGAGGCCAATATCACTGGCCCTCATGCAAACAATGTCCTCCTGTAGAGAATCTAGTGCCACGCCAAGCCCCATCTTAGACTGAATCCTCTACTCCATCAATCAGGAGCAACCAAGCCAGAGATAATAGCTGCAACAATCAATCGAAAAGTAGGAACTCAACCTCTGTACATCTCGAGGTCTATCTGTGAAGTGACTAGAACAAGGTCCTAAATCTCCATCACCTCATGGAAGGCATCGTATTTGGCATCAAAGTCGTAAATCACACACTCGCCATGTATCAAAAAATGCAATATCCACCATACACCCTCTAATGTCACTGTAGCCTTTCCTATGGGAAGGTGGAATGATGAAGTCTCATTGTGCCATCACTCGCACAACACGGTCATCATAGCCAGATGTGTCTAGATGATGAATGTGTATGCAACGTACCACAGGCCAATCTACCCTAGGTGCTCCTAGTGCAACTTAGATAAATCACCAAGTCTCTCCAAAACTGTGGGCCAGTGCTCATGAGACATCAAAGGTGGAATGACCTCCTACACCCACGAAGCGCAGGACATCAAAATCCAAAAAATAAATGACTCAGTTTGGAATTTTTGGCTCTGAAATGACAATAGTCTCGCTATAATTCAAATTCTAAATTGCGATGCCCAAGGCATTCCAAATTGCAAATCATGAATCACGTCGCCATGCACATGCATTGTGATTTAAACATTGGAAACCCTAACCCTAATTTTCAAATTAATAAGTGCATCGCTATAAACATATGCATCGCAATTTAAAATTGGAAACCTTAATTCTAAATTGCAAATTTCATCGCAATACACATATGCATCGCTAAAATTCATTTTAGTGTCATCGATTCTCAAACTAGCGTCGCTATATAGCGATGCTGCCAAACTTTAAAATTCAAAAAGCAATAAATGCATCAAAAATTCAAATTTCAAATCAAGTTTTGAGTTACATACTAGTGGTCCTGAGCCTAGAAGCCTTTGGTACTCTTGAACTTGGTTAGAAATATGTCATGGGAGCTCTCATCATGCCATTTCATCTGAGGGTTAGAGCTCAATTTGCAAGAATTCCTGAAGGTATGAATGCACAAATGACTTGAAAGTGACCCTTCTTGGCCTTTTTATGCTAGAAAATTAGGGTTTTTTCCCCTAATTTAACCTTGAAGCTAGGGTTTTTCATCATTTTCACCAAATTTTCCAAACGAGAGCTTATTTTGCATTGATTTTTGTGTTTTGGTATGTTTCTTACATATCGAAACTTTTCTAAACCCTTGGGGAAAATTTTCACCTGTATTGAGAAATTGACCCAAAATTCAAAGTTTCCACCCGATTTCTCGAGGGGGCGGAGAATTAGCTTTATCCTTCAACAATGAGGTATCTAAAAAAATAGATTTTTTTTATTCTTTTTCTCTGAGTAGCAATTTTTAATCTAAAGATCACGAGTCTTTGAACCAAAGTAGTAGGTACCTCGCTTCAAAGAGGGGCAAAATGTAGACATTGAAAAATTTCCTAAATGATATCATACACTCGAATTAGGTATACTGACATCATTTCCTCTTGAAACCCATCATCTTTTCGCTTAAATTGATTAAATTAACCTAGCTATTTAATTAATGGCATAATTTGCATCTATCAACCTAATTCATTTAATCAAGTTAATTCCCCCCTTTCATGCTAACATTTCATCTCATTAAATTAGATAAATCAAATTATTTAGTTTAATTCCATAAGTCTTCTTATTTAATTAAATAACCCTAAGTTATTTAATTAAATTTCGTTTCACCTTTCCTCCTTTCATTAAATCTTTTAATTTAATGAATATCACTTTATTTTTCTAATGCCCCTAATTGCATGATTAAACCCTTGTTTAATTAGCAATTATCTAACTAATCTAATTCCTCCCACTTGCAAAGGAATATTTCAAGGGATTATTCCTCCTTTGCACAATTTAATTTATTTTTAATTAACTAAATATCCTTTTCTCTCACCCATGAATATTCCAAAGAATATTCTTTCTCCTCCAATCATTTAAGAAAGGGAATATTCTCACAAATCTTCATGTGCAAGATAGCTTGAAACCTCTTGTGCAAGTTAACTTTTGACCTCTTATGTAGGTCAAAAGTGTGCTTGTTTGGAAGGAATGAGAACCCTTGATTAAATCTCATCTTGCATTCTCACCCATTGATGAGAATCCATGATCCATGCCTCTTCTTTCCTCCATCCTTGACCATTGATTAGCCTTTTTGATCTCAACCCTTCATTTCTCATTTGCTTTCCTATAAATAGTTCACTATTTGAAGACAAATGGATCCATCATCCATCTTTTAGAGAAAACTTATGCTGTTGAAATAACTCACACTCACACTCATATTTAGCTCACAATTAGTATATTTTAGTTTAAATTAGTTGCATAGTAGCTTAGCTTCCATTAATGGCTTCCATGCATCCATTTAGCTAATTAGATAATTATGGTTTGAATCTTTTTGGTTTAAATCTCATTTAGATTAGTTTAACAGTTACATATCTAAATCATTTAGCATAAAATCATGGTATATTAGCTTTTACATCATGCCCATTTAGATTAAATTCATGTTTTCATTCACATATCACAACATTTTAATCGATTCTCTTCAATAGAATCAATTGGAACAAGCTCACTGATCATGGGATTGGGAAAGGGTCATTGTTCCACATCAACACGACACCAATTCCAAAACGGGGTAAGTTTTAAATGGGTTAGAGTAGACATTTAAATTATTTCATAGTTCATAATGTTTAGTTTCAATAATTTTTTAGCTTAAATTTCAGTTGAATGATCTTGTTTAATATTGAGTATTAGTGGCTATGTTATGCTTTGATTCTTCATGGATCAAGCATAATTGGTCCATACTAATATCCTTGGTCGACACTATCCTTCTATTTATTTTTGTTGGATATTTGTTTCAGTTTGTTGAGTTTTTGTTTCATTTATTTTATTAGATGTAGGTAAATTTACTTAATTTCGTGCATTGCCGCATTTACAATATTTCATTTTCAGATTGTTGCATATTGTAATTAGTAAATTACCTTGTTTAGAATCTAAAAATTGCATCGCATTTCATCATGGATATGTGCTTTTGTAAGCTTTGGATGTCCTTGAATTCATTAGTGGATGTGTCAGGCTATGATTTTGGAAATGATCCTAATGAAATAGAACTCACTCATACTCAATCAACTCCTAATGCATGTCCTCCTCATGAAGTTGACATCATTGGAGAAGATGATGACAACATGAACAACTTCATAAATGATTTCCTTAACAACATTGAGACTAATGCATCTTTTATCCTTCCATGAAACAAACTAAGCCTAAGCTCCCTACAATAGGTGATCCTAGCACCTCTAATCAAGTAAACATTCAACCATCCTATGTTAAAAAATTAACGGACACATTAATCAGCTTATAAGAGACATATGAAAAAGGATTCACAATCTTAAGTAAACAAGGATGCGATACAACAAGTAAACATGAAATTCAACTCTTAGAGAATACCAATTGAAGATACCAAAGTAGTAGGTTATCAAGATACTCCTCCTAACATAAATTTCCTCCTTCCTAAAGGGAAACCAATGCCTCATAACAATGATAAGGATGATAGGGTCATCTTAAGTCATCCTCCTCAACTTCTAACTCAAGAAATTGGTGAATCTAGCAAGCAACGAAAGCCTTACAAACTAAAGAAGCGAACATTCCCTTGTCCCATTTTTGCAACTGAAAGAAACCTACCCATAATTTTAAGTCAAGGACTTATTACATTACCACCCATGCGAGAAAATTGAAAACCAAATCCTAAGAATACAAACATGTCACATTATCGATATCATAGAGTTCTTGGACATAGTACTGATGAGTGTTGTGCTTTAAAACAAATATTTAAAAAGTTTGATATCATAGAAATAATCCCTTAAAGGGCGTCCTTCCTCTCCTTGCCATGTAATGGTTGTAGGATCATAATATTCTCACTATTACATGCTGCATGGAGCTCTTTCTCATCATCTACCTCAGCTCATTCTTGTCTTACACATAGTGGGAGCAAGAACTCGATAGCCTTGTCCTAGTTTTGGCATTTGATGTTGTCCCTTTGGCTATTTTTCCACCTTTTGTATACGATGAACAATATTGGGATGCGAATGACCTACTATAGGTTGACTCGCATGTGCCTTACTAATTTTGTCTTTATTTCTTTTTCATGTTTTATGTGTGATTGCATGTGCATAATGTGATCTCCCCATAATGTTTTGTTTGATGTATCTCTCTTTTTGACATTCCTCTATATGTATCTACATTCTTCTCTATGTCATAAACATTTTATCCTTTTTCTTTGTCTTGTGTTTTCCTTTTGGGGATGACGCAAGGCTTCAAGACATTTAGGTCTCTTCCATGTTGACCCAAAATATTTTTCTTTATCTTTTCTTTGTCTTGTGTTTTCCTTTTTGGGATGATACAAGGCGTCGAGACATTTAGGTCTCTTCCATGTTGAACCAAAAGCTCTTCCTTTATATTTTATTTGTCTTGTGTTTTCCTTTTGGGGATGATACAAGGTGTCAAGACATTCGGGTCTATTCCATGTTGACCCAAAATATTTTCTTTGTTTTAGCTCTCTTTGTGTCATTCTTCTTGTTCCATGAATATTTAGGGAATGATGACAATTTCAAGATCTATAATAAAATTGTAGAAAATACATACTGGCCCTAAATCCCTGGATCCCTTATGTGTGATTTTGAGATTTCATTTCAGGGGAAACCCATTCTCATGGCATAGCTTCATTTGGAAACATATGACTTGGCAAAGGGATTTTCAAATAAGCTCTCATGTCCTCTTTGTTGTTAGCATTTATCATTTTCTACTTTAAAGTAATTGCTCACAACATGGTGTTTCGAAATTTCTCTAAAGTGGCACTAACTCATTTGACTGCAAAATTTGATGAAAATGTCCAATGAAATATGTATAATTTGATGTATCGTCGGGTGCTTGTAAAATTTGATGTGTAATTTTCAATTTTTTGTAAGTTTATCCCCAACATTCATCAAAATTTTGACAAACATGAAAAATAGAAAAAAATAAAATTGTGGCTGACATAAAGAAAAGTGAGTTCGCGCCTGATTTATTGCGATAGTGTTTTGATTTACTTGAGACAGTTTGTGGAGAACTAAAGATGATTTTCTTGGGAAAAATCAGAAAAAATTCAAGAAGATATCGCCAGGTTGAGGGTAGTCATTGTATTTTTGCAAAATTTAGTTGTGAAGTCAGATTTGTAATTCCAAGTTTGAAAATCATATTTTAAAGCAACATCTCATTAGATTTCATTTTTAGAGGTTTAGGGTTTTGAGAATTTTATGTCCATATTTTGTTGTTGTGGAATCACCATAAGATCACAACCAAGGAACAGATTATTGTGACTGTAATTATGTGATCCATAACTCTATTGGTCATGTGGCACAATTGTGCTATAAAAAATACAGGATGCATTCATGTGTGACCCAAGTTAATGTGGCTATGTTGTGATAGAAATGGAGGCACTCATATAATTAGTTAATTCAAGTTGTATAATGTAGGTGTCAATCATCATTGGGTGCATTCAGGTTGTCTCAAGTTTAACAGGTTAGGATGTAATTATAGCATGATCGAAAAGTGATTACCTCTTGCTACAATAAAGAGCCTATAACTCTAGTTGATATGAAGAGTGGTTGTGTTATATCAATTATGTAGTGCATTTAAGCAAAACCCATGTTTAATGGGCTATTCTAGAGAGTGATCAATATTTTCTAAACCTTATGAATGTTACTTAAAATTGTATAGAGTAAACTACAAACCAAGTTTGTTACATACTTGAATGCAATCTTGGGTTACCACAAACTATAATAATGTGATTTGCTAATAACCAATATGGAAAGTATTAAATCAAGACCCATGATATATAGGATACATTTCCCTAATCAGGTTTACATACCTTAATGATCAAACACAAGCTTCCCACACACTCTAGGATACAATTCAAGATCATACCACAACTTTGTCAAGACAACTAATTTTTTGACCCAAGATTTAAGGTTGTTTTTTAATACCAATAGAAGCATTGGTAAGAGCATGATTAGGGTACAAACCCTAGGCCTCCATAGAAACACAAACAATAACTATAGTAGATTAGTGAGGTTGTAATACTAGAAAGATTGAGACATTGTAGGTAATAACAAAATCTTGCAATCTAAAGATTGTAGCCGAGAACACTATGTAGCTTAGTGACATTTGTAAATGTAATCTATGGTAAGAAGAATAACAATCACTTGAGATGTGACAGTCAAAAAGAGGCTGAGCAGTGACAAGATAATAAAGCTCAAACCTTGCATAGTAAAGTGGAGATTTTAACAGTGAGTTTCCTTACCCCCTTATCAACTTTAAGAGTTTTTCAAATGCTTTTGGTAGTGTTAGACAAGACAAATGCAATTAGGGAATGGATGCCCAAATGAAGTAACAATGGTAATCATAGGTTCAATGTTTCTTCTTAGCCATTAATGTATAATGGAGGTAGTGGATTGCATGTTTGAGCAGTGTTTTGAGACTCATCAAAGATGGGAGAATAGTGAATAATACCTTATGGAATGTGAAGTAGTGTCAATAAGGTTGAAGGATCTTAAGAACTACAATACCATGAAACAATGAGTCTCCTGTAGTAAGTAGGAAGTCTATAGGGCATAGTTTGATTTTATAGAAGGATTCTCATGAAAGGAATCTTCAAGTGATAGTGAGTGAGCTATTTGAGATTGCAGCTGAGGGTGCAATACTCAGTCTTAAAGGAAGTTAGCAAAGCAGTAAATGTGCAAGAAAATCAAATCGTACACAACAAAAAATTCACAATGTTATCTTGCATAATGCCTTGAGTTTGAAGACAAAAATCTTATTGTATCTTCATGATGAAAGTGGTGACCTTAATGGTCAATCACTGACAACCATGATTTTAAAACATGCTATTGTACTTATGGAGGCAACATTTTAAGCAAGGTAGTGAGTGGTGGTTTGGAACAATGATAGGTATGAAGGACTTGCTTTATATGCATACTATGTAGTCTAGCTTAAGACACCGTTCTTAGAAGAGATTGAAGGTGGATTATGGAACTCAAAGGTTACCATGAAAATGATTAAAGCAAAGACTGAGATCTATTTAAAATCCACGGTCATGAAGATATTAAAGTTGTCACATGCAAAACCCTAGTAGCTGGAGTAATAAATACAATGCCAAAGAGGATAGTGTACTAGGGAAGATTTAGGAGATCTCCACATTATCTAATTACAAGGAAATACATCATTTATTTATTTATTTAATTAAAAGAAATCATTCTAAACCATATATAGGATACATTGATACTTCAAAAGCGTCTAAAGGAATTTGAGATTATGCAAACATATGTCAAGTAAATACCTAGATTACAAATAATAGCGGGAACAATGTAATATTTGTTGAGTAGAGCAGGAATGAGATAAGCAAAAATGAATCCTATGCCTCCTTTCACGCACGTCTCCTCACCGTTCTCTGTCATTCTTTACGGAAACACTTCTCCATTTTGGCGGTCTATGCTTAAAAATATTTTTTTGACGAAGGTTTTAGAGTATGTTTATTAAAATGAAAACTCCATTCTAGTGGGCTAGGCCTGAAAATAAGATTTTGATAAAAGTTTTAGGGTATGTTTATTAAAGTTTGAGTATTTTGGCGGGCTATATTCTTGATTCCTTAAATGATTTATTCAAATGGATTGTGACTAAATAAATGACTAACTATTTAGTCATTTTTATTTGTGTGACTAAATAATTTTTAATCAACTACCAAACTAGTAATTTAGTTACTTATTTATAGCTGAGTTGCAAAAAATGAGCAGAATTTAGTCATTTTTAGTTGTTGTGACTAAAAGTTTTAGTCACCTAGTCATTTATTTGCTAAATTCTACTAGTGTGTGCTTCCTTGTGCGATTAGGGCTCTCTCAATGTTGAGGGCCCTAGGGATAAGCTCATCATAAGATGTGACACATTGCATCTTTAACTAAAAGGATAAATCCGTATTGACATTAGCAATGATGATTCTGACTTGTTGCTCTTTAGGAATGGGTCATTTGCTCTTACTAGCTCGCTACTTCCATTGTTGTAGGAAGTTTGCAATCAAGTTCAATATTATGATTTTAGGAGTCTTAATGGTTGGAAATCATAGTAAAATAAAAATTTAATAAGTTTTTGAATTAGCATTTTAAAGTATTTTTTGGGGTCATCAATTTCAGACTATCTTCTCTTTTGTAGGGGTGGTGTCATGCCAATTCTTTTTGGTGTAAAATATTAGAATTATTAGATTTTTTTACCTATCTATGAATAAAAATTATTGGATTGTGAGTTTGATATTTTTTGAAGATCTAAATAGTCAAGCTTGGTAAAGAAAAATCATGTCAGATAATATTAGTCTAGAACAAAATGAAGAGACACTTGATAGATTGTGGGCTAGATTGAAAAAAAAGGGTGATGGAAAATGTTATTGTCCTTGCAATAATTGCAAGGGCTTAAAGACGAGATGAATTTTAATCACAACAACTGAGAAACATTGTAGGTAGCATGGTCACATTGAATGGGGGCATTATTATTGTAAATTGATAAGTTCATTATATGTGCTTATATTGATTGAATTTGTAAATTTTTATATCATTTTAACATTTTATATATATATATATAATCACTTGATCATGATCATGGTTTATTTGTGTCTATCATTATTATAAAGGTGGGGCACCCTAGAGAATATGATATGGATTATCACGGTCTGGAGAATGTGGTTTTGCAAGCGGACTAACATGGAGCTATGAATATTGAAGATGAAATTAATGATCCTATGGAAGAAGATGATCATGCACCAGAAAACATAGTTGAAGATGATGGTACGAATACATTGATCCATGACACATTTAGTGGCAGAGCTGATCATGATGATCAAGATGACTTTGATGATGTTCATGATTTACCTGTACTTGAGAAGGAATACGAGCCCTTTTATGAAGGCTCCCAAACAACTCTTCTCTTTGCTGCATTGTTGTTGTTGAACTTGAAGGTTATGAATGGTTTATCAAACATAGAAATCTCACGGATGTTAAGGTATGTCATATATATCATATTTTTTCATCTATTTTAATTGTTGTTAGTTCATCACTAGTAAATAAAGGATGAAATATGTACCATTAATATTTTTTATATTAACAAATTATTTTTTGTTGTAGATTGATTGGTGAATTTTTGTTACCTCCATCAAATATTTTACCTCGCTCATACTGAGATTCATCTGCCATTATGAAAGATATCAGAATGTAGTATCAAGCAATAGATGCATGTTCCAATGATCATATTATATATCATAAACAACATGAATTTGCAACAAAATGCCCAGAATTTCATATCAGTAGATATCAAATAGATCAACTAACAAAAAAGGTGCTTCACAAGGTTCTTCGTTATATTCCCATTATTCCATGTATGCAACGATTATTTAGGTGCGAAATCTTCGCACAATTTATGGATTACCATGTACGAAATAGAAGTGTAGATGACATTCTTCAAATTCTTGAGGATGGTTCTGCATTTAGGGACATGGAGGAAAAATAGCCACACTTTAAAGAAGAACCTCGTAATCTCAGGCTTTCATTGGGAGCGGACAGTGTCAATCCATTTGGAGAGCTGAAGTCTATTTACTCGGTGTGACCTGTTTTTGTTATCAACAATAACATTCCTCCATGGATGTCAATAAAGAGCAAGCACATAATGTTGTCAATGATTGTTCTAGGTATTTTTTTACATCAATTTTCTTTAACGTAGGAGCATCTCATTTGTCTTATTTGTTGCATAATGACTTATATTTTTTTCATTCAATAGTCATGTACATTAATTTATATATATTGCAGTAAAATGGTTATAATAATTATGTAATGTGTAGACACTTAAAAATGGCCTAGGCCTGCAAGCTTCATTTTTACCACTTTTGTCGGAGAATAATTAAGACATTTAATTATGTCCTTGGTCCACATTTGACTATTAATTAAATAATTTATAATTGTTTAATTAATTCATGTCTTTATATTTCTTCCTGATTATTAAATAAATAAATTTTATTTATTTATTTAATATGTCACTAACTGTCATAATTAAATGAATTGATTAATTAATTTAATTAATTAATCTTATTTGCTAAATTTAATAATTATATTTAATTATTTAATTGTCAAAATTTATATTCCTCTCATTTTAAATAAATGAAATTATTTAAAATGTCATCACTTTCTTAACTGTCAGTCCATTTTGGTAAATAATCTTAAAACCGATTATTTATTATCTCATAAAATTATTATTTTGAATTAATTTAATTCAAAATAGTAACTAATCTTCCAAAAATCAAGTAAGCTGGCAGATTCTTGATTTTCCAAATTTGATCTTTAGTCCAACTCTTATCTTCTTGATTTTTCGAATCTCACAAATCAGGTAGTCTTTATCTTCTTGATTGTCAAAAATCTTTATTTTTGAATTAATTTCCTCATTTATTCTCCACCGCCGATTTAATTTTCTTTGATGACATCTTGACCGCTCACTTAAGGATTTTGCCCTAACCCTGATTAGGGATTATCAAATTTAATCTGGACCTCTGATTTAAGGTCTTTGTCAAAGATCAATCTCATCCGTTTGTTCAAAATGGCATTTTCTATAAAATGCATTTTCCTCATTTTTGCATTAGGCAATATTTTAGACATAGGCATTTCAATTGTATTGTCATAGTCATAGGCATTTAGGCATTTATCAAATCCTTCAAAGCTTGGTGTAGGACTTACAATTTTATTTTAGATTGCTCGCATGTCGAATTTGAGGGCAACATGTCAACCAGCAAGCTAGAAGGTGTTACAAAAGTGAAGCATGGAAGTCTCGACGGTTTTCAGGTATAATTGTTCTTTGTTCTTCCTTTGTGTTTTGTAATTACTTTGGGTTTATTGTCATTTATGATTTATATGTTTTATTGATTAAATGTAATCCTCAAAATAAATCTATTGATACATTGGTGAACCTGACGTTTTGGACATAAATTTGTGTGTTCTTGTTTGTTTTCACTGTTTTGTAGGTTACAGCCAAGAAGTCATACGAAATTCTGTCACCTTCATTTGAGCACAAAAAAATGGAAAAATAAAATATTTTAAATTTTTTTCTAAGTTTTGTAGATCTTGGTCTCAGCTTTCCAGAACTTTAAACGGATTCAAATTTCGTTAAGATTTGAGAAAGTTATGGCTATTTTAGTGATCACTATTTTTTTTAATTCAGCTTTTAAAACCTGTGTTTCCTTTTTCCTATAACTTTTTTTTTTGTGTAGAATCGTGAAAAATACTTTTTGGGTTTTGAAGGTTTGATTTTTAGCTTTCCATGGATATCTACTACTTAAAATTTTGTTAAGTTTTGAGGAAGTTATCACTATTTTAAGTTTTCTGTTTTTATTTAAGTTTTTATTTTTTATTTTTTTACTAATCTTTGTTTACAACATTTGGCGGTTACTTTTTGTGGGTCAAAGGAAAAAAATTCAAATTCCTAACATGATTTTGCAGGTTCTCATACGGTCCAATATTTTGTTTTGCAGGTGCAAGAGTATGAAACAACACAACTGCAAGCCTATGCGACCACAAATGACTTGTTATTTCCTTTATTAAATTGTTATCTGGATCCGATGCAACCACGACCAGTAGTTTGATTCATGTATGGGGATTAAAATGAATCAATCCTAGGATAGACACTTTAATCTGGAATTTATCAATCCTAGGGTAGACACCAAACTTTATTTTATGTTGGTTAAAATGAATCCCTTGTTTGTCGTGAAGCAACATCTTCACTTAGTGTAGATAATTGTCATTTGGGTTTAAAACTAAACTTTTTGTTTGCTGTGTTTGTTGGGTAATAGGTATATGCTCTCCCCTTTATTGGGTGATCAAAAAACCAAACTTACCCATTTTATCTTTATGCAATTTATGCTTTATTAAATCCTTTAGAAGGCCTGCCGTAGTGGGAAAAAGTACTCACCCTACGGGAATGACCTAAGTGGGAACAACCAAAGCCAGGTTTTCCAACCCACTATAATCAAAAGTGAATTTTGGGGAAACCCATATTCAACGGCAGTGAGCAAGATAACCATCCCTAAAATATTTGTTCTAAAGATTAGGAGGTCTCCTAAGGGAGTTTATCTATTGTCGTGCCGAACATAAACCTTGACTACGAACCATAGTGTAGAAAGCTAGTTGTGTCAGTATCCAAACATTATTTCAATCACAGTGCAAGGGGAGGGAAGAATCTGCCCCTAAGACACTCACCATATAATCGCCATAGATTGTTTGCTTAGGGGATTTGGTATCCACTTCCGTCACCTTGAGTACACACCTGGAAAGGCCAAAAACATGGGCGCCCTCTAGGGGGTGACATGGCTGTGTGAGTCGACGCGATTTTAAGATGTGGGCTGTGATTGCTATGATGACCTTTTGACTATTAAAAGTGAGTCTTCTTGAGATGTCTTTTTGTTCAAATACCAATGAAAACCAAAAAATGGTCATGTTTGATCCTTGAACATACACTCAATGTTTTAGTTTCTATGTGTTTGCCAACTATTTTCAGACAAACTTCAACAAACTAAACATCAACAATCTGGGTCCAAACTTGTCAAATCTGAAAAACATTATCATCTCACAACATCATGGCATCCACCACCTTGTCTTCCCTTCAACAAAATGTTGATAGGCTTGCTAGTAAAGTTGAATATGAATTACTCTATAGAGGTCGATACCAAGAAGCCTTTGACTTTAGGAGAGAATTTATCCAAGCCGAAAATCAATGCCCTTTGTACCAACAACCCATCAGTCCAAGTCCTCCATCCGTTTACCCTCACTACCAAAAGCCACTTAACACAAATCTTGCCATTAATTCCCAACAAACGTCCACTTATCACCCTTATCCTAACCTTGACAAGGGAAGCCAACTATCCACTAGTCCATTCCAAACCTCCACGTCATATTCTGACCCTTCACCTATCAATCTTGTCAATGTCTACATTCCCTATCAACCATCTATGAATGCATGTCAAGTCCTCACATCATACCATATCGATCCCGTCCAAGTCTCCACGTCCCATTTTAGTCAACCTTACACTAATCCAGCCCAAGACTCCATGGCATATTCGGTCAAAGTCCCCATGTCACATCCTATGCCGTCACATCCTAATCCAGTCCAAGACTCCATGTCATATCCGATCCAAGTCTTCACATCATACCTTTGTCCTTCACATACTAGTACAATGCAAGTACCCATGTCCTATCCTTGTCCTTCACATACTAGTCTAGTCCAAGTACCCACATCCTATCCTAGTCCACCATTCATTAATTATTTTCAAGTCATCCCCTCACAAGCCACATCTAGTCATGAAAGTTCTAGCATTACTCAAAGTCAAATCCTATTGTGTAAACCTAGGAATACATGTCAAGACGAAAGCCTAAAGCATGACCTTATAGTGTCACCCTCATGTCAAGAACAAGATAGTCCATCCCATGACCCTATCTTAAACTCCATTCAAGGATTCCTTCAAGACAATCATGACATCCAAAGTACACCTACCATTGACCAAGAAGTCCAAAAACGATCCACTTCTTGACCTTTATGCCATTTATGATCAAACACTTGACGACCCTATACAAGCCTCGACTATTGACCCTTTCCAAACTGAGACACTTGCCTCCATGAGACATAGACAATATTCCTCTAGAACAAGAATCTTCCACTAGGGACATGCTTGCATATGATCAAGTTATAGCTAAAATAATTGGACTCTATAACACTAAACATAATGATGGCTTTGACATTGCCTTGGAAGCACCAACAGAATCATCTAAACTTGACATGTCACACGATCAGACCAAAGATATTAGTCAGGAATATGTCTAGCATGACAATGAAGCTAAGACACTTTATCAACTAGGGTCATCTATCTTTGTCAGAGCAGGCTTTCTTGCAAATGAAAATATTATAAGTGATAGTGTCCATAGACATCATGATGGGTTAGTATCTTGCTTTCAAAACAATAAATACCCCATTGCAAATAGAATCTTTCAAAGCATGCAATATCAAGGCAAAGGACTAGGCATACACGAGCAAGGCATTCTAGAACCAATACAGCTTCAGAAAAATTACAGACATCAAGGTCTTGGCTATTCCTCAGATAGCAAATCAAACAATGTTTGTGGTACCTCCTCGATACTGGGGGCAACTTTGTTAGATACAAACGTCAAAATGGAATCCATGAGAAATCCTTGTCATAAGATTGCTGCCAACACCCTGTCCACACAAACCATAAACCATTATTCTATCATGAATCAGCCTCTCCTTTGGGACCAACAAAAATAAAAGTCTTACAAGTCAAAAGATCAAAATCAAATGTTAAAGGCCATTGAATCAAACAAAAGGACAAGTGGACAAATGAAATTAAAATGGATCCCAAAGAAAGATGGATCAAACAAAGACACCAAGTCAAATACAAAAGTCAATCACAATGTGGATCCACAAGACAAGAGGACTCCCACATATAACACATGTCCACCTCCTTCAAAATGGTCATCAAACAAGGCATCTAAAAGTGTTGGTTCCAAACATCCTCCCTCCAAAATCCGTCATACACCATCCCAAGTTTGGAAAATAAAAAGTGATTCATTCAAATGTCCAAACAACCTTTCCACATCTACCATCATCTATCATAATCCTACATCTCGCCTAAAGTCCAAAAATCCCATATCACAAATCCATCACATCATGGCAGCAACTCTTTACCACAAGGACTCTCATGAAACTCTATTGCGATGTGCGTATTTTTATAAGGCCAACTCTAGTATCAAAAAGGATCACAATGACATCAATCAGTTGTATACAAGCACTATGATCTTGACAAGACAACTCCTTCAGAAAGGTCATTATTGGCATATCATGGCACAAGTCTCTACATTGGCATCATCAATGGATTCAGAACAGTCAGTGGTTATCTAAAGCATCCAGGCTATCCACAAAATCAAAAATAGAAACAAAAAAAAATTGAAAAATGATAAAAATCATCACCCTGATGAAAACCTGGCAAACAGGCGTCTTGGTGACACCAAAAAAATTAAAAAGTCAAGAAAATAGTAAAGAGAAAAATTTCATCCAATGGTGAAAACCTGGCAAACAGCACCCTGGATAAGTACCCATGATGAAAACTTGACAAACAAAGGCCATGTGTAAAATAAATCATCTATGTGGACTCTTACACTTGGGGTCAAGTCGTCTCATTTCCCATGCCTTCCTCATGACATTTACGTCCATCTAAGCCCTATCATTTCCATTCACTTTCCCACTTACCTCAGTCTTGACATAAAATTGGCACACATAAATCATGCTTTGGGAAAACTCTTGACATGTCTATCCTTCGGTCATACACAATTCACGAAACATCATGTCATTGACCGTCATAGTATTATTGTCCTTATACGACATAGTCCTTGAAAATCATATGACAATTCCCTTAGTCTCATGTCTCCTGTCCTTTCCCAAGGCCACCTCTTATCCTTTCATGTATGTCACCTATCTTGGCTTTCCCTTGTCAAATGGTCTAAGGATAATCATCATCCCATCTACTCCTAACCAAGTCATTTCAAATGCAATGAGTATAATTCATAAAGCACATTATCCAAAACATTACTTGACTTTGTTCCTGGCCTGGCTGTAGACCTTGATACTTTTGTCACATTATCATTGTCCTCACGTTGTTTCAGGATGCGTCCTTCCCATGTCAAACAACGTTGTCATCACCTGTCAATTGGTATTCAACTTGACTAGGGGCACAATCATATTTTTCCTTGGATTTTCATGTGTAGGCATCAATCATATGCATTTGTTACGATCCTCTTAAACTTCAAAATCCAAAAAAATCATAAAACGAAAAAAAGACAAAAACATCAAAAAAGTCCTAAAAAAGACAAAAACATCATAAAATGTCTTAAAAAAGACAAAAACATCATAAAATGTCCCGAAGAAAGACCAAAAACATCATAAAATGTCCTGAAGAAAGACCTAATAATCATAAAATGACTTGAAGAAAAACAAAAAAAAATTCAAATCGATATCAAAATCTTAAAAATGGAGTTAAAGTCAGTCATGTTAGTCAGTCCATGTCATTGTTGAACTATGTTGTCTCTACGCATTTGCTACGTAGGCAAGGCCATCAATCGATGAGTCCCCGAGACATTAGGTCAGTCCTTTTAGGTTGGTCCACATAAAATCATGGCATTTGTCACAATCATCACATTGGTCAAATAAGTCAGACATAGTCAAACTCAGACACAAGATAGTCATTTGAAATGTCAATGTCAAAATTGGTCAAAATCAGATAGCACAGTCCAATCAATCATATAGTCAACATTAGTCAATTTGCCAAAACATATTAGTCAAAACAATGTCAATCTCGTCACTCTTTGGTCCTCTTCAAGATGTGTCCTTCTTGGAGTTAGACCTCGTCAAAATGTCCTTTGCCTTTTTCAGGATGTTTCCTTCCTGACAATAGGCACCATCAAACTGTCAACACCATCAAATTGGCAAAACTCTTAAACTGTCGAAACTGTCAAACTAGCAAGAAATCAATCTTTGGCAAACAAACATTGGCAAACAAAATAAAATGGTTGTTAATCTTTTTGGTCTATCTTGTCTTATCTTTTGACTATCTTGGCTATTTTGTCTTATATTTTTACTGTCTTGTCTTTTTGGTCATGTTACTAGCTACCTCGAGGATGTCCCATGAAGGATTTAGAGGTGCGATGACGTATCCTGGCCTATTTTATTTTCTTTGACTATTGTATGTGGATTGTCTTGACAAAAATACTGGGGCAACATGACCCTTAGTATGAGTTAGGACATTCCTTGTCTGTGACTGTCTGTTTTTCAAGTGGATGACCTTGCACACCTTGGTCTATGTCATACCATTGTGTTTGTTGTCCATTTGTGTTATTTTTACTGCCCAATGATGATTAAGAGCAATAAATATTAAAGTCCTATGGTCAGGCTTTGAAGGATTTGGTCTAGGAACTAACGTGCATATCTTTTTGTCTTGTCATCTTCTCTCTCCCATCTCATATAGGCATCGCATCCATATCATCATCCATATCTTTTGCACTAACATTTTTTTGTCTCTTCATATTCTAGTCTTCTCACCAATTTCGAGAGCACACCAATGTTCCTGGAACCTGTCTATCCTTTCGAGGGGGCATACCACTATCCTCCTCGTCATTCTTCCTCATCTTATTTTGCACTGAGGCATATTTTTGACTTATTTTCTTTATCACAATGCAACATGCTACATTATGACAAAGAGGGGAAAAATACACACTTAAAAATAACCTAGGCCTGTAAGCTTCATTTTTACCACTTTCGTCCTTGCATAATTAAGACATTTAATTATGTCCTTGGTCCACATTCAACTATTAATTAAATAATTTATAATTGTTTAATTAATTCATGTCTTTATATTTCTTCCTAATTATTAAATAAATAAATTTTATTTATTTATTTAATATGTCACTAACTATCATAATTAAATGAATTGATTAATTAATTTAATTAATTAATCTTATCTGCTAATTTAATAATTATATTTAATTATTTAATTGTCAAAATTAATATTCCTCTCATTTTAAATAAATGAAATTATTTAAAATGTCATCACTTTCGTAACTGTCAGTCCATTTTGGTAAATAATCTTAAAATTGATTATTTATTATCTCATAAAATCATTATTTTGAATTAATTTAATTCAAAATAGTAACTAATCTTCCAAAAATCAAGTAATCGGGCAGATTCTTGATTTTCCAATTTGATCTTCAATCCAACTCTTATCTTCTTGATTTTTCGAATCTCACAAATCAGGTAGTCTTTATCTTCTTGATTGTCGAAAAATCTTTATTTTTGAATTAATTTCCTCATTTATTCTCCACCGCTGATTTAATTTTCTTTGATGACATCTTGACCGCTCACTTAAGGATTTTTCCCTAACCCTGACTAGGGATTATCAAATTTAATCTGGACCTTTGATTTTAGGTCTTTGTCAAAGATCAATCTCATCTGTCTGTTCAAAATGGCATTTTCTATAAAATGCCATTTTTCTCTCATTTTTGCATTAGGCAATATTTTAGACAGACATTTCAATTGTATTGTCATAGTCATAGGAATTTAGGCATTTATCAAATCCTTCAAAGCTTGGTGTAGGACTTACAATTTTATTTCAGATTGCTCGCATGTCGAATCTGAGGGCAACATGTCAACCAACAAGCTAGAAGGTGTTACAAAAGTGAAGCATGGAAGTCTCAACAGTTTTCAGGTATAATTGTTCTTTGTTCTTCCTTTGTGTTTTGTAATTACTTGGGGTTTATTGTCATTTATGATTTATATGCTTTATTGATTGAATTTAATCCTCAAAATAATTCCATTAATACATAATGTTTATGTTCATTCAACTAGGTAAGTACCAAGTTAAAGATATGAATGTATATATCGAGCCTCTTATCGATGAGCTATTAAAGTTATGGAATGGCGTCACTATGTATGACGTCTCTAGACCAATAGGACAAAGACAATTTCAATTCCATGCAATGCTTGTATGGATAATTCATGATGCCCCAGGGTTAACACATTTTTGTGGTATGTTATAACGTTCGACTGCATTTTAACAATATTTAATCTGATTAAGTAGATATCATGCATATTTTTAAAATAATCTATTCATTATATATAATTATAAAAATTGACATATTTAATCCAATTATATATGATCTTGCAGGTCTTCAAACAAAGGGAAAATTTGCATGTCTAATTTGTGGTCCCAAGATGAAATCTCATTCAACAAGTTTTGGAAAGTAGGTGTTTGATGAGTATAGGCACTTCCTCCATAGAAATCATAAGTATCGAACTACTAAAAACATCTTTTCAATGGGAAAGAGGAGACTACATCAAAACACGAAGAATGACACCTCGCCTATGGAAGTTGGAATATAATAGAATTAATCGTCAAGGTTATACATCGGATCAAATTGTTTATCTATCATATATGATATGTTTTGAATTTATATTTTTATATTGTGTTGTGTTTACTCATGTTGTAATTGACAATGATTGTCATTGTTAATTTGTTTAACTTATATGCTTCATGAAGGTCATCAAGGCATTAATGGTCGGCTTCCATAGGGATTGAAAAGTTATCCAGACAATTTAGTAGGTTGCCTACTATGAGCAGCTACAAATTGTGCATTTTTTGATACAATGCATATCGGAAAGAATATAACATAAACGTTATGGAAAATATTGATGGAAGGCATGACAAAGAAAAATTGTCAAAATTTGTAGTGAAATTCAAGAAGTCAATCATGCAATGAAAAATGTCATTCAATTAAATAGCGATGGAGACCAAATTAATATAAGTGCCATTCCTTGGTTATTAAGAGTAGAAAGCAATGCTATAAAAGAAGTCATACGAAAAATTCGATTTCCCACAGGATTTGCTGCGAACATAAACAATATAATAACAAAGAAAGGTGAATTTGGGTCAGGGATGAAAACGCATGATTGGCATACCTTCATTAAGGTAATTATTCTGGTATATTATATACACTTGTATAATGCATGTACTTTTCAGTGTATTGTGTTTACTACTTTTGGAAAAATAATGAAAAGATCATTTTATAATTGTTGTAGTACGTTCTACCTCTATCTCTCCCAGACAACTTTGACAACAATGTCAAGCAAGTTATATATGATCTTGGAAAATACATGAGGTAAGTAGCAATATTTGTTCAATTCGTTGTATACATCTTATAATTTTTATTTGTTTTACTTGTTATGTAATATACTGTATATTTTTGTTAAATCTCGTTAATATATTTGCACCTTGAATCACTTGTAGATGGTTGTCATCTAAAGAAATCCATAAAGAAGATATAAATTATTGGAAGAGAAAAATTCCTCATCTAATGTGTGAAATGCAAAGTGTCTACCTTCGACATTTTTAATGCACAAGAACACTACCTCATACACCAAGTTGAGGAGATTGAATTGTGTGGACCTGTACACACAAGGTCAATGTGGATGGTTGAGAGGCACTTGAAATTTTTAAGGCTTTGGTTAGACAAAGATCACATCCTGAGGGTTCTATGGTGGAGGGATATATGGTATACCAGACCATGGTATACATTAGTGAATATCTTCCTAAGTTTTAGCAAAGATCCATGTAGATCGCATTTGGGATCCCAACTCCATTAACAAATTCAAAGGGGAGTACCTAATGGGGAAAGGTAGATTGAGAAAAGTGAGAGGTAATTATAACATGGTCATGGAGATTAATTGGAATACATTTTACATATGTTTTTATGTATATTGTACTTATTTAATTTTTTAATCTTCAATATACATCAATTATAAATTAAGGTCGTATACTGTGGTATTTAAGTAATTATATGTCGTTTGTGATTTTTTTTTTTGGATACAGTGGTTGAGAGTGGGATGCACTACATTTGTACATCGCCAACAATCTTGATTGGATGATAGTATGGATTGAACGATGTCAACAATCTGGTCACGCATTAACATGGGAAGGTGTGGCTTCATTGGTTAAAGAAGCTCATCGTAATGGAGATTCCAATGTTACACAAAAGGAAATTGATTTAACATATGGTTTAAGAGATAAACAGGTACATATAAATATATTAATCACCCATATTATTTAATTATTTTAATTATATTGATGTATATATATGTTGAGATTATTTTCTTTGCATACATTTGGCCAAGAATAAATATGTTTATCAACTGACGATATTGCAATAATTTTTACATGTTTGACATATTGCAGGTGAAACACCATAAGGCTATGTGGTGCAATGGTTGTAAATTTTGAATCAAAATGTTGGATGACATGAAGAAAACTTGTGATTCTAGTATAACTGTAGTCTTTCACATGACTAATGTTTCATCTAGAAGTGACATACATCCAAAAGTCTCAGAAAATTGATATTATGGGATTTTGGATGATATACTTGAGTGTGACTTTAAGTCCTTCAGATTAATTATGTTCATCGTCCTATGGTACATGATACGATTGAATAAAAATGATCCTCAGAAAACTGTTATTGAACATGATAATGGATTTACCATGATTAATACAAGGTTGATTGAGTGAGCTAGAAATGAGCCCTATGTTCTTCCAAGCCAATGTGAGTAGGTATTTTACTCAGAGGTTCCAGGTAAACTAGGTTGATCATTTTTCATTAGACATGATCTAAGAGGAATGCCGGTAAAGTATAATATGGTGGAAGAAGAAGATACTAAAGAACTAGAATATGATGTAGATGATGATCAGGATCAATAGTTAGTTGATGATGTCCCTGACGAAGATGTTGAAGAGGAGGAACTAGATCATGATGATGTAGGAGTTAATGTTTATGAAGATGATATCCGTGTGGATGATGACATTATCGAAATTAATATTCATGACGACGATGATGATATGACCAATCCTTACAATGTCAAATCTAGATCGGATGATACAGACAAAGAGTTGGATGAAGAAGAAGATCAATGACATTGAAATGTATGAGTTATGAGATCATATTATCTATTTGATATTAATTTCTTGATAGAATTATATTTGACTTATGTGGTTACATAATTAATTCATGATGTTTTTAATTTTTATGCCATTACATAATTAATTTAATGATGTACTTTTTAATGTTTGAAAGGTCAAAAAATTAAAACATTTCAATAGTGATGTTAACAACCTTGAAATTAGTGTGTTTTATGTTTCATGTGATCATAAAAGATTAAAAATTCAGTTGTAGAGGTGGTTGTTCAGTGGTTGACGTGTAAAGGCCTTTAAAAGGCATAAAGTGATAATTGTAATGGTTGTTGATGGTTGAGGATTTAAAATACAAGCTCTTGACATTCAAAATTCTATGTTTTTCTTCAATTTTTTTGTATTTTTCCTATTATGCAGCATTGTACGATCACATGCCACCATATTTTGATGTGGAATCAATTCCAGGTCATGAAGATATGTGTTAGCTTTGATTTGAATCTGATTTGAGGGCTTAAGGCATTGATTTGAGTTAGAAAGCTTCATTTCTTTACATACAACCCGGTTACCCTATTTTAGAGGGTTTTGTAGTCCAAACATGATATAAAGGGGCTCTTACACTTTTTGTGATTACTGTAGCTTGTGTAAGAGGCCCCATGGATACTATTGTAATTGTAGGATGCATAAATAGGGTGTAGGATGAGAAATAAAGAAGGTATAGTTGTTGTCCTCAAGAGTTTTGTGAAGAAAATCATATGAAATGAGAGGTTCAAGCCTAGGTTTCAACAAAACATATATGAGAGATTTGATTTTATAAATTTTTATCCATGTGTAGACCTAATGGGTTGTTTCTGAACACCGAATATAAATGATACACACACACAGACACACATATATGTATGTATGTATGTATGCATGTGTGATATCTAAATGTTTTACCTATTATAAACAACTAAAATGCAATGGAAAAACATAGAAACACCTCAAGATTATTCTAAGAAATTTGTAAATGCAAAGAGAAAAAGTATAAAATGATTGCAAGTGGTTATACCTTCCCTTTGCAGCTAAAACCCCTTGGTTGGCCCTTGATTTTGATTTGATTTGTATGTTCCTTTGATGGCTCTAGATGTGGCTAAATGCAAGATTTAACTATATGATTGGATGCAAATGTAAATAGATAAATGGGATGGCTAGATGAGTGCACAAAATGATAGCATTTAGTTGCAAATTTTTTAAGTGTTAGAAATTCCTTAGAGGAGGGGGTATTTATAGAGAAACTTGAATTCTCTATAGAATTCAATGGTTGAGATTTATCCAACAAGGCCAAGATGAAGGGTTAAGGTAAGAGGACTCACAAGCCCTCACATCTTGACATGTGAAATGTGAAGTGGACAAGGGTGAGATGATGTGTAGGTGATGTGTAATGGAAGTACATGATGTGGAGGAAGGACAAGTACCTTCCAAGTACCTTGGAGAGTGAGAATATTTCTTCAAAAAGAACTTATTTTCCCCAAGTGAGAATGAAAATGACATTTGAAGAATTTTGGAATTCATCAAAATAATCCATGAGAAAAGAGAAAGTGGTTGGAGAAATAAATTAGGAGAATCTAATGGATAAGAGAGGGTCTCCAAAAAGGTGGGAATTTTTCACATGTGCATGAGGTGACAAGTCAAATATTCTAGAAGCCTTGGAAGGATAAAAATATGAATTAAAAATTCACATGGGGAGGAGAGAGACCTAGGATGAATAAAAGTGAATTAAAAATTCACATAGGAAAGAGGGTTAATTGCAAGAAAGGCAAATGGAAAGGTTGACTAAAAAGTGGTGCTAAAAGTGGCTAATGACTTTGATTAAAGTTGTCCAAATACTTGATTATGATAATTAATGGAAGATTAGAGACAAGTGGAAAATGTAGGAGGATGTGACATTAATCCTTGATTAAGAGGATGCACATCCTAATTATGAATTAATTAAATTAATCCAAATTAAAGATGGATTATGGAGGATGTGACAAGGAGAGAGAAAAAAATAATTTTAAATTGATTTTAATTCAAAAAGATTAAAATGACTAAATTAAATAAATTGATGTATTTATTAATTTAGAAAAGAAAAAGTACAAGATAAAGTGTTTAATTGTTAAATTAAATACTTTAAGAACCTTATGTGTGAAGTGTAATATTAATTAAATAAATTAATATTAACAGAATGGATGAATAAAGAGGTAAATTTGATTATACGGGAGTGATCAAATTTGGGTGTCTACAGTATGTATGTATGAATGTATATGCATTTTTAAATGTAAATGTAAATGCAATTACTGGATGCTCTCCTAGAACAATAAATGCAACATATCATTAAAGAAATTGATATCTATGTATATAAATATGTATTTCTAAATGCTAGTGTAAATGCAGAGAGCATATGGTTTTGTAGTGTTATAGATACAACATATTCATAAATTAATGTAATTGAAATTCTAAAGTCTTCAACACATATAATATGAAATCGATCAAACTAGTAAACTACATGAGAAATAAATGAAAACAGTAAATGCATATGTATGTGTATTTGTAAATGTAAGTGTAAAATAAATAAGAATAATGAAAATTATAAAAGAATACAAGGAAAAGTTTAGAGTTTAGAGTGGGAGAGAGATAGAGGGTAGAGGGTTTAAGGGTTTAGAGTTTAAGGGTTAATGGTTTAGGGTTTAGGGTTAAAGGTAGAGGGTGTCGGTTTGTTTTCTACACTGTAACCAGGTTGGTCTTCTAATCTACCTATGGGATTGCCAATTCCAATTAAGGGCAGCTCGAAGGACCTGGACCAACTAACGAGGACTTTAAAAATCCTCCTACACTTTGGGCTCTGCAAGACCCGGGAGGGTGATCCCTTAATGTGTTTACAACCTCTGCACCAATATCATAAACAACATTAACACAACATATAATCCCATTGAATAACTCAACATAATACGATAATATCAAATAAAATTGGTTGTTCACCAATAATATCAACTATGTGGAGCATGAGATAACTACAACACAATCCATATTAAAATATAGTCATTAATTTGCAATTTGTAGCAAGCTCTAGGAAAAGACAAACAATTATTGAACTACACAAATAAGTACAACTTAGATCAGTGCCATATATCCATTGCAGGAGTCAAATTCATAAGCATCTAAAGGTTTATGATATATTTAATAATAAACATATAACTTATAAGATCCCTGACAATATTGCATTACAATTTCATCAGTATGCATTCTCACCCAATACTACTTATCAAATCCTTATACAGAACATAGCTGCCTATAATCCCATTCAAACATTTTAATTAATTCATTGAATTAAAGCTAAAATAAGGATTATACACACCACAACAATGAGATGAATGAAACAATCCTTAGTCATCTTATTCAAAATTTAGATATGCATGTACAATGGAGAGAAATGAGTTTGAATTTATCATTTCAACTCAAATGCTACTATTGTTATACAACATTAAATCCCCATAAATTCAAAACCGACTACAGAATAACTCAGAACCTAAATTGTATTTCTCTCTAAAACCATCAGACTTTACAATTTGCTCTGCAACTTCACCTAGACTCGACCAAAAATTATCTAGCTTGCTAACCCATACTTCTAGCCTTGAAATTCCTCTTATAGAAAATGAAGGAGAAAACAAGCATTGGGCCAAGAAGTACACATGTCACCAGCTAAATGAAGCATTTGGTGATATTCCAAAAATTGTTACAATAGCCATCACCCTAGAGAATATTCCTATTCATCATGTCAGCTGAGGAAAATTGAGGCAACAACAAAAAACCACAAGAAACCCATGCTGAGACTGCCATCAAAGCAAAACCGGAGGCCATTGTAACCGCAACATCTGATTTACCACTGTTGGTAATTCATTCTTTTATTCCTCCTCAGTCAAATATTTATTTACCCACCTTTTTTATTCTTCATCAGTTAGCCAGTCAAAATTAATTACCTCATTCACCTTGGAATTATAAGGTGTGTATTTTACTACTACCTGATTTGCATCTCTTTCAAAAGATTCCAAAAATTAGCCAGTACTAATGATTTTATCCATACAGCTCACCAACAAGTCATAATCTGAGTCATTACAAATTAATTTAATTTGATCATTGATGACCTCACCTGCCTGACCCTGCCACAACTAGAGTGACCTGATTTTCCCCTGCTCATCAATTATATCAGGTAACAATGTGTTACCCCAATCATTAAAATTCTTCACCAACTCCCTAATCTTCCTACTCAAGTCATCTGGTAAGGTCTGAAAACCTTGCGATGATTTTACTAACACATGAGTAGGCTTTAATTATTGGGGCCTATTGTTTGTGTCAAACCTCGAGGCCTTATACATGACATCTAGATCACTGGCCCTAGGGATCCAATTTCCAATCATTGGTATCACTACCTCCTGATCCCTATCAATATTCTTTATTACATATAATAGAAAAGGATATAAACAATGTATAGATAGCAATTTATTATCAACCTTTTCATTCAAATTCCTTAAAACAGTAGTAACAATCTATTTTTGCTTTGAAAGAGATCCCTCCTCACTTACCCTTGAAGATGCCTGTAACTCATCAATTCTTTGCAAGAGCTACTTCTTTGTAGGATCAAAATAGCACTTTGTTTCTTCATAAATTTCCTCTAAAGAAGGGGTGAAGGCAAGATTCTGATTGGGAGACCCTAGTGTAGAAACAATTGGAGAAGCAAGAGGCACTGACCCTATTGTGGAAGGTAATGTACTGGTCCCTAGAGCACTTGATGTCTCCCTAATTTGTCTATACTTGAACCTTTCCACCTCATTTTGCAACTCAACATTCCTCTATTGCATCTTGTTGTATTCTTCAATCAAAAGGTTATACTTCTCTATTATACTTTTCTTTTCATCCTCCTCCCTTTCAGCAGTCTTTTGGGCCATTCTAGCCACATTCACAGTTAAACTAGTGGCCTTGGTGGTTGAGGTCTTTGAAGCTCTCTTTATTATTAATCCCCCTCTGAAATTTGGATTAATGTATGTAATATTTGGCGTGGGGCCAATGCCTAAATTACCAAGGTTTCATACTCTTCACTAAAAGTAGAATCTTGAAGTGTTGCCTTGACTTTTTCTTCAGATTCTTGGAAGGGATGCTTGGACTTCATAATAGAATTAAAGGCCACTGCATCTGCAATGTCCCATTTAGGAAGAATCAATACACCAGCTTGACTCACCAATTCTTTTCCTTTCTCAGGAGTGATGTTCTTAAACTCTTCCATTAATTCAGCTTTCACTTCCTCATCATTCTTCTGGTCTGACCTGTCAGGTCTTAGTTCTCTTCTCTCCTTACATTTATTTTTATATTCTTCAAACTTCATCCTCCATACCAATTGCAAGAATACAAGAGTCTTTACAAATGCATTGTCATCTAGAAACTCCTTACATGCTTCCATTCTTGCATCTTGCACACTTTTTCCTTTCATATCTAAATCAGATAAAACCAATTCAGCTGGCCTAGGAGGGGAAGGCATACCAACTTGCATGTCCTAATCAGTAACAATAATTTCATCCATCAAACTCTCCTGTGATTGATCAGTTATTTTCCTTTTAGGGCTTCGCTCAGATGGTGGTGATGGGGGACTATCTTCTGGTGATGACTCTAAATCAATGATCCTAATTTCCCCATGCACTTTGAATTTTGGACTTGGTTGTGAAGGAAACTTCATAATTTGCTTCCCCTTTCTGCCCACTTCTTCCTCATCACTGTTGCTATCCTTTTTCTCCTATAAATGGGCCACTTTTCTATAGGATGGTATGTTGGCCTTGTTTTAAATGGTCTAGCATCTTGTTCTTGTACACCTAGACTCAGCTCTAAGTTTACTTTTTTGGTTCTCAAAGTTCCCATAATCTCTTTGAAGTTCTTTATCAGAAAATCAATTTTCTTATGGTGGGGACTGAACTGCAATAGTGGATCATATTTCGGATCCATGTTGTGCACAATATATAATAGCTTATCATAAGCTATCCATTTCTCCTTGTTCAACTCCTGCTTATTTAGGTCAAACTCATTTCTGATAAGGTCCTCAGGAAAGTTGAACTCATGCACAAACTTTCTAGCCTTTATTCTTTGTCTAAAAAGGGTAAAGAAACCCTCAAGATCATGTTGCCACTTTGGACCACATCTCAAATGATAATCCTCAAAGAATTTCTCAAAGTGCACCCAACCTCCTTTTGAAAAGGCAAAATCAGATACCATTGTATAATCAGGGAAAAATGTTCCCTTACCCCTCTCTATGAGGTTTTCCTCATGGATGCAACCTATCTATCACATAACTTCTGCAAACCCCACTCTTGGTGGCACATTGTATGGCAGTATATGAGGGGATCCTTGAAAACCATATACCCTCAAAATAGTGTTGATTGGGTATGGGATAATGTCACCCCAGTTATGTTTGACTTTTAATTATGGCTTCCTCCCCTTTGGCCTGAGAAAATCATGTAATTCTTTAGGAATCCTAGGTACATTCACCATCAATCTAGCCCTCAATTTGGAAGTAAAACAATTATCAAATTGCACATAACTAGTGCTTTCCTTATTACAAGATAAATCTGCAGCCCATATTTGTATTGGCATTCTTTCTCCATCAACCAATTGCCTTAATTTCATCTTCTCAGAGAAGAAGTCAACATTCTTGAATAAAAACATATGCATCAGCATAGAATACCAAAAGAATTGAGTGTCGGTATCATTTTTCTGTAGCTTTGACAACCACTCATGTATCGCCAAGAAAGAAGCAAAGTCATATGTGACAGAGAAGTTAAGTTGTTGTATTTGCACCCCCATGAACATGTATGCAATGGGAATCACCGCACCAGGACTGAAACCCAAAATCTGACACAATGAATAAAAAGTGGCTAGGAAATGATTTGCAAAACAATTTAATCTGAAAGGTTCCTGGTCACTGGGGCTGATATGAAATCTTGAACCTCTTGCCCTAGCCAGATGAGGTGGAAGCAATTTAGCTCTGAAAAGATACTTCAACTTTGCATATTCCTATTTCATTTCCTCAAGGTTGATAGGCACCAAGTCCTCACTCGGTTCACTCAAGTCAAAAATCCATTGAATATCACCTCTATTAATGCCTAAAAAAACCTTTCCATCATTATCCCTAATTACCCGTGTGACAGGGTCATATCTTGCAGCTATTGCCCTAAGCAAGTCTACATCAGGGAAAACATTCGGTACCACCAGCTTCCCCATATCATACATCCATCCATTTGAAAAAGGTTGAGGAAAATTCCTTTGTCCATACCACAATCTGAACATTTCCAAACCCATGAGAGGAACCCTAGCATCGACTATGTTGGAACAATTGTATACTAACCCCTCCCCCAGGATTTTCCCTCACATGAGAACCAATCCCTTTTTTATATCATTCGTTGACAAGGGAAATTGATCCAAGAAATCATCATACATGTTTCTTTTTAAATATTCAATCTAGCCAGAATGTTGCTTGGGTGGTGCCATCTCAGACAAACTAGGGCTTCTTATAACTTCACACTTCAAATAGCTAGGACTATCCAGAGATATGAAATTACAAAACAAAATATTGCAATTTCTCACAATTTAAATAAACTATAGCCCTAAAACATTTATCAACAAGCCCTATGATAAGTACAACAAATATTTTCCTTAATTCAAGAATAGAGTGACTGGGAAACACATAAATTAACTCATGACTCTTTTCACAGAAATCCCAAATTCTAGTTTTCAGGGTTCACAACCTTGCTCTCGGCTCTGAAACTACTTCGCAAAATACCTAAATGCTTTGTGACACACATAAAGAAGGAGATTTGATTTTATTTTGATCAAATTGTGCCAGTAAATGTCTCATCCGCCATTAAAGCTCACTCATGCGCTACAGGAACAACTCCAACCATATTTGATGCAGATTTAAATTTGAGCTGTCGATCCTTCATTTTGATCAAATCATCGATGACTACCTTCAAAATAGGTTGACACAATCACCAATATGGCCATAAGGGGCCCACCATACCATACGCTGCGAAGGAATTCCACGTGGTGGTTGCCCGCGATATTGCAATCGGTAAAAATCCTGCAACTTCAGATCACGCAATGGTGGGAAACCGCAGATCTTGAGCATCAATGATCTCGTTCCTTCAACACATTTATCAGCCCTATCATTAACCCTTGAGCAGCTTTTCCATCAATATTATAACACATCCATCGATCTAAATCACGTGCATCTTAAGAGCACTTTAGTAACCTACCTTTTAATGTATTTAAGACCAGATTAATGTTCCACGACATTTCCTTTATTCTTTCGGCTTCATCAAATGAGACACATGGTGACCTCCCGTGATATCGTGATCAACAAAAGAACTGTGGTGGGGCCATTGTGGGATGGTAGGGAACGGTTGAGATCAAATAGTAGTTGATCAACGATCGCGCAATTTCATCCTGTAGAAGGACACGTGGCGATCGCCTGCGATATCACAATCGGTAAAAATCCTGTAGCTTCCGATCACGCGATGGCAAGAAACCATTGATATCCGAAGGCAATTTGATCAACAGTAGCGCGAATTCAATCCCTTCTGCAAAATAAAACATTCATTAAAAAGGATCAGGGGACATCACTAGGCCAACGGTAAATGACATAAGTTGTTTTTTAAAAGATGAAACATGGGGCCAACTGAGACTTTGGAAATAAAACCCTGCGGAGGAAATAAAGCATTAAAATCAAAGGGACCCGGCCTAGACGAAACGATATGACATAAGTTGTTTTCAAACCCCATCAAAAGTAACAATGAAATAGAACCTATCCAAAGCGTGAAATAAACATTAGGGTTTTACATGAAGACAAAGCTAAAACCCCAACCCTTAGAAAACTCAAACACCATGAAAAACCAGATACATCAGGCAAGGCATGAGTGAAAAACAAGGAGCAAAATACTGAAGTTCCATCAGTGGCTCCAGTTGAGGATGTTCATTCCATTGGAATGAAGCAAAAATCTAGAATCTTAGGTAGAGCAGACCAAGATGCAGAGACGACCAAAAAGGGACTGTTCGGACAAAACAACCCCAACTATGTACAAAATAAACAAACCTAAACTACTATTCATGGAAAAGAATACTTCAAGTGAAGTATAACTTCAAGAACTGTCCATGAACTGGCAGTTCCAAAAGATCTCCTATCATATCTTTGAGGAAGTTCTCAAGGATCTTATATGTTATGTGTTAAATCTGTCATAAACCCTTAGATGTTTATGAATTTGACTCCCTCAATGGATATATCGCACTGATGTAAGTTGTACTAATTTGTATGGTTTAGTATTTTTATTTCTTTACCTAGCACTTGCTACAAATTGCAAATTAATGACTATTTTACACTATGGAATGTGTTGTAGTTATCTCATGCTCCAAATAGTTGATATTACTGATGAACAACCAATTATATTTAGTATTATGCTATTATGTTGAGCTATTAAATGAGATTATTTGTTGTTGTTAATGTTGTTTATGATAATGCTACAGAGGTTGTAAATGCATTAAGGGATCACCCTCCTGGGTCTTGGAGAGCCCAAAGTGTAGGAGGTCTTTAAAATCCTCATCAGTTGGTCTAGGTCCTTCGAGCTTCCCTTGATTGGAATTGGAAATTCCATAGGTAAATTAGAAGACCAACCCGGTTACAGTAAAAACAACCAACAGGTGGAGGGGAGGGAGTGGGAGAGAGATAGATGGTAGAGGGTTAAGGGTAGAGGGTAGGTATAAGAGGAGAGAGAGAGAGAGAGACTTGAGAGGGAGAGGGGTAGGAGGGTGAGACTTGAGAGAGAGAGAGGGAGGAGGGAGGGAGTGAGAGATATGCAGAGGTTTAATGGCTTAGAGTTTAAGGGGTGAAGGGCGAGGGTTATGGGTTGCAGAGGGAGAGATAGAGGGAGGAGTGAGAGAGAGAGACTTGAGAGAGGGAGAGGGGTAGGAGGGTGAGACTTGAGAGAGAGAGGGAGGGAGACAGTGGGAGAGAGATAGAGGGTAGAGGGTTAAGCGTAGAGGGTAGAGGGTTTAAGGGTTCAGAGTTTAAGGGTTAATGGTTTAGGGTTTAGGTTGGGGCTGCAGAGGGAGAGAGATGAGGATGAGGGAGAGAGAGATAGAGGCAGAGACAAGTGGATTTAAGGCTTAAGGGCAGAGGGCTAAGGCAGAGAGAGAGAGAGAGAGAGAGAGGAGGGGAAAGGGAGAGGGGAAGAGAGGAGGAAGGGGAGAGAGAGACCTGAGAGAGGGAGTGGTACTAGGATGGAGAGACTTCAGAGAGAGAGAGAGGGAGGGAGTGGGAGATAAATAGAGGGAGAAAGGGTTAAGGGTAGAGGGTAGAGGGTTTAATTCTTTAGGGTTTAAGGGTTAAGGGTTAAGGGTTTAGGGTTTAGGGTTTAAGGGTAGAGGGGAGACACATAGAGTGAGTGAGTGAGAGATAGAGACCTAAGAGAGGGAGAGGGGTAGGAGGGAGAGACTGAGAGAGAGAGAGAGAGAGGGTGAGGCAGAGGCTCAAGGGTTTAGGAGTTTAAGGCTATGGCTTGGCTTGCGGTTGGGCGGGGTAGAGAGAGGAGGAGACAGAGAGAGTGAGGAGAGAGAGAGACCTAAGAGAGGAGAGGGGGCAGGAGGGGAGAGACTCTGAGAGAGAGAGAAGGGTAGAGGTAGAGGGCAGAGGGTAGAGAGTTTGGCTATTTGGGGCCTAAGGGCTATGGCCTAGGGATTATGGGTAGAGGGAGAGAGATAGAGGGATCCAAAGGTGGAGAGAGAGAGGGAGGAGGAGAGAGACAGAGTAGAGGGTTAAGGTAGAGGGTAGAGGGTAGAGGGCTAAGGGTGGTGGAGGGAGGAGATAAGAATGAGGAGAGAGAGAGAGACCTGAGAGAGGAGAGAGGGCAGGAGGTGAGACTCTGAGAGAGAGAGGGAAAGAGGTAGGAGGGAGAGAGACATACCCAGAGGGCCAAACACAGAGGCAGAGGGTTTAAGGGTATGGCTTAGGGTTTAGGGAGGGAAGAGAGATATGGGTAGAGGGTATAGATAGTTTAAGGGTTTAGGTTAAGGTGGAGGAGAGAGATAGAGGAGGAGGAGTGAAAGAGACCTAAGAGAGGGAGAAGGTAGGAGGGAGAGACTTGAGATAGAGTGAGTGAGTGAGAGAGAGACCTGAGAGATGGAGTGGTGCTAGGTGGGAGAGACTTGAGAGAGAGATAAAGGAGGGTTAAGGGTTGAGAGAGACCTAAGAGATGGAGAGGGGGTAGGATGGAGAGACTTGAGAGAGAGAGGGGGAGGGAGTGGAAGAGAGATAAAGGGAGGGAGGCTTAAGGGTAGAGGTTAGATGGTTTAAGGGTTTAAGGTTTAAGGGTTAAGGGTTTTGGGTTTTGGGTTAAGGGTATATGGAAGTGTTGGTTTTGTTTTACAATGTAACCAAGTTGGTCTTCTAATCTACCTATGGAATTTCCAATCCCAATCAAAGGTAGCTCGAAGGACCTGGACCAATTGATGAGGACTTTAAAAAAGCCTCCTACACTTCGGGCTCTGCAAGACCCAGGAGGGTGATCCCTTAATGTGTTTACAACCTCTGCACCAATATCATAAACAACATTAACAGTAACAAATAATCTCATTTAATAGCTCAACATAATAGGATCACCAAAAGTGTAGGACTTGTCAAATGAAGGTATATTATTGACACCTATCCCTTTGCTATTCACTTGTTAGGAGTTATTAATGACTATCCAAAGAGAAAATGAGATAGTGGCAACAACCATTTATATTATTTATCTTACTGCAACCCATTTCATGGCTATAGTCATGTTGTCACCCAATGTAGATTTATTTTTTCAAATTCATAGATAACATGAAGACAAACCTGTAGCCTTTAATGGTACTGCTCTTATTCATGACTATGCTTTGTTCCCTTGAAGCACCATGATTCATGATGGTTTTTATGATGAATATCTTCATTAAAACACCCCTATCCAAGTATATGCCTTCACTATTATAGCCTATTTCTGGAATGGATGATCAATGGTATGAAAAGGTAAAAATACAACTATGCTTTGCTTCCTTCACTACTTGTTGATTGTTGATTGTTGTTCATATACACTTGTACCATTGTAATGCTTGATGTGCTACATGAACCTGCATGGCTATTTTGTAGCATAACCTCATAGTTGTTGTTCATATACACTTGTACTATGGCCTTGGCTTCCAAAATGAGACCTCTCCTGAATCATAACTGCTTAATTGTCATTTGTAACTTTTTGTTTCTTGTATGAAATCATGATCCATGTTGGATCAATCATGATGACCAAAACCCCTACATGAAAGTTTATGAGCATAGCAATTGTATCTCGATCACATGATATGAGGGTTCCATTGTTGTCATAAACCTCTTGTAATGACATGTTTTCAATAGGCATATTATCTGTGTCAACTAGAGTTGATGTTTCTTGAATGTATTTTCCTTTTATGCCTTTCCTTAAAACATCATGCATTGAATGTTATCTAGCAACTTGTTCACCTAATGTTTGATTGTGAAGGCCTTGAATAGAGCCTTATGCAACTTTAGATTTTGTTTTTTTTGTTGTCCTTCATGAGACCATTGTAGCATGCATTGTTGGTTGTCCTTATCAATGACAATGACCTTTACCTATTGCATTCACTTTCACCAGTACACCCATGAATGAATAATATCAATCCCCTTTGCCTCTTGTAGCTAGCTCTTGCAAAGGTGTTGTCCTTGTACTTGTATCATGACCTTGATTCAACCATTGCTCTTATTTTGTTAAGTGTAATGAATACACATAGTATCATCATTTTATCTTTATTGGACAGCCACCTATCACATATGTGGGTGACCTAACAACTCACCTTCCTATGTGATGTGTGACTTTCCAATAGGGTTATGGTGAGAGAGGCTTGACAACAACTTGAAATGCTTCCTCATTGTTTAAAAGATGCATAATTGAACTTGATGCATCTATGAAGTCACTTCCTTTATAAACAAATCATGGATCTTCTTAAGAAGATTGAAGGACATATCAACACAATATGTTGCATCTTTTGAATCTATCCTTTCTTGTCCTGTCTTATGTTCCTTTCCTATCCTATTTTATTTTACTAGTCTTTTATGGTATTGGGAAAATACTAAGGTTAGAGTTTTGTCTTTGACTAAATCCCTCTATCTCTCTCCCCTCTACCCATAACCCTAAACCCTTAACCCTTAAACTCCAAACCCTTAAACCCTCTACCCTCTACCCTCTCTCTCTCTCAAGTATCTTCCTCCTACCCCCTCTCCCTCTCTTAGGTCTTTATCTATCTCTCACTCACTCCCTCTATGTGTCTCCCTTAAACCCTAAACCCTAAACCCTTAACCATAAACCTTAAACCCTTAACCCTTAAACTCTAAACCCTTAAACCCTCTACCCTCTCGTTTAACCCTCTACTAGCCCATATCTCTCTCCCACTCCCTCCCTCTTTCTCTCTCTCTCTCTCAAGTCCATGGGTAGATTAGAGACCAACCTGGTTACATTGTAAAACAAAACCAACACTTCCCTCTACCCTTAACCCAAAACCCTAAACCCTTAACCCGCCTCCCTCTATCTGTCTTCCACTCCCTCCCTTTCTCTCTCTCTCAAGTCTCTCCCTCCTACCCCCTCTCCCTCTCTTAGGTATTTATCTATCTCTCACTCACTCCCTCTATGTGTCTCCCTTAAACCCTAAACTCTAAACCCTTAACCGTAAACCTTAAACCCTTAACCCTTAAACTCTAAACCCTTAAACCACCTACCCTCTACATTTAATCCTCTACCATCTGCAGGTATGCAAAATTTTCTCTACTTACATTCATTTTGTCACAGCGATAAGTTATCATTGGTGAGAATCGTAGCGATACACTTAGGACCAAAGGAATAATTCTCGGGGAGACTTAGAATGTCGGTATGACTGCATGACACCATAGCAACATATGATCTATTAGCTATCGGTGAGACTCAGAATATCAAAGAGACTGTGTGACACAAAAGCGATATGTAATATTAACAGTCGAAGAGACTCAAGGCGTCAGAAAAACTACATGACGTATTAGAAAGTGTCTAATAAACATGGAAAATGACCGATTAAAACAATTCCCCAAGATTTGAATACGAAGGGACATGACTTGATTGATCTCTCATCGATGGTACATTTCAACAAATATTTTTTTTTTTTAAAAATGCATTGTTTCGTCAAAATTTTGACGAACTCAACCGATGAATCACCGATAAGGTCTGACAAAGTTGCTATAGCTGCGACGAAGAATTCATCGTAACTCCTTGTCTATTTCATCGCAATTTCGACAAAGTCCACCGAAGAATCACGGAAAAGGTCCGATGAAGGCTTCATCGTAACTCCTTGCCCATTTCGTCGCAATTTCGATGAACACCACCAACGAATCACATAAAAGGTCTGATGAAGTTGTTTAGCTGTGAGGAAGGCTTCAACGTAAATACTTTCCCATTTGATCAAAATTGTGATGAACTTCTAGTGTTCTTTCGACACTTCGAAAGAGCCATTGCAATTGCATTTTGGTTGTAACTCATCGGTGGATACACAAAGTTGTCATCGATATTCCAATGAACATCTGACTCATTTGATGATGCCAACAACTAATGAATTTGCGCCGTTATTTCGATGTTTAATTCATCATCGGACTTGCAATGAAAAAACATCAACGAAAATGTTTTCGTCATTTCATCGCTTTTCTGACAAAGATTTGTCGAATGATCGATGAACATCTGTCGGAAAATGGTGTCAAATTCAGTAGTGTGGGGGCATACATTGTCATTATTCTTTTGCATATTACAACTCATGTTTCATTGTGTAGTCTTCTTACTTCATGCGATGCATATTTCTCTTTTTGGTTACACTGGGTGTGATGTCGTTCAAGAACATGATCTCTCTTAGAATATTATATTCCTCTTAGTGGCTTGATGCGACACAATGTATCCCCTAAGTTGTGAATCTTCTATTCTTCGATTGGTCCTCTCTTGGAGAAATACGCACAATGTTCCCTAAGTTAATACCTTGCATGAACTAAGAAAAACTACTTTGAATGTAGCTTACACTACCTTTTGTAGTTACAATAACTGTTATATGGCCACCTTGCATAACACACTTTTCTTTCTTGTGGAGCCATCCTACTTGTTCATGGGTTTCAAGCATACAAATTTTTGCTTTCCTCGTGAATCCTACTATTCATGTTGTGTGGCACCTTATCAAAGTTATTAGGAGGTATAGCTTTGGTATGGGTAGTGTATGGGAGCTGAACTTAGGTGTGACTTTCCCATAGCCACTTTCTTTTTTGTGTGAGTGCATATTGGCCATGTGCGTATGTTTCTTTGGTGGCTCACCTACTAGACAACCTGAGGTTCCACTAGCCCTTGTGATCATGCATTTGGTTTGCATAGTGGACATCACATTCCATTTTTAAATGAATTTTTAGAAAAATAGCTTAGATCTGATCCACATCACATTGGACAAACATCGAGGCATGATCCTCCCTCTAATTTCTTTTTCATTCTTCTTAATGTCTTTGGCAGTGTACGCTTGTATCTTGTTGTTGCTTCATATACCATTCTCACTCATGTTCTTTTGTGCTTGTGTTGGTTTTCCATAGGACCTTGATCCTAGGGGCTTGATCATCCCTCTTGATCATTTTCATCCTATCTCATGAAAAATTGGTACACTCGGATCCCTCTTGATGCGAGTTCGTATACTTCAGTGCGAGTTTGAAGCAAGTTCCTCCTCTCACTAAAGTAAGGGCTAAATGTAGTGTAGAAAAATGCATCCCTTTACATTTTTACACTTGTTTGGGCCCTCCCTGCTGAAATTGGGCTTCTTTATGCCTTATTGGTCCTATTTTACCATCCATAAGCCTTATTTAATGAATTTATCTGAGGATAATCCTGACACTTAACTAATGACGAATCATAGTTCATGATTTTGGGTTGTGTGTTCTAGATCTAGTAATCTGCGACTCATACACCACCTTGGGCATATGGGTCACACCTAGGTTTTGAGGCCTAATCCTGAATATTGCATAGAACTTAACATTTCTTCAAATTTTTGTCCCAGGCTTAGGCTACTGGGACTCATATGCCCCAAATGGCATATGAGTCCTGCTTTAGCTTGGACCTATTTTGAATTCAATTCTTGCTGGGATTTTATTCTCCTAGATCTAATTTTGGCTTGTAGTGTTGTAATTTCAAGAAATTTGGCATAAAAAAGTATAAATACAAGGTTAATTCACATAATTTCTCCTAATATTTTCAAGAGAGAATTCCTATAGTAACGTTTATGATCAAGAGCATTCAAGAGCTAATTATCAAGCATTTTGGAGCTATATTCAAGATTCAAGCATCATGTGTGTTATTGATCTAACATTTGTGATGTAGGTCTTCATGATTCAAGCAAGCATTCAAAGACATCATCTCATATCAATAATCAAGAGTCAATATCCACATACATTGAATCCATTTCACATAATATTGCAACTTTATTTCAAGGGTTTGGTGAGTTGCAACATTGTATTTTGTTCATTCATCATTCCTTCATTCTATTTCATTTCATTTCAAGGTTTGATTACCAAAATGGGGTTTGACCAAGGAAAACCCCTATCCACTAGAAAAACATCTTTCTCCCTCTACATGTGTGATTACAGATCTAGGTGTTTTGAGGCTTGAATATCCTTTGAAGACAAAGTTGCAAGATTAAAGAAAGGTTGTCAAAGTTGTCAAGAATTTTTCATCTTCATGAAAATCACCTACATGCCAGAATTCAAACTTTTAGACTCAAAGATCATAAAGGATACCAGAGTTTTGGAAAAACCCTAATACTAGGACTAAATCACCACCTTGGGTGTATGAGTCCTAGTATACCACTTTTCAATAATTTTTTGTAGATTCTAGTTTACCAGTTGTAGATTCCAAATTTAGCCTAAAACCCTAGATAGGGACTAAATCAACCAGTATGGCATATGAGTCCCTGTACACATCAACAACAAAAAAAATTAAGTTTTTAAGATCTTTTTTAGTCATCTCCAACCTTCCAAGTACTCCTTTGTCATCCTTAGTTTCTTATTCTAATTTTAAGTTTCATTTCCTAGGTCATATAGCTAGATTTTCATATTGCTTTCATATCTTTATTTCTAAGCATGTTCTTAGTGGTGAAACCACTTTTAATAACACCTAAGGAGACCTTGTAACAACGTATTTTCCTATTTGGATCATTAGGTTGAGATATTTAAGGTTACCTTTAATGAACTAAGAGTGAAATAGGTACCCCCTATTTGTGTTCCATCTCCTAAGAGGTGGAACCCTATTTCCGACTGTTCAGATTGAAATGACTATTGGATGTTGGTACAACCTTATAAGGACAAATGGATGATGCAAGGGAATGGATTAAAGATATTTGATGGGGCAGATATGTGGGATAATGGATGGGATGTTGGAAAGTGTATAAATGGGATGATGGAATGAATGTGTGATGGGGGAATGTTTTCCAGACCAACATTGGAACATATGGTAGTGGATGTGAAATGCTAGGAGGATTATTGGGAGAATAATTTTGAGATGATGGAGGAGTGGGGATAGTGAATTTCAGGAAATAAGGACCCAAGAGAGAGTTAGGAGATGGAGGATGCAAATGATTATCTTTTGAATTAGCAACTTTGGATATTGTTATGGATGTTTCATTTGAAGGCATTGCATTTTTTTTCTTTAGTGGGCCTTTATGGCCTTTGGAGTTGATGACACTTTTTTATGGGATTTTTCTTTTCTTCATTATGTATTTTTAAGGTCACATTGTGATATTTAGATTCATGTGGATGTTTGGATCTATGCATGTTTTCTTTGACATCCAAAGTGATTCTAATAGCAATAGGATGGGTATGAGGAGATGCATGATGTGGAGAGAATATGAATGGAGTGATAGAGGTATGATTTTGGAGGTGATGTGTGGATGGTGGATGCATAGTTATGTGCCTTTGTTGATCATGATTAGGGAATATGAGAGTTGATTTTTATTATGGGTGATAGGGATAGGTGATTGATGGATGAGGAGATGAATAGGATGAGATGGAAGAGGTGATGTTGGGATATAAGGTCCTAAAATGGAATTAGTATATAGAGTATGTGTGATGGTGGATGGAGGGACATAAGAACCCAAAATGGATTTGGAGGATGAAGGAGGAATATGGATGGTTCTTTTGAGGTGATATGATGAAGGATGGGGGATGGTGACAAATGTTTTGGTGGAGTGATGGGAAGAACCTATTATTCATTTGGAAGAGGCTTGATTAGGATGTACAAAGGTTGTACCAACATTTGTGGATTGTGAGTCTTGAGATATATATCCAAGACCTTGTGTACGTGGGTGTTCTTTGACATGGATGGGCTCCAATATACCTTTCTCATGAAGGCCTAAGCCTTTGCTTTGATAGTTCATAATCTTGAGCATTCAGTTTATAGTAGGATGCTTGTTATTTTGGAAGTATTATGTGAGTCCATTATTAGGTGGAGGAGGATAGGTGGAGTATATGCTTTACTTTTTTGCTGTAATTTAACCACCATGGATGAATGTAAGAGGATCAAGGGGATATGGAGTTGGTATTTGGATAGTTTGGATATGTGGTGATAAATGATCATGAGATTGATATGATGGGATGGTAGGATCTTGATTTGGAGGAGGAGGTGATAAGGAATCATGAGAGGGATCTATGACAAGGGGATCATGGGATGGAGTGGATGAAGGAATATGATCTTGAGATGGAGTAAATGGGATGGGAGGATCTTGATTTAGATGTGAGGATGATAAAGGATCATGGGAGGGATCATGGGATGTAGTGGATGAGGGACTATGATCTCGAGATAGAGTAGACGGGATAGTGGGATCATGATGTGGATGAGGGGATATGTTGGTATAATTTAGAACAAGATCTTGGCATGTTTATACTTGTGTGGGTGGCATGATGATAGAGGAGTGTTGGATGGACTTCTCAGATGGGGTGGGTGGAAGGGTAGAGGAGTCATGGGGTTCATGGAAGTGGATTTGGTTAATGTGAGGAGTAGGAGAATGGGATTCAATGGATTCAGTGGGTTTGATGGTTTCAACTATTTGGATGGTGTTAGTATTAGGAATATTAATGATTGGTGTAGGATGGAGAAGGGCCTCATCACTAGTGACCATACATGGTGGAGTGGGGTGGCATGGCTGCACGACTTGAAGATGTGGATTTGGGGATGTCTTCTTTTTCATGAGTCCTTAGATGACATATAATATGAGATATTTGCATATTTTAGGCTTAGATGAGGTGATGTGAATAGATGAAGGATTATAAATGGGTGGAGGACTAGGATTATGGATTGGTGGATTAGGATTAGATGGAGGAATGGGACTGGATGGAGGACTAAGAGTAGGTGGAGGATTGGTCGGTGGATTAAGATTAGAGGGAGGATAAAGGTATGATGGATGGGAGGGAGGATTAGGATTGGGATATGGTGGAGTGAAATATGGCATGAGATAGGAAGATGTGAGTGGTGGGGTGAGATAGGACATGGATGAGGGATAAAAATAAGACAAAGTAGATGGTGGGTGGGGATCATGGATAGGAGGAGTAGGATTATGGATGGGGATATGGTGTGGAGGATAATGAGATGGTAGATTTGGAATAGGAATGGAGTGTGATTGTGTTATTGTGTGAATACAGAGGTTGAGATGTTTGATAAGTGGGAGAAGATAGAGATATGGATATTGAATGAGAGGGATATGCAGAGGATAGATAAGTGGGAGATGTGGATGAGGAATAGGATGGAGAAGGTGATGGTAGAGATAATGGATTTCCCTTGTTAAAGGTAGCATAAGGATCACTAGTGGGTTTGAATGGAGGCATGATGGGATAGATTGGATGACTGATTGGAATTTGGATAAAACTTTGGGAAAGATTACTAGTGATGATAGCATCAAGGGGATCATTTTGTACTCGTCTTAATCAACAAGACTTTCAATGTCATCTTGAATGTAAGTGGGATCTCCCTTGACTACTATTTTTGGTTGCATTGAATGATTCATGATGTTGGATTGGATGGAAATGGATGAAAGTGATGGAAATAAATGATTAGAAGATAAATGAAATGTATTAGAGGAAAATGGGAGATTTTTTTTTTATGTTAGAATATATTAGATGGGGATGTACTAAAGCTCAGATTGGGATGTAAATTAAGCTCAGATTAGGATTTAATTGAATCTCAAACAAGGATTTGATTTAAGATTAGATTAGGATTTTATTTAAGCTCATATTAGGATTGGATTGAAGCTTATGTTAGGATGATTGGAAGATATGGTGTGAGGGGATCCTAAGCTCAAGGATGCAACTAAAATAATGGGGTGATTGTTGGATGGATGGAGGATAGCATCCTCTCAACTATGATCGAGATCCTATGTCAAAGCTCAATTTAATGGATTTCCTACTTGAGATTGGCTAAGTTCTCAAGCAAGAGGAGTTATCAATACAAGCTATACCTTTGGATCGAAGTGAAATAGTTCAGACAAGGGATTACTAACTTGGGATAGGCTAAGTTCCCAAGAAAGCATTATGATGGATGATTGATTTAGGATTTAGGATCTCAATTAAGTATTTGAGGTTGGATTTTGGATTGTGGATGGTTTGGATGTTGATTAGGATGGGGTTAGATGACTCCTTGCTTAGAGGGGATGATGTTTGGATAGGATGATGATAGTTGATGAGATGAAAGTGGTCATTTGGAGACAAATATGGAGCAAAAGAATGATTGGATTATGGTTTTGGAATCAGGATGATATAGGCTAACTATGACATGAAGGATTGACTCTATGGATTTTACATGGGAAGTTAATTTTCCCAAGAACAGAGTGTATTCACCTCTATAGGTAGAGCAAATGCCTAAGTGCAAAAACACCTATTTGAGTAATGGATTCACCTATGAGGGAATGACATGTAGATTGTATGGATGATGGAAGCGAGATCATCCAAGAACATACCAGAAAAACCTGTGAGGGATGACTAGGTGTATGGACTGAAAGCATAATCACCCAAGAGAAAAGTGTATTCACCTATGTAGGAAGGAATATATGGACAAGAAAAGAAAATTCTCCTAAGAGAAGAGTAAGATCGCCTATCTAATAGAGGATGGTATGGATGAGAAAGGAAAATTTTCCCCTAAAGGGAGCAAGATTACCTATCTAGGGATGATGGTATGGATGGGAAAGGTAGATTCGCCTTGAAGGGAGCAAGATCACCTATCCAGGGATGACAGTATAGATAAGAAATGTAGATTAGCCCCTAAAGGGAGAAAGATCGCATATCCGAGGGATGACGGTATAGACAGGAAAGCAAAATTCAACCCTAAAGGGAGTAGGATTTCCTATTCGGGTGATGCGAGACCAAAATGATTGAACTAGATGAGGGGACATAAATGCTCTTTGGAGAGCAGATTCTCTTCTATAAAGAGTGGATATTCCTTGGTAGGATAGAGGGACTTGATGGAAAAGGATAGATAGAGAAATCAAATAGTCAAACATGGACTAGGATGGACAAAAGATAATCACTGGTATGCACAAGGAGACATGCCAAGCAACACAAACCTAGATTATTCAAGTGGGTTTGTAAAATTAGTGTAGGCTCACCACCCCGAGGGGTCAACACTTTGTGATACTCAGGTGGAGCACCCTTTCTCACGAAGGTGGATAGGTAGAGATCCAGTGACATAGGATCGTCAGCAGATGCCATGGGCACACCTTCTTTCTATCCTCAAGAACTACCAAAGTTCACCTGAAGATTTCTATCTCAACCTAAGGGAGTACATGGTGAGTAGCTTCTTAACTTCTTAGCTGTGAAGTAAATTGGCATCCGTCATTTGAACTTAATTTTCTATGCTTATTTACTTTTGCATTTATGGCAGTACCTATAAAATTGACCTTAACAAGAAGAGTTAATGTTGCAACATGGTAGAAAGTCAATTTGTTAGACAACATACATATTTTAAACTACCAAACTAAAAAGAACCAGTTTCATTTATTGAAATCAAAGAGTCATTTTATTAGGAAAAAGGATAAAAATATATTAAGAAAATTAAAGTTGCATTTATTACAATGTATGTTTCAAATATGAAATAAACTCTCATCATGAAGCATAATGAAGAAATTAATCATAATAGTGATGAAACAATTAAAGAAGCTCTTGAGTTTTAGCTAAGGATAATGACTACTAGTCCATAACATTCCATTTATCAACATTATTAAAGGTCCATTTAGCCAAACAATCAGCCACCTTATTCCATTCTTGAGGAATATTGACAAAATAAATGTACTCAAAATTAGGAACTATGAATGGTTGATCTAGACCTGATCAAACATGATCAAACAATCCAATGTTAGTCAATAAAAAAAATCTAAAACAAACATTCCCCATGAAATTCATTCAAACACCAAGAACAAGAAACAAAGCAAAGTAAATCAAATGAAAGCTAACAAATCTTGTTCAAAACATTCAATCCAGCATCCCATGGGGGAATTGGTGCTTCCTTGATGTGGAAAGAAGCCCTTTCTCAATTCCTTGCAAATATTTTGATGAACTTGATGATGATTGTGTGCTCCTTGATGAAATTTGAAATAACCTAGATAAGATTGATGAAAAACTATGAAAACTTGGATGAAATGTTGATGAACTTGCTCAAAAATCTATAGATAGTAATCTTGCATAAAGTTGTGGATCCTAAATCAATAGAGAAGTCCTCAATTTATAGAAAAGAAGGATGGAGAAATGAGAAATAGGAAGGATGTGGGATTAAACTTGACCTAATGGCATTGTTCCACTTGCCAACATGCTATTGAAGAGAGGTGGAGCACATTTTGATCAATGCAATAAGGTGGAATTTGAAATTCAAAAGATGGCTTCTAGAGGAAGAGTTGAAAGATGAGTTAATGCCACTTGGCTCAAGAAAAAGGACATGTAAGAGACTTAAATGCCATGTTGGAGGACAAGTCCTTTTGGGAGGGAGATTTCAAATTGGGGGAATATTCCAAAGAGATGCCATTTAGAATGGAAATAGAAGAATTAATAAATCAAATAAATTGATTTACTTGTGCAAGTTGCAAAATATAATTTGAGGATTAGAGTTAGAGATAGTTAGGATTTAATTAAATTTAGATAGAATTGTTAGAAACCAAGATCAAATTTGCAAACCGAAAAGACCTTCCACAGAAGAGAAAATCAAAAAAAGCAGATAGGTTGCAAAAGAATGTGCAACATAATATTATTCAAGAATTCAATAATTACATGATAATGATTTGCTTTATAAAAGAAAAGTATGCATAACCCTAATCTTATCTTGAGCAACAAGATAGCTCAACAAGATAAGGATGACAACTAATTAACCTAGGAATTGAATAATAACCTAAGTAAACTTATGTAAACGTGTAATTAAATATTAATTACACCAACACCCCCCCATAAGTGCAACTTAGGGAGAAGAAAATTATTATGCAAAGATGAGTCCCAACAACAAGGCCTGATCAGGTACTCATTTACAAATGCAATGATGAGGTAGAGAAGGAAAACCCAGTGGGATAAAACCCCCCTACAATGAGATGAATGCTACAAGAAGCACTGGAAGAACAATGTGGAGTAACACTGGAACCACAATCTGACAAGTAAGGAAAGATACCTCTGTCTATAACTAAAACCAAAACCGGAATCATGATAATGTGACAGCAAACCCGATGCCATAGAATACTGGAAAACTCACCAATTGGAAAAACCCTAGAATTTGTGAAGCAACAGTAGATGAGATGATGACAAAATCTGGAAGCTGTGTATCTCGATGCCAATGCCAAGGTATGACTAAAACTCTTCCATGGGAAGGAGTACCAAAAATAGACTCTGGAACATTAACCATAAAAACATGGCCCTCAAACTGAGAAGAATCTGAACCAATGAGGATCAAGAAACATAATCTCTCAACTGAAGTGTGAACCGATGAATCTGATATGTGTTAAGCAATAGCAAAAAATGTGGCCAAAAGAAACTGGGAAATCAAATAACCCATACAAGTTGCCAAAAAATCAAGATGGATATGGAGATCAAAGTGAAAACTACACTCTAATCAGATTTATTATGCAAGAAACCCCCCTGATGGAACTTTATCATAGTTCATTTATTACAATAACCCAACGATTGTAAAAGGAGAGCATCCTAAACATGTATAAACAGAAAATAACATGATGTGGTATTGAAATGAAGTGCAAATATTCAGGTTTCACTTTTCCAAATGCCAAAACATCCAAGTAATCTCCAAAAGACCCATCGGGACAAATTTGGAATAACGAAACACTTAGGATAGATATAGAAAAAAGTGCATGGGCAGCAATATAGAGCTCCTCAATACCTTTCCAACGCCACAAAGAAGACGAAAATTGGAGATTGTGGTAAAAAGTTATGAGTTTGAAAGCCCAAAATGAACATCTGACTTCAAACAGAAATAAATTTAAGTAAACAGAAAAATACTAGAAAATAAACAAAACCACTGGAAAGTACTCGGAACCAGCTTTCCGGCAATATCTTGTTTTCCTGATTTTGATACCGTATGCCCAAGTTATGACCAAAAGAAAAAAAACTGCTCCTTTAGGGCAAATCAGGGCTAGGAGGGGCAAAGAGGTCGTACGGCCGATGACGTTATGCTGACGTCAACACTTCACTGTGTTAAATTTGATGGCCATCTGGCCGTCGTGGTAAAAAAATTCCCCCTACCGAATTTTTTTTTTCGACTGCCAGTATATTCCTCTGACAGTCGGAATATGCTCTGTACAGTTCGGGAATATTTTACCGAAAGATTCTATAGCCACCGGCGCTGAATGAAGAGCCCTTGGTTGCTGGAAAAATCTGCAGAGTGCCGGAATATTCTTTGCTGACAGTTGACCTGGGGTTGGTCGCGGGCGTAAGCTTCCGGTCACCAATAGGACCACCCGCTGGTGCAGAATGGCCTGCGGGGGCTGAGCGGAGGCCCCTGGTCCTCCATATGACTGGGGTGGAGTTGGAAGGAGCCTGCGGGGGTTGGGCTGCACCACCAGCGGCGGTGGTGGATCGGTGGCCACTCGGTGGTGGATCCATTTTGAACTGGAGGCGCATGCACAGTTCCCCAAAATGACACGTTTCTAAAAAATTAATTTTTTGTGCATCGATCTGTGTGCTGGGGAGGCCGTACAGCCTCCCAGGCAATTTTTTTTCCTTTCGAACCAACTTCACCAAAATTGACGAAACAAAAGGCATTTTTAGGGTTTTTGGCTGCTGTGAACACGATGGTGACCTCCGTTTGTGCTCAAACTGCTCCAAAAATTTGGCTACCCCTAGATCTTGCAAAAAATATTTGAGCTTCAAACCCTCACAGATTTGACAAACGATGGCCAAAATTTGCAAAACAAAAGCCAATCCTAACTTTTTCTAGCACTCTGAATCCAATGGTGAGGCCCGATCCAAAATGCCTCATAGATGAACTCAAGGCATGATACCCTCGAGGAATCTCGAACGAACCCTGCAATGATTTTCTCAAAAAATCTAAGAAGGGGCTGCAAATCAAGGCTTTGATACCATGTTAGAAACTAAGATTAGATTTGCAAACCAAAAAGACCTTCCACAAAAGAGAAAATCATAAAAAGCAGAGAGGTTGTAAAAGAATGTGCAACATAATATTATTCAAGAATTCAACAATTACATGATAATGATTTGCTTTATAAAAACAAAGTATGCATAACCCTAATCTTATCTTGAGCAACAAGATAGCTCAACAAGATAAGGATGACAACTAATTAACCTACGAATTGAATAATAACCTAAGTAAACTTATGTAAATGTGTAATTATATATTAATTACACCAACAAGAATTACTTGATATGACATTTGATTTAGATTTTTAGATTTATTTAAATCAAATGAGAGGAATAATGACCATTAGATTTAATTAAATAAAGTTTGATTTATTTAATTAAAAGGGACGATGTTATATTTAATCAAATAAAGGTTAATTTATTCAATTAAAAGGAGATGACTTTAAGATTTAATTAAATAAAATGATATATTTAATCAAAAGAGGAAATATGATTTAATCAAATAAAGTGATTTATTTAATTAAAAGAGGAACATTAGGATTAATTAAATAAAATGATTTATTTTATTAAAAGAAGATAATGATTTAATCAAATAAAGTTGATTTATTTAATTAATAGAGGAATTATGATGAATTAATTAAATAAGGATTATTCAATTAATTGGTTAGTAAAGAAGTGATTCAAGAATAATTGATGTTAGTGAATCAGGATCGAGAGCATGATATCAATCAAGATATTTTACATGTCTACATTTTGTTGGGATCTTTGAAGCAATGTACTTGTTGCATTGGTTCAAAGAATAACCTTGCCGAGATCAAAATTCAAAAAAATTATGATTTTTTTGAATGCCCCAGCGGAAAGAAGTATACTGGTACACTACCCCCTCGAGAGATTGAGCAAAAAGTTCGATTGGAGGGTCGATCTTGCGACAAAGAGGTTCAAGATGGACGTATGGATGGTTACGATGATGATGCTAATGAGATGGATTAATATGCTTAGAATAACCAATCTATATTATCCTAAACAACTGAAATGATGATGCAATGCATGTGAGATGGATGAGATGGATGATGTTATGATATGCTCTTTTTCTCTTTTCAGTGTCTTTTCTATGTGTAATATGATGATGCAATATGTATGTATGTATGGATGATGTGATAATGCCTATATGATTACAGAATGGATTTTTTATGCAAATGTATGGTTTATGAGATGCTTAAACTAACAGACCTATATTATGCAATGATAAAAATGTAATACATGTGAATGATATGAATGATATGCAACATGCTGATAGTTTGTGGATGCATGATGGATGCATGGGTGATGTTTGATTGACTGTCATGGTACCATGTTAGCACAAAGAGAAGAAAGAAGAAATGAGATGATGACAAGAGGATCCAACAAGTCTATGATCTTTGAGACTTTATTAGAGATGAGGATGATGATGATGATGGTACATTGCTTATTAGGAATTGGGATTTTAAAAGGGCTTACTTACCTTATGTTTGATAACACACGTAGGTACGATGCATCGAGGTATATAGAACTAGGATGGTGTTGTACCTAGTGTGATGGACTTTGAATTGACAATCAGATAGGAGTATCTTTGTTCACACCTGGCATATGGAACCCTATTTAGAATGCAGTTTAGATATTTCAATTATATCAAACTAAAACATAGAAAGGCAAGCCTTCCTATGTGGTTGACAAGACACCTAAAACACCCTCCCTACCAAACAACAAGCACAATAGATAAAAGAAAACAACACTTTAAATCCCTTTTTTTGACATCCAAGGTTATATTACCAAAATAGTTAAGACTAAACTAATGCCATGTTGAGCACTAGGACATGATGATTAAAATTGAAAACAATACGTTGCCCCATTCCTTTCTCTTTAAATCACCCTTTTTTTGGACATTTTCATTTTCGAGAGGTCATTGTTGATCAAAATTGACGCGCAACTAACTTGATGATGAGATATGAACAAATGGGTTGTGAATTAGACAGAAAAGGATCAGGGGAGATAAACAAATAGGAGTTTAAAGAGATGACTATTTTTTTTACTTTTTCCTATTTTTGGATTTTGATATGTTTCGAATGCTTTTGGATTTTCACATGATTTTGATGATTTGGATATGGATAATGACTAATTGACATATTGGATGATGATACCTGATGTTGTTGATGTCCATTGTGAGGAAAGATTGTAGGCCAAGGATAGGACATGATTGAGATGATATGGACTGAGATTGATTTGGGATTGAATGGATGAATGGGCTATTTTGAAATATCTGATGTGAGAGTTGACCAACTTGATGTTTACCTATTTGACCTAGACAATTTGATGACCAATGTTTAGATTACCACATAAGTTGGAAGATATAGTTCTCAAAGCAAGATGTTATTCACAATGTTTCAAATGCTGCTAGGACTAAGATAAGGTTTCTGATTGTTTCATGGCCAATAGGTTGATGGGTGACGCAAAGTGTGCACCAAACTTTGTTAAGATCAAGATAATTTATGTAGATGGATGAATGGTTTATTTGGATGGAAGGTGGATAGATGAAATAGGGATGGACGGATTTTTTCAATTATTTGGAGTGTTTTTGATGTTTTTGAAATATTTTGAGGCTATCTTTTAAGGTACTTTTTTTGAACTTTGTTGGTTATTTTACATAATGTTTTGATTTTCAACTTTGCGTCCAAATTGATTGATTTTGGTGTTTTCTGAGTGTTTTGACCAAGAACCTTGAAAACCTGAACATCTTTGATGGATTTTTCCCCATAGTTTCTTTGACTAATGGAGTTTGATAGGGATAATATTTCTTTGTATTCTTTGGTATCCATGTGTATTTGATTTGTCCATTATGCTTACCAACTTCTTTTTCTTTGATAATATTCTTTGTACTTCGGTCCCAATTCATGGATGGGGTGATGGGTGGATGAAGATTCATGACGTGGTTGGTTGTAGTATTGGCATTGGTTTTACCATAAACTCTTCATGCTCCCTATGTTGATGCTTGCACTAGATAAAATTTCCCCCAGTATTATAGAGGTATCACTGATATATTTATCCCTTAATTTTCAAATAACCAAGACCTTGATGCTTAGGATTTCCAATTATCTCTATTGGTTCTAGAATACCTTGTTCATGTAGGCCTAATCCTCTAAAATTCATCTATTGAAACATTTTATTTGCAATGTTATGACCTTGGAAACAAGGTGACTCCTTCCCTGCTCTGTCGTGGATCTTCAAAGGTGATAGCTTCTTCATTGATAAGATAGATTGCCTTAAAAAAGGTAAGTGATCCAATTTTATTGATGATCCTCCAGATAACTTCCTCATTCATATTTTTGGCTTGATCTTGTGAAATATCATATTTTAATTCTTCTCCAAAGGTGTCTCACTGTCCCCGTAAAAGTTTTCCTTATGATTCATTTTTTATATACCTTCACAAGGTGTTCCTGATTCACACTTCTATAGAAGCCCTCTTCATGACCTTGTCTCTATATTTTTATATATCTCGATCATGTGTACAAATGTTAAGAGTAGGAGAGTAATGATATCAAGAGTATGAGACTCTTGTTTTGAATGAAGATCATCTACATGTCCATTAGGAGCGCCTAATGGGTAAATGGAGGAATATGTGCTATATGGATATTTGTGACATCTTGTATAGATAGGAGAGTTTCCAATAGATCATTGTAGTATCTTGGAGATACAAATTCTTGATCTTGAATTATTTTGGAATTGATTTCGACATGATTTGGATCAAGTTCCTAACATGGGTCAGTTTCAAAGGATGGATTGCTTATAAAGGTTTCTTGGATATCTTCATTAGGAGAAGTGGCTCAATATCCTCTTGATCTTTGAGTGGACTTGGATCAAATGTTGAGTTGAGGATTTATTCAATATCTGTAACATGAGGTCCAAGGATGTCAATATGTCTTAAGGACCATTGAGACTTTGGTGAAATATGTTGATCATGCTTTGGAATGAATTCTTGAGAATAATCATTGGTGAGGAAACACAACAATGTAAGGATCATGAGGGTCCCATTGTTGGATTTGTTGAGGATGTCATGATTTGATGTCTTAGGAAATGGGACAACATTGCTCACTAGTGGTTGAACATGTTGGTGATAATATGTTGATCAAGATGCTATTGGTTATATGGAATTCTTGAGATATTTCAATTGGTCTAACTCATTAGGTGATGTAGAAACATTTTCAACATGATCATTGGTGGAAGGATCACTGATTATAGGATCAAATAATGTTAATATTCCTTTGAATAGATCATTGTTGGATATTGTTGATGGGTATTTATCATGATCAAAAAGTGATTCTTGATGTATTTTGAGTTGATCTTCGGATGAGGTAGAAACATCTTCAACATGTTCATTAATGGATAGATCTTTATCATTGTTTTCAACAATTGTGGGGGAAAGATTGTCAATGCTATCACTAGTGGTTGAATCTTCATCGTTGTCCTCAATAGTTATTATTTTTTGATCAATAAGGTCTTGGATGAGATTTTTGATTCAAATACAATTTGATGTTGTGTGTTCCTTTATTTTGTGAATATCACAAAGGTGCTTCTCGTTATACCCTGGTGGTTTAACTTGATGCTCTTGATAATTTTCATAAAAGGGGATTTTGATTATATTTTCTTCTACTAACTGTGGCATGACCAATTCAATTGGTCCCCCAAGTGGTGTGTATTTTCATTTGTTACCTTGTGAGATTTGTACTATAAATTGACCTTGTGGTGATTGATTTTGGAGATGTGGTGATTCATCTTCGAGATGTGGTGATTGATTTCGAGATGTGGAGGTTGGGTTTGTTGTTGATGTTGTTGATATTGATATTCAACCTCTTGACATTAGATATATTGTTCTTGATGTGGTTGTGGACACAACTCAATGCTTTGATGACATTGTTTAACCAATGGAAGAGTGTATTGATTTTGGGGTGGAGATGTCTCTTGGCATAATGATTCAACTATTTTGGTAAGTGAAGCAATTTGATATTGCAAAATTTGATCCTGATTTTGATCTTGACACCCTTGATATATTTGATTTGTTTTTTGTTCAAGAAGATTTGGAATGTATACTTGTGGTGTTTTTATGGGATCATGGACAAATTGATTTTGGACAATGTTCTGATTTGGGATGATGTTTATATTTGGTGTTATAGGTTGACATTGAACATTGTTGTGGTTGGGGATCACATTGATTTGATTTAGGTAACTTTGATTTTGCATGGGGTTACCTTGACTTGAATCAATACATGGAATTGTAAACATATTGTTTGGACTTGGAACAACATTCGTATGGTTCAAAAACATATCTATACCAAAGTTTACCAAGTGTGGATTTGAAATTTTCATGTTTGGTAAACTTGTACTTGGTATATTCACACTTGGCATGTATGGATTTGGTGGGATAATGTTGTTTTGTTGAAGAATCATGTATTGATTTTTTGGTTGATAGATTTGTAGGCTTGGACTTTGATTTAAATCTACCATAGGGAAAGGTGTTCCAAAATTTAGATTGAGTATACTCACATTTGTTGTACCATTGAGATTTTTAGGAGATAATGATCCCATGTATGGATTGTATAAATGTGAGTTTTAATACTTTGGTTGACTTGGATCACTCATGATGTATGAAGCAAGTTTATATTCCATGTTCTTCTTGTGTTTTGAACTTGTTGAACTCGAAGGGATTTATGACCAATGATGGGATGAAGGATGAAAGGGGTGAATGATATGGGTGTTTTAACTTTTAGGAATTTTGGATCAATGCTAGACTTTAGGATTTGATTTTGATTGGTTTGATTTGATTTGGATAATGGACTTGTAAACCCCAAGATGTTGGATGTTATCTTGGAATAAACTTGTCCACAAGGGTGATAATTAACTAAGTGTGTGAGGAAGGATTCATCCACACACACCTAACTAAACAAATGATTTTTAGTTGGTTTAAGGATGTACCCAAGTCTAGATAATGATGTTTCCAAAGCTCTAAAGTTTTTTTGGGATGGGATGATAAATTTTTGGGATGGCTGAAGTGTTTGATTTGATCCTAAATGAACCTAACAAGAACTTTTCTTGCAAGACCAAGATAGTGAAGAACACACTTTACCCTATGAGTAGTTCAAACCAAAAGATCAATATTTGCATGGAAAACCATACAACCAAAAGAGACGAGGCACATGTGTGGGGTTCAATTTGAGTTAATCTTGATTAATGACTGTTGTGCAATTTTTGCACACACACCCCACTGAAAGCAGGACCCTCTCTTGCTTTGGCCTTTGGTGCTTTTTGATCCTCTGATTATGAAATTTGGCCACTTTGAGATGTGCTTGAATGTTTACTTTGCTCATGCAAATGATCCCTTGAGGTAATTCTTTGAAAATCTTAAGTTTTTAGGTGTTTTTGGGTTTTTCACTGGTTTTGGAAATTTACTCCCTGGCCGGATTTCCCCAATTTCCATTCATGCCTTGAATACCCAATGAAGAATATTTTGTAGTGTGCTTCAGAGATTCTGACTCTTCACCAAATTATGTGTCTGTCAGAATTTCCCAAAATTCCACCAGGCCTTCAGATCCCTGAAATTCCTTCACCTCCTCGGATTCTTGAAACTAGTCTTGGGTTGTCTTGTCGGCTCATTTATGCTTGATTGTACAGATTTCATCATTTGTGTTTAATGGATTTTGAGAGTTTTTATGCTAAAAATTGGTATCATTTGTTGTGCATCAAGTTAGGCAAGCTCAATCCTTGAAGTGCTGCTTGTGATTTGGTATTCAAGTTCTGAATTGTTGGCTTTGGTGGCATTCCTTTGGTGTTGTTTTTGTTTGCATGTTAATCGAAGCTTGTTACTAGTGGTTTTTATCTTGAATTAAGCTTCATCCATGGTATGTACATGATGCCTTTACTTTCAATTGATGAGTATGAATGGTTTTGGTGTCATATGTGTGTGTTGAGCTTGGGTTTGGCATGCTCAAAGGTCTGCAAGTAAACTAGGGTTACCCATCATCCTTTTCGATGCCTTCCCTGAATTTGATGTCACCATCCCTTTGTTAGATTAATAGTGTCAGCCATTGCTAGATTTGATCTGCGTACTCGATCCTATGTGTGATACCAATTTTCTTTAATTCAATCTAGGGTTCCATGCATTTGAAAAAACTGACGTCCTGGGTGAATTCAAGTCTTTATTTCTCACTTGCATTTGGTAGCCCCTTGCTTTGAGGATCTTAGAGGAGTTTATCATGTTTTAGTTGAATGAATGAGTGAATTGAGATCAGACTGTGAGATCCTAGGGTTTCAATCTTTGATTTCATTGCCAACATTAATAGAATTTCTCTTGGATAAATTAGGAATTTGAGTCCATCAATCAACTATTTGAGACAAACAACATTCGAGCCTAAATCCCCAAATTTGTGATCATTCGATCAATTTGGGTGAAAAAAATGCAAAATCAAGAATTTTGGGATTTCGAAGGCTTTGCGGAATTTCTTTACCCAGGGAAAATCCCAAATTTCCATCTCGTCTTCATTTTCCTAAAAAAGTGTCAAACCATGCTAGTTTTGTGGATTTTTGTCCCTGATGGAAATCTGTGAAAATCTACCAAACATGAAGATTTGTAGGGACGAATGCATTAATGATGAATCATTTTCACATTTCATGATTGGTTTGAATGATTAAGGGATGAATAATGCTATTTCTTGAGTTATAATGATGATTGAGTAAATTTTTGAGTGATTATTGTGCCTTCATCACTAAAATTTTTCTAGCCTAGAAATCCCCAAAATTCCCTCCTAGCTTGATTTTCGTGAAGGGGTGAAAATCCTGAGCTTTTAAGGAACTTCCCTTTATGATGTTTTAGGGGATTTTGATCATCATTTGGGGTTGTTTTAATGATAAATATGTTAGTTATGATGGGCTAAATTTGATCCTCATGTTGTAATGGATATTTATTGTGACCTTTTGTTGAGTGCAGGCTAAATCAAGCAAGGAAATTGCTAGCAAAATCAAGGGAAAAAAAATGGATACTGATGCTGAGGGATCCTCCATCTCAGAAGCTAAAAGGATCAAATTGGATATGAAGAGAAAGATTCCTGAGAGCAAGCTAGCCTCCATCTGGACAAAGGTGACTGATACAAATGTGGGAAAATGGGATTATGAGGAGTTCAAGGCAAGGATGGCAGTGCAGGATCCTCCTCTGTTGGCTAGAAGATTGGTGAGCTCTGGCTTGGCTCATGTGGCTGGATTTCCTTCTACGGTGTAGTGCTATGAGTTAGTTCTGGAATGTGCCAAACATTATGATCTGGGCACACAGAGAGTAATCAGCCCACAAGGTAGGGTGCTTGTAAAGTTCTCTCTTGTTTCATTGGCCCAAACCTTTGATATGCCAAACAGGTCCCATGTGGTGTAGTTTGATATTGAGATATCCAAGAATTACTATATGGAAGATACAAACAAGTCTTTATAGTTTATCAACTCTTGGCTGGAGAAACCTAAGGAAAATATCTCCAAGTTGCCAAAGCAATTGTTCAGGGAAAAATTCAGGTCAGAATACTATGATGCAATCACTCTACTCAGTAGAGTGATGGGTTTGAAGAGTGCAAGAGTGTTTGAGAATTATATTTTTTACATGATAGTGAGAATGGAACAAGATGTACACTATCATTGGGCAGGTATAATCAGTGCTATGATTCATGATTAGTTGTGCAATGTACTGCAGACCAAGACCCTCACCATGACATCCTACTTGGTCTATGCCTTGGAAATATTCCATCCATACAAGGGATTGAGCACTCGAGGAGTCTTTAGACAAGATGTGATCTATGAGGTCTATCCCCAACTACATTTGGGCAGTTCTAGCTATAGAAGGGTGAATGATGCATTCACCATGTACATTACAAGGTTACTCCAAGGAGCAGAGCATGTGAGGATTTCTAATGCTGCTAAGGAACTGATCCACAAGTCTGGAGCATGGTTCATATAGTTTCCCACCTTCTCCTACATAAGGATTGATGGTTTTTAGATATCTCCTTACAGATTTCCTAGGTACCCAATTGATCACATCATACTTTTAGAAGTTACAAAGTAAATCTCTTATTTTGATGCTATTGTGAAGAAAGACATGCATAAAACTGGTTTTGGCAATGATTTTTCATTGAGAATAGGAGGCCATGAGGCTTGCCCTTCCTTGATCACAACACACTCCTCTGAGGAAGAAATGAGTACTCTTGGCTTGGCATTCCACTCTAAGAGATCCATATTTGATAGAACACGGGGTGCACAAAAGAAAGCTAGCAGAGACTTCAGACACAAAGATGATATTGAGGACTATTGGGCTAACTATAAGGATGAATTTGAAGTCTGAAGGAAGAAGTTCTCTAGGTTCCCAACCAATTTGATCAGATTATATAGCATGAAGGCCATCCCTGATCAAATTGATGATGATGGGGAGGTGATACAAAGCCATGACTATGAACTGATCAAAGACAATCCAGTAGGTGAGATTGACTGGTTGGAAGAAGAGAAGACAAAATTTGAGTAAATCAATGCTCCTATGATTAAATATACTAAATTATGGATCAAGCACAAGATTTGAGAGCTGGACAGTGAAGAGAAGCAGTACACTTACGATTTGATGGGGAACTTAGAATCTCATTCCACTTCTGAGGAGGATGAGCAAGAATCATAGGGAAAAGAAAAGGTAAGTTCTCCCTTCAAGATCAAAATCAAAGGTGTCCAAGCAGAGGCTGAAAAAGAAAAGAAAAGGAAGCCTATTTCCAAGAAGAGGAACAATCCCTCTAAAGAAAAGACATTTTATCAAGAGGAGGAGCATGAAGAGGAAGGAAAGAAAGATGATGTTGCTTTTCCCAAAAGGAGAAGGGTGGAAAGAACATCAAGAAAATAGAATGAGCCCCCTAAAGGATAGGGAAAAGAGAGTATAGGACCATAGTCAATAGATGTTGAGAGTTATGGGGAAAAGACACAGGTCTATACTAGGAAGGCCAGAACCCCATCTCCTAAAGAAAGTCAATTGAAAGAAGGTGCTTCTGCAATTTCCTCTGCTTTTCCACATCAAGAAGACACTTTTTCCCCTCCTCCAACTAAAGAATTACATAATGAAGAAAAGGAGTCAACAAAGACTACCATTGATGATGGCCATCAGGGTGAAGATGTAGAAGAATTCAAGGATGGAGATCTTCACAATGCAAAGATAGAGATTGGAAATATCTTATAGCCTTCCTTGGTGTCCTATGAAGACTCACTTATTGGTGATGAAGAATGGAAAACTATGGAAAAGGAAGAAGCATATGAGAGAACTCCCTCTCCAATCCAAGTGATAACAGACACAATTGATCAAGAAGAAACTTAGAATCTAGAGGAGAATAAGGAGGAAGATAAGAGGGAGGACAAGGGTGAAGAATTTCATGCAGTGCAAGATTTGAATGTTGATTCTTCCATAGGTCAACCAGAATAAGAGAAGCAAGATGAACAACAGTCAGATGCACCTACTCCTAGTTGGCTTAGTGAGAGATTAAAGAGCAAGCAGATAGTTGTAGATGACACTCCTCCAAACTAGGATGAACTGTTAGCCAACATTGGAAAGGGGAAAGCTAAGAAGAAGGCTAAGGTGATTTCTAAGATCACTAGGGATGAGGTAAATAATAGAATAATCCACATTGCTACTCCTACAACAGATAAAAATAAAGGTGAGATAACTCCTCAAGAATATAGCATTCAAACAATGAACTTGGGGCCTACAAGCAAGGATCAAGAGAAAGAAGAGTTCCAAGAATCCTCTCAGGCTATTATAAGGAGGTTGGATAAAGAAACGAAGGAGAAGGAAAGGCTGCAGAAAAAATTGAATGATTTGTATAGGTATGTGCAACATCTAATGAGGCCTCTGTAGGTTATGTGAAGTGAAGGAGTGACCCCTGAAGGATTGTTGCCTAAAGAGGAATTCAATGAACTTGAGAAGATGAAGGCTTTCAAACAAGCTACACATGAATGGTTGCAATGAGTGATGCTTAGAGGAGATAACATGATTAAGGAGATTGTGTCAACTTGTGGAGATGCACATAGGTCATCTGAGTGGCTGAAGAATGTGTTGGGGCAAGATAAAACTGATGTAGAACAAAGGCCATTATGGATTATACTGAGGAGAGATTGGTAAATGATGGAGTCATGCCTTCTTCAAAGGTTTCAAAACCTTGGGAGTGGTATGAGGCCCTACAGATCAAACAGAGGGTTTTGAAGAAAATTCATAAGCAAGGTCAATAGGTAAGGAGTTCACTAAATGATATTTATAATAAGTGTATTTCATTCTTTGAGATCATGACTAGGAGGAATAAGTTTTCACTAAATAATTTGGCCCTTCAGCAGTTAAGGAAGTGGTGGCATGAAGTTTATGCCCCAATTGATGATGGTCCAATCACAACCCACAATTTAGATGATGCATCCACCTATATTGCTGTCATGGAGAAATATTAGGATCTCAAGGTGGAATGGGATAAGGTCGTCAAGTAATCAAGGGAGGAAATTAAATCCATTGAGAGAAGGTTTAAAGTATTAATTACTCCACCTTTGGCTGACTTAGAGGAGATTTTTCTTAAGGTACAAGATAAATTGGATCAAGATAAAGACAAAGGGCCAACCAATGAGTGACTACATCAAAAAATTTGCTTCACATTATCCCTCCTTTTGTTTCCTGCATGCATTGGACTGAGCTGCATTGGAGAATCCAAGCCGACCTAGAAGAGTCCCAAGCATTTAATGCAAAATGTTGTTATTCTAGAAACTTTCTTGTCTAACTTTTTTTGTGGCCGATTATCTTTGTAACCCTATTTGGGCCAGCATATCATAGAACTTCTATAAATAGGGTATTTTGCCTCATTTGCAACTTGGGCTAGATAGTTAGACTCTAGAGAAAATTAAGTAATAGAGCAAAGGTTAGAGCTAGGAGTTATTTTTATTTTGAAGCAAGTGTTGTAATACATAATACTGGAATTGTTGCTACTCTTGGGTGATTCAATACAAGTGAAGACATTGTGCCTTGGTGATCTTTATTGTGTTGATCTATCTTGCATGGTTCTTGTTGTTCTATTTTTTGAGATTGCTTGGAAAATATTTGATATGTATTAGATTTAGAATTAGGTATGATTCAATGGTGTTTATGATTTGATGCTTGAAGTGTTTGTAGCAATCCCTGTTCCATACTTTTAGCAACTGGCTGATTGCGAGTTGCTGTGTAAAGTTAGCCTGGACCTTATATTTATGTGCCTAGTTCAATTGTGGATGTTTTATTCATTTCAATTGAAAAATAGGGTTGTTATGAATGAATGTTCATGATTTGAAAATCTTTAATGCCTTAGAAGATTGCACTATTTTTGTAAGATTGTAGATGGAATTTGGGTTAAGCAGGAACTAGTTTTGAGGGATTGGTCCATTTCAAGTATTTAATCATTTGCGTTGTTGGTATTATGAGTAGTGCAATCTTAGAAATATATTTTAAACCCTCATCTTTTGCTATTTCTTTTATCATTTGGGTTAGATTTAGGATTTCGAGTATCATCATATTGCAAAATTTGATAAGGTTGGAGATCCAATATTTTTTTGTAAGGCCCTTTGTGATTACCAACAATTTTACATTTATCACTAAGTTGTTTTTGCATTGTCAAGACCTAACATTAGAGACCTTGGGGCTATCTCTTGAGGCTTGCTGATAGAGATTTACCTTTCAAGAGAGATAGGATATTATATTTTATCTGAGTTGTTGTGCAAAACACACCATCAACAATGACTTTCTTTTTACCACATCCACTTGTCTTGCTTAAGTTTTAAACTAAATTTCTATGCCAAGACCTTCTTTCATTCAACAAGTTCCATTATGTGAGAATCAATCATTCAAATCCATAGTTTCCTTATGTTGAATTTGGAGAAAACAAATAGAGAAATAGGCCCAAGTATTTAGAAGCCTCTAAGGATAAATCCCAAGGGACAAGCAGTAATACTTGGAATTTTCAAAGGTATTTTCCTCCTCTAAAGGGTTTGAAATTTGATGACCTTGTTAAATGTTTGTTTTCAAGATTTTGGATCCAAGCAATGTGTTTAACTGACTCAAAGACTGCACAACCCTAGGATGGAAAAGAAAATATTTGTCGAATTCCCACTTGGATAAATCTAGTTGCACTTATTTAGAGCAGGTGATTAGAAGATTGACCACACTGGCTCCCCTTCATGGAACTCACTTCTATGGGTCAACCAAGCTTCATTTCTCATGAATCTCCCATGAGAAATTTCTCATCTCTACTAAGAACCACAAAAATGTGGGACGGCTTCAGAACAACCATTCTTACACCAACAAATAGTAAGGATTTTGGCCTCTATACAAATTGGTTCTTAGTCAGGGTGATTGGGGACATGGCACCTTGCGAGCATCCAACAAGCCACTAAAGGATTTAATCAATCCTACTAGGGGCTCTTATACTTTTTACGGTAGTACCCCATTCTAAAAGACACTATACGACTAAGGCCTACATACCATGAGGACTTGGAGATTTAGTCTTATCCATTTGTATATTGGCCTGAGTGAAAAACCGATTGGAGTCACTTTCAAATTGGTCTTAGGTAGGCCCCTCTAAAGGTAAACAATAGTGAGCAAGAAAATCCATAGTTCGATCAATATTTGTTTGCATGAACAAAGAGAGAACACACGTGATATACTTAACTCACACTAGCAAGATTTATTCAATTTTAAAAGCCCGAATTGAAATGTGGAGGTAATCTTTTAGAAAACCTAATATCACCAAAATAATTTTGATTGTCAAGATCACCGTGAAGTGTGAGAGAAGTGCATATGCCTTTTAAATGATATTATTTTGTAAAAGAGATTAGAAAACATGAAAAAAACATGTTCATTTTAGACCTCAAAGAGTAATGGATTCTTTTAATATCACCAAGATGAAGTGTGACGTTTTCTTGTTCAATTCTTAAATCCAAAACCAACTCTAGTAGGTTCCTAAGGTTCTTTTTAACCCTTTGATTGTTCTTTTTAAAACCCAAATGAAATTTATTTGAGTCCTAAAACTGAAGATAACAAAATCCTTAAGAGTGGGATTATAATTTTTCCAAAGTGTTTAAAAACACTTGTTACAATCAAGTGATAATTCCATAAGAAGCCTTTTCTTCATTTCATCCTTCCCTCTTTGATCACCTCAACCTACAAAAGCTAATTAGCTACAAAAAATAGAGCCACAAGCAGGTTAAAAGTCAAAGGTGATCAATATAAAAATCACATGTTAAAATCAAACTGGAAAATGACCTTTTACCCAACTCCAATGTCACAATCCATGAAGGCATCGCTGCTTGGAGAAATCAGCATCGCTTTCGTGAGGTTAGCAGTGCTTTGTGGAAAAACAAAGCCTGTGATTGCTTCACTATTTCTCTTCAACGTCACTCTTTGGACTTTTACTGGTTCAAGCTTAGGAGTATTACTTCAATGTTGTGTTTTGAAGTGCAGAGAATGTCGCTATATAGTGTTGCTAGACTGATAGCATCGCTCTTTAACCTTCTTAGTGTCTCTCCTTCCTAAAGACACAAAAATTTGAAAAAAAAACATAATTTTGACAAAAAGTGTGCTAATTTTGATAGGTGTTCCCTCCATCTAGCACCAAAATGTGAATGATTTATCTAGACCTACTCAGACATGATCAAACAATCCAATGTTAGTAAATAAACAAATCTAAAACAAACATTCCCCATGCAATTCATTCAAATACCAAGAACAAGAAACAAAGCAAAGTAAATCAAATGAAAGCTAACAAATCTTGTTCAAAACATTCAAACCAACATCCCATGGGGGAATTGGTGCTTCCTTAATGTGGAAAGAATCCCTTTCCCAATTCCTTGCAAAGCTTTTGATAAACTTGATGAAATTTGCAATAACCTAGCTAAGATTGATGAAAAACTATGAAAACTTGGATGAAATGTTGATGAACTTGCTCAGAAATATGTAGATATTAATCTTGCATAAAGTTGTGGATCCCAAATCAATAGAGAAGTCCTCCATTTATAGGAAAGAAGGATGGAGAAATGAGAAAAAGGAAGGATGTGGGATTAAACTTGACCCAATGTCATTGCACCACTTGTCAACATGCTATTGAAGAGAGGTGGAGCACATTTTGATCAATGTGCATGATAAACGCAATTAGGTGGAATTTGGAATTCAAAAAATGGCTTGTGGAGGAAGAGTTGAAAGATAAGTTAATGCCACTTGGCTCAAGAAAAAAGACATCTAAGAGACTTAAATGCCATGTTGGAGGACAAGCCCTTTTGGGAGGGAGATTTCAAATTGGGGGAATATTCCAAAGAGATGCCATTTTGAATGGAAATAGAAGAATTAATAAATCAAATAAATTTATTTACTTGTGCAAGTTGCAAAATCTAGAGGATTTGAGGATTAGAGTTAGAGTTAATTAGGATTTAAATAACTTTAGATAGAAGTACTTGATATGACATTTGATTTAGATTTATTTAAATCAAATGAGAGGAATAATGACCATTAGATTTAATTAAAAGGGATGATGTTAGATTTAATCAAATAAAGGTTAATTTATTCAATTAAAAGGAGATGACTTTAGGATTTAATTAAATAAAATGATTTATTTAATCAAAAGAGGAAATATGATTTAAACAAATAAAATGATTTATTTAATTAAAAGAGGAACATTAGGATTAATTAAATAAAATAATTTATTTAATTAAAAGAAGATAATTATTTAATCAAATAAAGTTGATTTATTTAATTAACAAAGGAATTATGATGAATTAATTAAATAAAGATTATTCAATTAATTGGTTAGTAAAGAAGTGATTCAGGAAGAATTGATGTTAGTGAATCAGGATATTTTACATGTCTACAGGAACCAAATCTAAAATAAACTCAACAATAGAAATCAACTTCCAAGAAAGATTATTAAAAGTTCATCTATTCAAAGGAGTAGCCAAGATCATACAATCCATCTCAGAAATAACTTCTTTCCATCCCAATTGGTACACTTTAGTCACGACATAAAGGATGGAATGAGCTTCCATTTGATTGTTAGTGTGGTACTTGATAAAAATAGAAAAGAAGAAATGAACCAAGCCATGATTATCATTGCCCACTCCACCAATCCCAACAACACTAGATTACCCATATAAGAACTATGAAAGATGATTTTCAAAAAACCTAGAGGAGGAGGAGATTGTAGACTAGGAAATGAGATGATTATAATAAAGAATGAATGAATTAAAAACCACTAACTATAATTCAAGTTAATACTTAATTCAGTAAAACAAAAAAGAACAATCAACATAATGAAATCAAATAGCAAGACAGTGCAATTACCTTCCTTGTGTCAAACTTGATTTACCTCCATTGCTCCTCTCTGTTTTTCCTTTTCTCTCAGTTATGTGTACACTATGCATCATAAAGCTCAATGCAAATGAATAAGATAAATGGATGCAAAATGCCAAAGAATCATGGTTAGCCTTGAAAGAGGAATGAGGGCTGATTTTATATAAAAATCTATTTTGAATGATCAGGGTTAAGAGGTGGATGATCAAGATCAAGGGTCAAGAATCCTCGAGAGGAATTGATTAGGGAGTTAAATGATTGCAATTTGCTACAAGATTTTAGTTAATTATTTGTATGAGGAATTGATTGATCAGTTAAGGGATTTGATTGCTTTGTTAACTCACACTAAGTGGGAGTGAATTGATTTGATTGATCAGTGGACTGACATTGATTATCCAATTGATTGGAAGAGAGTGTTCGTTAAGAACGAGGTGAAAATGCATGAGATAATAATTAATTATTTGAGAAATATGGAATTGGGAGTTAGATAAATAAAAAATGTTTTATTTATTGTTGATGAAGTGGATAATATTGACAAAATATAGGATAATTAAATAATTAATGTAATTATTTAGCTTAGAAAGTGGATGAATGATAATTAAATAAGTAATAATAATTATTTAATTAATTTAAAGGAATAAGATAATTAGAAACGTAATTAAATAAATAGGATTTATTTAATTAATCAAGATAGAATAAAGATTAAAACATAATTAAATAAATAAGATTCATTTAATTAATTAGAAAGATTAATGATAAAGTGAATTAATTAAATAACATAAAGTAATTTAATTAATAGTGGAAATATGATGTTAGATAATAATTAAATAATTATACATTATTTAATCATTAGGAAAAGATGATAACTAGTGTTAAAGTGCTAGTCGCAAGCTAGGACAATTTCAAATATCTAAAATTTTCCCCTCTTTGGTATAACGCATTTTTACAGTGATGTGTCAAAGAAAATTCAAAAAATAATGTTTAGAACCCACCTCGATATGCCCCATTGATGGCAAGATAGTGTGGTGCCCCCTTGGGAAATTTTGTAAATTTTCAAAAAAATTGGCAATTTTTTTGACAAACTGATTTGATGTGTTTAGATGTAAGGACTAACAAAATAAATGCTAGCAAGATATAAAAGTTAATAAGAAGTGAAGAATCTTTAGATGGACCATCCATCCAAATCAAGATTGATGAGATCCATGAAGTGGATCAAAATTGATGAAGGATTGATAGATTTGAGCTTTAAATAGTGCATTTTTTTTCCATCATAGAGCATTCTATTATGAGACAAGCGGATGTATGCACACCAAAGCATGAATTGCAATGGGAACTCTTGTTTCTATTTTCCTAAATATTTTTATAGAAGACAAGTGGATATATGTATGTCCAAGTTGAGACAAATCTTGGTGATGTTAGTATCTATTGTCAAGATTCAGACACATCAAACAAGGATTGCCCAAATTCATAGCAGTAACAATAACACCTTTTTGGAATATGTGAGGAAGTAGCCATAGAACATGTTGATCTTGATGCAAGAAAGTGTTAGCTGACCTTTAAGTTGCATAGGATATTTTGATTATGCCAAATAAAATCCCAATCACACATAAGGAACTTAGTTTCCCTAGTCATATTATCAAGATAAACCACAAACACAAATCAACATAAAGAAACATCATGATCCATCATTTATGCTCTAATCACTTGTGGATATGCTCGAGTAGCATAAGAACATGACAAGATAAATTAGATAAAAATATAAGACTTAACTAGACCAAATGAGTCAACAATCATTTAGATCTTCTTGTCCATTGATAAGTGTTTTTTATGATTCCAAATATTATGTTTGGTTTAAGGAGTGAAACATCTCATATAAGGTGCTTGGTTTGGTTTTGATAATGCAACAACCTAGAAGATAAATTATTTTTGATAAAGATGGGTAACGTTGATAGATGTCATAGATAATTGATTAGCTAGGTTGAAGGCTAGTTTGATAGTTTCATCTGTTAGTCCATGATTTGTTAAGCTTATTTTTCTATAAGATGTTCCATTTGTGTCTAACCAACATGTCAATCCTGACAAGGGATAGTTTTATTATGGAATTTGGATTTTGAGAAGTTTATTATGATAGTAACCTCTAATACCATGTCAAAGATCCTTCTAAAAATATAGGTCGAGGATTTCCCCCAGTCAAGTATAGGACTAGTTATTATGAAAGGGATGAATATGGTAAGCGGTTGACACTAAATGTTAATCATTCTCAAGCCATGAGAGGGGTGAGAAATATTTTTTATGAAGGAGCATGTGATCAAATTATTCTGAATGGAATTTGATAGAATAGTGATAGATGGTAGAGCAGTAATCGACTACACATGACATCTATTTGCTAGTTTTTCACCATGGTACTTATACAAAGCACCACCAAAATTATTTTCACAATAGGACAAATTATTTCTCTTTACTTTTCTCTTTTTTTTTTTTTTTGATTTTATAGGATCTCTGAAATTCATGTATAGTACTTGTGAAGGTGCATGCTATTGATAGGATTAGGTAGAAATTCACCTTTAGGAGTAGCTATTTGATAAGTTCCAAATCCATAGGCTACAGTAATGATGTAGGGACCTAGCTAGTTAGGTTTAAACTTTCATGGTTTTTCACTTTCTAGTTGATTCTTGGGGTTCTCTTTTTGGACTAAATCATCGATGTCAAACTGTCTAACTTTGACCCTTTTGTTATAGATACACTAGATATGATTTTGATATGCCTATAGATGGACTAATGCAATTTTTCTTCTTTCATCTAATAGCATTAGCTCATGTAGTCTATAAATTTGGTTATCTTCATCGTTGATGAATTACTGCATAGAAACTCTCAATGATGGTAAATCAACCTCAATTAGAAGGATAGCTTCAGAACCAAAGACAAGGGAATAAGGTGTAGAACTAATAGGAGTATGAATGATTTTATGGTAAGAACATAAGGGTAAGTGTAGAAAGATGGGGGGCCAAAAAGGGGTCTTAAGTGGCCACTTTTTTTCTAAAATTAGGAAATACTAACCTTGGATGAGAAATTGAGGATAGTTACACTCAAAATTTTAAGATGCAACAAAGAACAATGTTCGTAGTGCTCCAAGTCTACTTTCTAAACTACTAATTCATTTTGAAAATGGTAGAGATTAAGGGGTTCAAAAAAGGGAGCCATAGAAATTGGTGCTATTTTTATTAAACAAACATAACATAGTGTCTTGTGGTTCCCTCAAAAGGTTAATTTCTTTTGGTATTTTAAAAATCACTTCAGTGAGAAATTGGCTAACATGTAGTTTATGCTTGTTTTTTCTAATAATTTTTTAATGAATATGTTAGTGCCTATTTTGGTTGTCTTTCATTCTCTAGTTGAGTGCCTTTGATTTTGCTGTTATGTCCTTGGTTGGGAGTTTTTTCCTTCATTTTACACGTGGGTTAAGTAGGCTCCCACAAGGGTTGAGCTTAGTGTGTTTGAATTTGCTTTTGGTGGGTGTTTTTCCCTCTGGCTCTTTTGTCTCGCCTTCCTGCTTCTTTTATGGGTTTAAACCCTGGCTAGGTTTTCTTTTTCCCGTTTGGGTCTGCAAGGTTCTTTTCTTTTTTGGCTGCTTGTTCTTTCTCTTCGGTGACCTGTCCGCCCGGTTCGCTCTTCACTTATGGTTCCCCCGAGCCCCATTTTCCATTCATTACCGGCCCCTTGCTATAGTTTTCACTAGCTCCGCCTTGCCTTTGATGTGAATTTTGGCTCTTGGGGTGACATCTTGGTGACTATTATCTATCTCCCCAAGGTCTTCTTTTCTCGGCTGATGTTAGTTGTGTAGGGGGGATGTCTCCCCGACCCCTTCGTGTCTCACCGATTAACTTTTCCCTTCAGTATGTTGGCATCTGTTCGGGGTGATCCCTCGGCGAACTCCTCTTGGTCTCACTGACATGAGCATTTGGAGGTCTTTGGCGTGAGTTATACCTTTCGTTGAAAGGTCTCAGTGATGTCATCTTGTTACGCCAACCGGTGATGGAGGATTTAATGCTTCGGTGAGACTTTTATTTCGGTGTGTGGTCATGGCGATGGGGTCGGGTCTTGCCGACAGTGGTTCAATATGTGGCTTTTGGTGAAAGTCCTAAATTCTCGGTGAACAGGTGTATAATGGTCTTCTCGGTATAGCAATGTGATATCTACAAAGGGTCTCACCGATAACGATGTGTCACAGCGACTTTCAGTGGATATCAGTCAGCGATAGATTTTCCTTCTTCGGGACTTTTTGGAAGTCTCAACGAACAGAAATGGTCACGTGGTCCCATCGGCGTGAGTTATGATCTGTGGCAGGAGGTCTCGGTGAGTGACCTTTTGTCTCACCAATGGAACATAAAGGGTCTTCGTCGGCATAGGTTTTGAATGTCTCAGCAACACAGGTGAATGAAGACTTTCAAAAAGACATGGTGTGCGGTAGGAGGTTTTCTCGATATCTTAGTGTTATAGCGATACACAAAAGGAAAAGGTTTCAATCGGTGTGAGATCATTAGTGTCTTGGCGATCTACTGTGAGCTTGGGATGTTTCGACGAGACATGAAATGTCTATATGATGTCTAGCCAACCTAGCCATCTCTCCATGACTTCTTTTCCCTGGCCCCCCCCCGAGCAACTTAAAGGCCATCAATGTGCACGTGCGTCAGATGAACGGCGATGTTTTAAATTCAATGGTAAAAGTGCCTGATGTTTAACTTGAAGATTGAGCGCCGGGTATATCACGCAGATGTCTACTGAAGTCAACGGCAGTCGGGTGCCGAGCGATGAGATCAATGGATCTCACTTGCTACGCTGGTGCATGCTGCAGGGACATTAAATCCTATGGGGAGTGCAATCTAGTGGAGGCCTATTTCTATAGACAGCCAAAAATGTCCTCTTACAACACCTGTCTCGGCGTTACATCATTTAGGCATCTTGTAGCATGCTTTGCCCTAGGTACCCATGTCATCATTTATTTAATTAAATTCATATTCATAATCTATCCATTCCTCTAATGTTAATTAAATAATTTATATTATTTAAATAATGAAATAATAAATTCAACATTAATTAAATAAATCTAAAATTTATTTAATTAATAAAATCCTAAAAAGATCTTCTCGCTTTCTTTCCATAGTTGAAACTCATGTGTATCTATCCATGATCCATCAACATCCAGTTCCCTTGATGACACAAATGCCTCCCAAGCACACATAGAAGATCAAACAAATACTTTGGATCTAAGTGAACACAATGCTAGTCAAGATCCTAATGATCCCCCGTCACCCACTATCGACCCCATTGCAAGTCCTCCATCATATCCTATTGGTCTTTCCACCCTCATTCATGAATGTTCGTCCTTAGAACAACAACAACCATTATATTCTCCATCCAATAAGGAAATCATGTCTAGTGTTTCACCTACACCTAGTCCTATTGTCCATTGCACACTCCAAAATATGAACCACCAAGGTAAAGGTTTAGGCCTTCATGAACAAGATATTTTGGAGCCCATCCATGTCAAAGTCCCTCCATGATCTTATGGCCTTGGACATACACCTCAAGGACGCCAATCTCAAGATGTGGGTATTTCCTCCATGCATCCTAAGTCCACTTTCCATCATAAAGCCTATCATAAGCCTAAAACATATGTTTCCATTCCACCACTGTCATCCTACAAATGTCAAAAGCATGTGACCATACACTTCCCTCCATCCACTCTACCACCATTGCTTCCAACTCCTAATATCCCTACCATTCAATCCTCTTATCCATTTATCCATAAATCCTCTAAACATCTTAATCATAACCAATCAATGCACACATTGTTTAAACATAAATCTTCCACTCATTCCACCAAACCCAAGGGATTCCAAAATAAAAATTTGGATGCCTCTACACATAAAGTCAAAAATTCTAATGGTCCTAATGCCTTAGCATACAATTGCAAAATATCAAAGCCAAGTACATCTAAAAGGCTATATAAGCCCATACCTCCAAAAGTAAAGGCCAAAACTAAAATGGTTTGGGTACATAAGCAAAAAGAAATCAAGTCAAACGAGGCATCCACATCACAAAAATCCCAACCATCTCCTCCCATCCAAAATCCAGATTACATTCAAAAATATCATATTCCATCCCACAAGCCAAACAAAAATCATACAAATATCAAGTCTATGTGGGCACCTAAATCACTAAATCACCCATCTCCTAAGCAAGCATCTTGATTGCTTCCTACACCCCATCCACATCAAAAGCTTCAATGTTTATCACAGTGTGTGCAACCATTAGTCATGGTTCCCTTCCATTTCACAACAAATCCACATAACTCCTTCTACTCATCCTTCACTCATTATCCTACATATCTCCCCCATCATCTTCCTATGGTCCATGCTTTTGGCTAAGCCTCCCCATTCATCTTTTGCATAAGTCCCATATAATCCCTATCATCTTCCCGACATAATCTACATCATAATCCATTATTGTCCTCCATAATCCACATCATAATCCATCATCTACCTACTTCATCTCCCTTTCATGTCATCCCTTACCAACATCTATGAGCATAATGACATTTGACATGGTCCATGCAATGACATCCATCCCTAGTGGGACTATCACCTTTCATGCAACTAGACACTTAAGTCCCTCCTATCCAAAAGTCAAAAAGTCAAAAATTCAAAAAAAAATTTTAAAAGAAAGAATAAAAAAAGAAAAAGTAAAGAGAAATCCCTTCGTCCAATGGTGAAAACCTGGTAAACAGGCGCCTTGGATAAGTACCATGATGAAAACCTAGCAAACAGGCATCATGTGTAGGCTGATCTTCTATATCACTTACACTTGGGGGCACAATGTCTTATCTATCCAACCTATCCTTCATGTCATATCATTTCCATCCTACCCACCATCTTATCCATCATACATATCTATCATATTGAGTCCACTTATCCACCCTAGTCCTTTTGATCTAAATCAAGATATAGGGGCAAAAGGTTGAAACATGTTTTGGGTATCTCTTGACATACCTCTTCCTATCTAAACCAATCATGTCATTATCTTATTGTCATACATTTTTTCTAGAAAAATCCTAAGTCTTGTACCTAGAATGGGGCATGTTATTCCTATGCGACATAGCCTTTGGAGCTCACATCCTTGCTCCCTTATGACATGCATACATCCATACCATCCATCCATCTATCATGAGCCTTTTATCCCTTATCCCATCACCCATCCTTGCACCTAGACTTGGTTTTCCCTTTGTCATTGGTATCTAGCACAAAGGCTACTCAAATTTTCATCCTTTGACACCTCAAAACATTTCAAAAGTCTAAAAAAAAAGTCAAAACATTTCAAAAGTCTAAAAAAAAAGTCAAAACATTTCAAAAGTCCAAAAAAAGTCAAAACATGTCAAAAGTCCAAAAAAAATCAAAACATGTCAAAAGTCCAAAAAAAAAAATCAAAACATTTGAAAATTCCAAAAAAAATAAATCAAAACATTTCAAAAATCCAAGCAATAATTCAAATGCAAGTCAGTCCTTAATCCATACCAATCAAGTCAATCAATCTTGTCAAATTATCCAATCACATCCTTTGGTCTTGATCCTAATTTTGTTGTAAACCCAATCAATCAAAGTCAATTTGTCAATTATCAATCATCCTTGTGTTGATCTAGGGATATGTCACTCCCCACAATGACAACACTATCATCATCAACCAATCCATCAATCAACGGTTTATAGCTTGACAGGGGAAATACCTTGTTTTTGAATCATTTGTGAATGCTTGCTTGCTTGCTTGTGTGTGTTATCATTTTATATTGCATTTGTATCAAATCCATATCATTCTAGCTAATATTCATATCTTGTGCATGTTGGAGTAGCTTTTTGCTCTATCCTTTGTATTTAAGGTCATATCATACCTTTTGTGCATTAGGACTTTAATGCTCTAAGTTTACTTCCTCATGCATCTAGACAAGGTTGTATTATGCTGAGGCATGAGACAAATCATCACCTTGGTCCTTATATCTTGGTGCATAACGTCTAGTGCTAAATCAAACATCATGGTTTCTCACTTTCATTGCAGCATAATGCATCTTTCACTTCCTCTATCCATGCCTTCATCTTTAGTTCTTGACCCATCCCTTTCATTTCGAGAGTCTACCCGTGTTTGTCCAACCTGCCTATCCTCTCAAGGGGGCATCATCATATTCTGATACCATTATCCATTTTCCTCTATCCATACCTTAGTTTCTTTGAAATGATGTTACTCGACACAAATCACATCATCTCGAACATCATCTAAAAGAGGGGCAAAATGTAGACAACCAAAAATGTCCTCTTACAACACCTGTCTCGGTGTTACATCATTTAGGCATCTTGTAGCATGCTTTGCCCTAGGTACCCATGTCATCATTTATTTAATTAAATAAAATTTTATTTATTTAATTAAATTCATATTCATAATCTATCCATTCCTCTAATGTTAATTAAATAATTTATATTATTTAATTAATGAAATCATAAATTCAACATTAATTAAATAAATCTAAAATTTATTTAATTAATAAAATCCTAAAAAGATCTTCTCGCTTTCTTTCCAAAATTGAAACTCATGTGTATCTAATTAATTTATTTAATTAGATAATTCATCAATTATCCTTCTTGTCTTTTTCAAGATTTATTTCCTTTAAAACAGGAAATGAAATCTTTCTATCTTTTTGACATCTTATCTCATCTCGTTGTATTTCCTCTTTTGTCAAAAATCAAATCCTTGTTGAATCTTGTCAAATCTTATCTTCATCAACGTCACGGCTCTATAAATATGGCCTCTCACAATCCATTTAGGTGGTTGATTCATCTAGCATCCAGACTCTGTCAAAATCAGTCTTCTATCTCTATCTATCATTCTCTCCATTTTCCATTTTCATCGTCAAGTCGTTATGCTGCAGGAATGAGCACTCAACATTCCTCCATTGTCAACCCTTCAAAATCTCGCATTCTCATGCAGGTGGAGAAGAGCAATGGAGATAAATCAAGTTAGCGCAGAGATTAGTTTGCATTTGTGCTTCTTATTATGATTTTCGTGTTGTTTTGTACTCTATTGTGCTTGATAGGATCTAACTAGATTATTGTTTTCATTACACTAAATCTGTTGATTTTTACCCTATCTACAGTTTCAACGGTCCAATGATATTTAAATGGCGGCCATCCGATCTCAGTCAATCAACGGTCGAGTTTCAAACTGAACCACAGTCAGGGTTTCTGTTATGTTCGCATGTGAAGACTTGGAGCATTCATGGTGGCAGATGAGAGGGTCACTGGATCCACTGAACCAGCATTCATGGCAACGACTCTAGGATAAGGATGGCATGGCTCGAGTCTGGACACCCGGATTCAGCGGCGGATTTGACATTGATTGCCTAGCTTCTTTCATGCGGGAATGTCTTTCCTGCAGCAACCCAACCAAAGGCATTTATGAGACCAGTGAGGCAGTTGGAAATAATGACTTGGACTGTGAACTATTCTAGGGTTTGTCCTAGTCATTTGATGATGTGTAGTCTCATCTGGCCGGTTGCTTGTTGCTTCTCCTGTTCCTATAAAGGAGAATTTCTTGGCTAGATGTAAAGGTTCGGTCTCTTGGGTTTGGTTCCTTTGGTTCAGTTCCATTTTCTGAGTTTGTGGATCAGTCTAGGATAGGCTAGCGTTTAGTCTTGAGTCAATGTGGAGTCTGTAAGTTGTAATTTCAAATTTTTCTGTAAATACAATCAGTTTGAACAATGAAAACATGAAGATGCTTGTCTCTCATGCATGTTATCAGTCTGTCTCCTTATTTGTGTGCTTTTAATCATTTGAATAAATGCATAAGGTGTCTTTATTCATCTTCTCATACTTCATGAGACCGTGTTGTTTGTTGATAGGTCTGCTTCAAGGAAGCAGTTAAATCCTTTGAACAAATAGCAGTGATTACTTGTTTGCAGGTAGGATTCGGTAAGAAGAGTCTGGTTGCTATAGGAGCTAGATTGTCAGTGTAAAACACTGATAGTTGATGTAAGGCATCAACAAAACAAGATCCACTGGTTGAGGTCTATTTGTAGGTGATTATCCCATTTGTGTTTGACTCCGTGGCCCAAAACTAGGCATTGATCTGTCCTGCAGCCCGTTCCTCTCAGAAAACCTTTAAAAATCATTGAATATATTTTGTTTAATATCTTGCCCTACCTCCTGGTTGCTTCAAGGTTGAGCTACTGAGAATCTAGCCCCATTTAAGGTCCTCAATGCTTGACATCAGGAGTTATCTGCTATAAAAAAACAATGTTTGGTCTTCTTTGAGGCATTGTGTGGGTATACCCGCCCTGGTTCTACAGAGCCTAAAGTGCAGAAGATCTCTTGATCTTGTCAGTTGGTCCAGGTCCTCCGAGCTGCCCTTGATTGGAGTTGGGTACTCCATAGGTAGAATAGGAGACCAACCTGGTTTACAAAAAAAACCACCAACAAGTTGGCGACTTCGCTAGGGAATTTACTTAGAAATCCGGTTATAAAGTGCCATATCAAAAGAGTCATATTGTTTGCCATGTTGGTTATGTTCAAAGTTTAAAGAATCTCAGGCCTGGAGAAAGTTTTGTTGCAGTCAGCCTGAAATATTTATGGTGCTCTACTGGTGGAACGAGCTCAGAGAAGGACTTATATGTAAGTGAACTTCATATCATTTGAAGTTCTGTTCTCTACAAAGAGGTGGCGACTCTGTCAAGGTGAACCTGCTAAATATTTGAAGAATAGTTCCATGGCTACATCGTTTTCATGTATTCTTCATGCTTTTGAACATTGAAAAGAACTTTAGTTCCCTTATTTGGTGAGATCAAGCACTGGCATCAAGGGATATTTGAATAGTGAAACTGGATAGTTGTAGAGGGATAGGTTTCATTTGCAAAATGCATTGTTGTCCTATTTCTCCCTCTACAAGCTATGATTCCATGCTTAAGGCACAATCTTGTCTTCATAAGAGGGTGTATGATAGTGAAAGATACAGCCCTTTGGATTTTGATAAAATCTAGGGTTACCCACATGCTGCCCCTAGGGGAATCAATAAATATTTACCCAAATTTAAAGGTGATGTTGAGGAATCAGCATCAAGACATATGCAGTTTTTTATTGATTTCATTGGAGAATGACAGGTTGAAAAAGAGGATGTGGTCATGAAGCTGTTTGTCAGATATTTAGAAGGTGTGGCCGATGATTGGTTTACTTGGTTACCAGTGCACTCCATTGGTTCATGGTATCAACTTAGGATTTTGTTCCTTGATACCTTTGATGATGCTTCATCAGATGATGATGAAGTTATGTTTGAACAACTTGCAGAAGTGGTGCCCCAAGCTGGAGATCAGAGGTTGAGTCTCTCAAGCCAAGAACCCAAAGAGGAACATCAGTTAGACTGGCTCTTTGAAGAAGGGAGGTGTAATCAACAATGTGATGAGAAAGTTAAGCAGTTTAAGTGCACAAATGAGTGCACTCTTGACACAAGTTTTCATGAGAAGACAAATGAAGTTGCTAATGCAGGGAGTGCTCTAGAGGATATCAGATTTGACTATGAGGATGTGGAGTTTCACTCTCATGAAGGTAACCTTTTTGAAGATACCTTGGGATATCCTGATTTGCTGCTTGGTATTGCATCCAGTCGTGGTGGTGGTCAAGAAGAGGAAGAATTGGTTGAGAGGGTAGGACAGAACATTGACCTACTAAGTTGTGAAAAAATATCATATTTGTTAGCCACCGATTATCAAAGGTTTGTACACAACTCTAGGTTGTTGTGCGCAACTCATATCGGTATTGATGATGAGGACCTGTAGGATGCAAGGTATGATGCAAGTGATTCCGATGCCCCTTCTAATGGTGATCTTATAGATCATGATGACACTGATTTCAGTCTAAAATCAGATTATGCTTCTGAACCAGAGTTGCTCAATGATGAGCAAGATTGGGATGATGATGACAGTTGGACAACCCATGAGGATGAGTTAGAGTCCTTTGATGACTCTCGTTTCCAACATGATGAAGAACAGAGCCAAGTGAAAAGAGGAAGTGGGAGTAGTAGTTTAAACCATCATTGCATTAATGATGTGCCTCCTCCTACTAAAAATGATATAGAGCAGTTGCAAGATGCGTTGAATGGTGAGTGTATCCCTTTGTATACACTTGATGAAGTTTTCACAGAATGTGACAATATGTAGAGCACTGGAGCTAGTTGTTTTCAGCTTCAGGGTAATGTAAATAGTGAATATGACAGCTTGTTGTCACATAACAGTCAACGTTTTGAGGATATGCTTGATTCTCAAATGCATAGTGATTTTGAAAATGTTTATAATGTTGAATGTGCTGACCTCTTAAGAAGTACTAACATGTTTTATTAGGTAGATGGTTGTGATCAGATTGTGTTTTCATGTGGTCTTAACCATCATTCACAGATCTTTCCATCAAATACAAAATTAGAGAATCAAGAGGTTAGTAATGATGAAGTTTATTGGATCTAGTTGCCAGTTGAAGATAAGACTAAACAGAGAACAAGTTTTCAATTGCACAGAGGCAATCAGATACTTATGTTTGCAGAGGTGCATTCATTTATACTGTTGTATATTGGCAGAGGCAAGCATAAGTTAGGGAATGTCAGCTCATTTAACAGAGTTGTGTTTGACAGAGGAAAACTGTGGCTTCACATTTTCATTTGGTGGCCTAGTGTCATCAGATGAAACAAAGGAATCAACAATGTGACTCTTGAATTGCCTGTTCATGGACAATTCTCGAAGTGGTGCTTCATTTGAAGAATTTCTTTTTCCATGAACATTAGGTTAGGTTTTTGCTTTTCTGGTCGGTTTTGTTTTGCTGCGTCCGCTAACCTTGTCCGGTTAGCTCATCGCTATTTTTGGTTTCCTTTTGTTTTGGTCTTCTCTCCCAGTGATCTGAATTCTTGCTATGCCCACTAGGGGCATACATCCCCAACTGGAGCCTATGTTAGTGCCTATTTTGGTTGTCTTTCATTCTCTGGTTGAGTGCCTTTGATTTCCCTGTTATGTCCTTGGCTGGGAGTTTTTTCCTTCATTTTACACGTGGGTTGAGTGGGCTCCCACAAGGGTTGAGCTCAACATGTTTGAATTTGGTTCTGGTGGGCATTTTTCCCTCTGGCTCTTTTGTCTCGCCTTCCTACTTCTTTCAAGGGTTTAAACCCTGGCTAGGGTTTCTTTTTCCCATTTGGGTCTACAGGGTTCTTTTCTTTTTTGGCCGCTTGTTCTTTCTCTTCGGTGACCTGTCCGCCCAGTTCGCTCTTCACTTATGGTTCCCCCAAGCCCCATTTTCCATTTGTTACCAGCCCCTTGCTACCATTTTCACCAGCTCTGCCTTGCCTTCGGCATGACTTTTGGCTCTCAGGGTGACATCTCAGTGACTCTTATATGTCTCCCCGAGGTCTTCTTTTCTCGGCCGGTGTTAGTTGTTTAGGGGGGATGTCTCCCCGACCCCTTCGTGTCTCACCGATTGACTTTTCCCTTTGATATGTTGGCATCCATTTAGGGTGAGCCCTCGGCGAACTCCTCTTGGTCTCACCGACATGAGCATTTGGAGGTCTTCGGCGTGAGTTATACCTTTCGTTGAAAGGTCTCGGCGATGTCATCTTCTCACACCGACCGGTGATGGAGGATTTAATGCTTCGGTGAGACCTTTATTTCGGTGTGTGGTCATGGCCATGGGGTTAGGTCTTGCCGACAGCGGTTCAATATGTGGCTTTCGGTGAAAGTCCTAAATTCTCGGTGAACAGGTGTATAATGATCTTCTCGGTATAGCAATGTGATATCTACAAAGGGTCTCACCGATAATGATGTGTCACAGTGACTTTCAATGGATATCGGTCAGTGATAGATTTTCCTTTGGCGGGACTTTCTGGAAGTCTCGGCGAACAGAAATGGTCACGTGGTCCCATCGGCATGAGTTATGATCTGCGGCAGGAGGTCTCGGCGAGTGACCTTTGGTCTCGCCGATGGAACATAAAGGGTCTTCGTCGACATAGGTTTTGAATGTCTCAGCGACACAGGTGAATGAAGACTTTCAGAAAGACATGGTGTGCGGCAGGAGGTTTTCCCGATATCTCGGTGTTATAGCGATACACAAAAGGAAAAGGTTTCAGTCGGTGTGAGATCATTAGTGTCTTGGTGATCTACTATGAGCTCGGGATGTTTCGGCGAGACACAGAATGTCTATATGATGTCTGGCCGACTTGGCCATCTCTCTCAGACTTCTCCGCCTGGCCCCCCCCCGAGCAACTTAAAGGCCATCAATGTGCACATGCGTCAGATGAACGGCAATGTTTTAACTTCAATGGTAAAAGGGCTTGTTGTTTAACTTGAAGATTGAGCATCGGGTATATCACGCAGATGTCTACTGAAGTCAACGGCGGTCGGGTGCCGAGCGATGAGATCAACAGATCTCGCTTGCTGTGTCAGTGCATGTTATAGGGACATTAAATCTTGTGGGGAGTGCAATCTAGTGGAGGCTTGTTTAAACGGTCTAATGATATTTAAATGGCCGCCATCCGATCTCAGTCGATCAACGGTCGAGTTTCAAACTGAACCACAATTAGGGTTTCTGTTATGTTCACGCGTGAAGACTTGGAGCATTCATGGTGGCAGATGAGAGGGTCGCTGGATCCACTGAACCAGCATTCATGGCGATGGCTCTAGGACAAGGATGGCATGGCTCAAGTCTGGACACCCAGATTCAGCGACAGATTTGACATTGATTGCCTGGCTTTTTTCATGCGGGAATGTCTTTCCTGCAGCAACCCGACTAGAGGCATTTATGAGACCAGTGAGGCAGTTGGAAATAATGACTTGGCCTGTGAATTGTTCTAGGTTTTTTCCTAGTCATCTGATGACGTGTAGTCTCATCTGGCCAGTTGCTTGTTGCTTCTCCTGTTCCTATAAAGGAGAATTTCCTGGCCAGATGTAAGGGTTCGGTCCCTTGGGTTTGGTTCCTTTGGTTCAGTTCCATTTTCTGAGTTTGTGGATCAGTCTAGGATAGGCTAGCATTTATTCTTGAGTCAATGTGGAGTCTGTAAGCTATAATTTTGAATTTGTCTGTAAATACAATCAGTTTGAACAATGAAAACATGAAGACACTTGTCTCTCATGCATGTTATCAGACTGTCTCCTTATTTGTGTGATTTTAATCATTTGAATAAATGCATAAGGTGTCTTTATTCATCTTCTCATACTTCATGAGACTGTGTTGTTTGTTGATAGGTCTACTTCAAGGAAGCAGTTAAATCCTTTGAACAGATAGCAGTGATTACTTGTTTGCAGGTAGGATTCAGTAAGAAGAGTCTAGTTGCTACAGGAGCTGGATTGTCAGTGTAAGGCACTGATAGTTGATGTAAGGCATCAACAAAATAAGATCCACTAGTTGAGGTCTATTTGCAGGTGATTTTCCCTTTTGTGTTTGACTTCATGGCCCAAAACTAGGCACTGATCTGTCCTGCAGCCTGTTCCTCTCAGAAAACCTTTAAAAATCATTGAATATCTTTTGTTTAATATCTTGCCCTACCTCCTGGTTGCTTCAAGGTTGAGCTACTGAGAATCTAGCCCCATTTGAAGTCCTCAAAGCTTGACATCAGGAGTTATCTGCTATAAAAAGCAATGTCTAGTCTTCTTTGAGGAATTGTGTGGGTATACCCACCCTGGTTCTGCAGAGCCTAAAGTGCAGAAGATCTCTTGATCTTGTCAGTTGGTCTAGGTCCTCTGAGCTGCCCTTGATTGGAGTTAGGTACTCCATAGGTAGAATAGGAGACCAACCTGGTTTACAAATAAAACAACCAACAGAATATTTGATTTTTACAAATTTTCAAAGTGGACACATCTTGAAAAATAGAATTTTGGCTATGCTACCCCTATAATTTTTGAAAACTAATCGAAAATATTTTTTTTGAATATGTGTATAATGGAGTCTAGTTTATAAAATTGCAATTTATTTTAAATTTCAATGAACAATTAAAAAATAAAAATAAAAATACCAAACACTGGTTTTTGACAAAAAACAAACACACAAACAAAAGAAATTAAAGATGAAATCCTTAATATTGTTGAAATGTGAAAAAAATCACATCGTTAAGTATCTAAGAGAGAGCCTAACATTACCTAGGTGTTCAATTTACTCAACCTTGAAAAACATGCAAACCTGACTGTTAGCATGAATGAGATTATGTGAAATCTTATAGAATATACAAAAACATGTCTTTGCATGTTGGTAAGGCACTCCAAGCCTTTTGGTTGGAAATTCAAAGCAAATCTCAAGCCTAAGGCTTGGGGATTCCCAAAGCAAGATATAACATGAGTGCATTATAACACATTCATGTTATGTTTTGTTTTTGTATTTTTCTCTTTTTTGCAAAATGTTATTGCATGTTTCTCAATTTTACATAACACAAGCATGTTATAATGTACTTTGTTATGTCTTGCTTGGAATTATTTTGATGCAAGTTTGTTAAGCATTTTTTATGTATGTATGCTTGTATATATATTTGTATGTATGTATGTATGTCTTTATGTTTGTATGTATGCCTATATGTATGTCTGTCTTTATGTATGTATGTATGTATGTATGTATGTATGTATGATTGTATGTATGTATGCGTGTATGCTCATATGTATCTGTGTATAGATGTATGTATGTATGCTTGTATGTATGTATTGTTGTATTTATGTATGTAATGGTTTTGGGTTTTGGGTATATAAGGGTGAGTATATAGGTTATAGGGATGAGGATTGAGGTTTTTGGGTTTAGGGTTTAAGGTATAGGGTTGAGGGTCAATGGATTAGGGCTTAAGTAATAGGTTGAGCGTACAAGGTAGAGGGTTGAGGCTTACAGTTGAAGGATAATATTTAGCTTGTTGAGTGTATAAGATTAAGTGTGTAAGGTATAGGGATTAGGTTTTAGGATATTAGGTTTAGGGTTTAAGATATGGATTAAGGGTATAAGGAATAGGGTGACTTGGGTTGAGAGTACATATGGTTTAGGTTTTAATTATAGGGCTGAGGGACAATATTCAAGGTTTAGGGTATAAGGGTAAGGTTATAGGGTATATGGATGAGGGTTTGTGGGTGTAGGGTTCAAGGTTTAAGTTATAGGGTTGAGGATTGAGGGATTAGGGCTTGAGTATATGGTTGAGGGTTGAGATTTTACAGTTGAGGGATAATGTTCAAGGTTGAGTGTCTAAGATATAGGGTTCAAGGTTTAAGGTTGAGGGTTTAGGGCACAAGAATAGGGTTGAGGGATAATGTTCAGGGTCAAGTGTCAAAGGTTAAGTGTATAGGGTATAGGTCCTTTAAGGTTTAATATATTGGGTTGATGGATTAGGGATTAAGTATAGGGTTGAGGGTTGTGGTTGTAGGTTTTAGGGTTTAAGGGTTGATGGTTTAGGCATTAGGGTCAAGGGTTGAGGGTTAAGGGTTGAGGGTTTAGGGTTTATTTTTTAAGGGATAAGGCTATAAGGGTTGAGGGATTAAGGGTTGAGAGTTGAGGGTTGAGGGTTGAGGGTTGAGGGTTGAGGGTTAAGGGTTGACGGTTGAGGGTTTAAGGGCTGAGGGTTGAGAGTTGAGGGTTTAAGGGTTGAGAGATTAGGGGTTGAAGGTTTAGGGTTTAAGGGTTGATGGATTAGGGTTTAAAGGTCAAGGGATTAGGGTTTAATGGTTGATGGATTAGGTTTTAAGGTATAGTGTTGAATGTTGAGGGCTTAAGGTTTAAGGGTTGAGAGTTGAGGCTTTAGGGATACGGTTTAGGGTTGAGGGTTAAGGGATTAAGGTTTAAGGGTTGAGGATTTAAGGGTTGAGGGTTAAGAGATTAGGGTTTAAGGTATAGGGTTGATGTATTAGGGTTAATTTTTTAATGTATAGGGTTGAGGGTTGAGGGTTGAGGGATTAGGGTTGAGTGTCTAATGTATAGGGTAGAGGGTTTAAGGGTTGAGGGTCCAATTTATAGGGTGGAGGGTTGAGAATTGAGGGTTGAGGGAATAATGTATAGAGTAGAGGGTTGATGGATTAATGTATTAAGGGTTTAAGATATAGGGATGACGGATTAGTCTTGAGGGTTTAATGTAGAGGGTAGATGGTTTAAGGGTTGAGGGATTGGGGTTGAGGGTATAGGGTTGAGGGATTAGGGTTGAAGGTCCAATGTATAGGGTTGAGGGTTTAATTCATAGGGTAGAGGGTTGAGGGATTAAGGGTTTAAGAGTTGAGGGGTTGAGGGATTAATGGTTTAAGGGTTGAGGGATGAGGGTTGAGGGTTTAAGGGTTTAAGGTTTGAAGGATGAGGGCTGAGGGTTTAAGGGTTCAGGGTTGAGAAATTAGGGTTGAGGGTTGAGGGTATAGGGTCAAGTGTATGGGTTTAAGGGTATAGGATTGAGGGATTAGGGTTGAGAATCCAATGTATAGGGTAGAGGGTTGAGAATTGAGGGTTGAGGGTAGAGGGTTTAAGGGTTTAAGGGTTGAGGTATTAGAGTTTAACAGTTTATGGATTAGGGTTTAAGATTTGAGGGATTAGGATCGAGAAATTAAGGGTTGAGGGTTTAAGGGTTGAGGGATTAGGGTTGAGGGTTTAGGGTATTGGGTAGAGGGTAGAGGGTTTAAGGGTTTAGGGTTTAGGGTTTAGGGTTAATTAAGGGTTTAATGGTTGAGGGTATAGGGTTGAGGATTAGGGTTGAGGTTTAGGTTGAGGGTTTAGGGTTGAGGGTTGAGGGGTAAGGGTTTAGGGTTGAGATTTGGGTTGAGGATTTAAGGTCTAAAGAAGAGAGAGAGAGAGAGATTGGGGTTGAGGGATTAGGGTTGAGGGTTTAATGTATAGGGTAGAGGGTTGAGGGGTTAAGGGTTTAAGTGTTTAAGGGTTGAGGGTTTAAGGGTTTAAGAGTTGAGGGATGAGGTTGGGGGCTTAAGGGTTTAGGGTTGAGGGCTTAAGGGTTTAGGGTATAGGGTTGATGGATTAGGGTTGAGGATCCACTGTCTAGGGTAGATGGTTGATAATTGAGGATTGAGGGTTTAATGTATAGGGTAGAGTGTAGAGGGTAGATGGTTCAAGGGTTGAGGGTTGATGGATTAGGGTTTAAGGGTTGAGGTTTGAGGGATTAGGGTTGAGGGATTAAGGGTTGAGGGTTTAGGGTCTAGGGTTGATGGTTTACGGGTTTAATGGTTGAGGGATTAGGTTTGAGGGTTTAGGGTATTGGGTAGAGGGTTGAGGGTTGAGGGTTTAAGGGTTTAGGGTTTAAGGGTAGAGGGTTTAGGGTTTTAGGTTTAGGGTTTATAGTGTTGAGGGTATAGGGTTGAGGGATTAGGGTAGAGATGGATGGATGGAAAGAGGGGGAGATGGAGGGTGAAGTGAGATAGAGAGAAGGAGAGAAGAGGAGGGAAGGGGAAAGAGATGAGGGTTCAAGATCCAATGTATAGGGTAGAGAGTTGAGAATTTTGGGTATAGGGTTGAGGGTTTAGGGTATTGGGTTGAGGGTAGAGGGTTGAGGGATATTGAGGTTCCAATGTATAGGGTAGAGGGTTGATGGTTTAATGTATAGGGTAGAGAGTTTAAGTGTTTAATGTTTGAGGGTATAGGGTTGAGGGATTAGGGTTGAGGGTTTAGGGTATTGGCTTGAGGGTAGAGGGTTTAAGGGTTGAGGTTTAATGGTTTAGGGTTGAGGGTTGAAGGGTTTAAGGGTTGAGGGTATAGGTTTGAGAGATTAGGGTATAGAGGGAGGGATGGATGGAGGGAGAGATAGAGGGAGAAGTGAGATAGAGAGAAGGAGAGAAGAGGAGGGGAGGAGAGAGAGATTAGGGTTGAGAATATAATGTATAAGGTAGAGGGTTGAAAATTAAGGGTATAGGGTTGAGGGATTAAGGGTTTAAGGGTTGAGGGTTTAAAGGTTAAAGGGTTGAGGGTTTAAGGGTTTAAGGGTTGAGGGATGAGGGTTGAGGGTTGAGGGCATAGGGGTTGAGGGTTTGGGGTTGAGGGTTTAGGGTTGAAGGGTTTAGGGTTGAGGGATTAGGGTTAAGAGTTGATGGTATAATGGTTTAGAGAGAGAGAGAGAGAGAGAGAGAGAGAGAGAGAGAGGTGAGATTATGGTTAGGGGTTGAGGGTTTCAATGTTTAGGTTTTGTATTGTTTAAAAATGGGTCCCTTGACATTTTCATGCTCGTTTAGGTCCTCCTTATGGATTTTAGCTTAATGTTTCCTTGATTTAGCATTGTAATGTGGATAAAAAATTCAAATTAGGTATTGGGCCCTTGTGAAGTAATGGAATTTAATGGCTCCTTGCTAAAGTGTTATGAAGTGTTGTAACACACTTTCACTCTTTTCTAGGATTTTATCAATTAACTAAGCATAATTAATATAATTTTAATCATAATCAACATTAATCTTTCCTTATTTGGAGTGTTGTAAATTTTTGTAACACACTTTCACATTCCTCTAGGCTTGTGATTAATAATTGGTCTTTCTTATGCTTTAATTGGCCCTATTTTGCATCCAAAAGCATCATTTATTACATCTTTTCAAGGATAATCTTGACACCAATCAATAACCAATAATAATTTAGGTGTTCCTAGCTTATGTGGCCTAAATTTAGTGTCTGGGACTCATTCACCACCTTAGGCGAATGAGTCCCACCTAGGTCTTTTTGGCCCCAATGTAGGTTTCACACATTTCTATGCGCTTTTCATTTTTGGTCCCATACATTATGAATGATGGGACTCATTCACCACCTTGGGCGAATGAGTCCCATATGACCAAAATTCAAATTTAAATCAAATTTCTGGTAGGATTGTATTCTCCTAGATCTGATGTTGGCTTGTAGTGTTGTAATTTATGAAATTATTGCATAATTAAGTATAAATACAAGGTTCTTTCACTCATTTTCTCCTAACAAGCAATCAAGTGATCCTAGCATTCAAGAATTGACAAGAGCATTTGAGAATTCACAAGAGCATTCAAGGAATTTCAAGTGCAGATTATGAAGCATTCAAGAGCATTCTTCAAGTGTCAATCATCATGATAAAGATTGTATTCTTCATGTTTGTTATTGTGATAATATTTGTGATGCAAAGTTGATGATTCAAGCAAGTGTTTCAAGAAAGATCAACATAATTCAAGCTAGAGTCAAGAACCACATCCATTCTAGCCATTTCAAGCATTATTGCAGCACCTTATTGCAAAGGTTTGGTGAGTTGCAACATTGTCTTTTGTTCATTCATCATTCTCCTTTCATATTTTCTTTCATTTCAAGGTTTAATTACCAACAAGGGGTTTGAACAAGGCAAACCCCTATTCACTAACCCCCACAACATTTTCCCCTCTTCTTGTGTGTGATTTGTAGGGATAGGTTGCAGATTGCCCAAGAAGCAAAGTTAGAGAAAAGTTGTCAAATCCCTAAAGTTCTCAAAGTTGTCATAGAACCTTGGAGAAGCTTGGAGAAGGTCTACATGTGGTAATTTATAGTTTTGGGTCTGAAAACCAATCAAATGGAGCAAAGCAGACCATGAGGCACAAAATCTAGGTCAAAACTTCCAGAAAAGTAGAAGTGGACTAATTCACCACTATTGGTGAATGAGTCCCATTGTACATGCCTGATAGATATTTTTACAGATCTGGATACCCTTTTGGTTGAAACATGTTCCTGCACATTTTCCTGAAAACTAGACTAATTCACCCAACTTGGCAAATGAGTCCTAGTCAGCATTAGTAGCAAATTTTTTAGTGATCTAGACCTCCATTCTTCCTTCTTCAGTCTTCCAGGTGTACACTTTCAGTTTCATAGCTTTTTATTATATTTTCTTCACTTTTCTAGGTCATTTAGAGTTAGTTTACATTCAATTAGGGTTTTACATTGTGTCTTGCATTTCATTGTCTTTTCTAAGTTGACAATTGGTGGTGAACCCCTCATAAGATCTCATTCAACCCCTAGGATAGCCCTTTGCAATATTTCAATCTCCTTTGCATTGAAATGTCAAGGGTTTATTCTTGAGTGAAGAGTAATGAAATTGGCTCTCTCCTTTTATGTCCAAAACCCTAGAAGCGAAAGAGAGAACTGTTGGAGATTACAAATCTGCACCCTTTTTGCTAAGCTTTTCTGATTCCACTTAGCATATTTGGACCAAAATTGGAATGCTTTCAGGTTGTGGGTAACCTATTTGAAAGTAGACCTCCAGATTGTGGGTCGGCTTCCCCGTTTGATATCACTTAACTATTGAATTTCTGAGGTAAGGGTAAGAGTTGCATGAAATAAACCTAATGCTGGAAAGAAACTAAAGTGATACACCAAACAATCTAGATCTGTTAACAACTTATCATATTTGAATTGATATCACAAAGCTGGACTTACACAACTCACTTAATAATGCAGTTTGTATAAATATTTCATAAGAAGGTCTATAAATAATGCTATTAAAAGGAAAAAAGAGATTTCACAATTAATCAACACCATTAACAACACAACTTACAACCTACAAACATAAACCTTCTGCTAAATAGATGCATAACATGAGACAAGCTTGCAAGGAAAAAATAGATTTCACAAAACAAGTTGATCAATCATTAACAACATACATGAGAAATAGAAAATGAGAAGGTAAAAATGCTCTACTCTATCAATTCAAAGTGCTTACTGTATATTAAGTCTGTCTAAGTTACAATGCAGCTTCATGAAAAAATAACTGAAAGATAGTAGCTATCCTCCTGTTGAAAAAGAAAGAACTCCTAAAAAGTTCAAAATGAACATACTTAACCAAAAACCCACCAAAACCTCCCACACATGTTCTTCTAGAAGATTATCCTCGGATAAAATAGAAATGGCCCCAAAAGAACCTTCTAGAAGTCTCTAAAATGCCCTCTACATGGAGAAAAAAAAAGCTAAGTCAATAGCCATCCCAAAAGTGTGACAAATATACCTCCAGCTGACCTCATTCTTCACCAAAATAGTCTAAACAACATCTAACACTCCCCACACCTCTGCAAGTCATAATTGGTCCTATTTCAACACTTGACCATATTCCCTATCATGCAACATGTGTGTTTTTTTTTGCAAACACATGGCCTTTTAAAGCATAAATAGAGTGATTTTGCTAAGTGATTTATAAATCACCACTTAGGAAAACACTTTACAATTAAGCTTCATCTAAAAGGCTCCACCATTTAAAATTATTACATTTACATTGAAAAGAAACTTGAATGTGATTTGCAAATTACTTTACATGATATCTTCAGATATAAAATTTAGCATCAAAAGCTATGACAAAAGCTTCCAAAAGTCTTAAAGGAACTTTGACTTTCAACTTACCACCCATATTTTGCATTCTTCCCACACATGTCATAATCACATGGTTTGCAAAGGCACATGGCATAATAGCACTTGGCTCATAAGGCTGACCTCCAAGACTCTTGGACAACATATTCTAAACACATCATGTTGGGTCAAAAAGACAAAGCACCATACTTGACCATGGCACACCTCAACATAAGTCAAAATAACACAAGGCATAAAATTCCTAGGTTATAACACATGACATATTGAAGATATATCAAAGCTTAAGGAATGGGGAAAGTTAAAAAAAAAAACCTAAGGCAATGGTAAGTGATTTCAGTCCCATCATATTTCTCATGAGCTTGATTTCTAAAATAAGGGATAAAAAATTCCATCGAATGGAAAATAATAGGGTCAAACCCTAATGATAATATTTGAATGATGGAAAACACCATCATTTGGTCGCTTGGAAGAATCTAGAAAACCTGATGCTCTACCGCTAGGGTTTGAGAAAACATAGGAAAATGATGTCGACACTGGTTTTCAATCGGCTTTTGACATTTTTTGCATAAAAACACCATGGGGAACTCAGGTAATTGTGTCATCATGCATTAAAACTGCACTTCTTCACACTTTGAGACCATTTTTTGGACTTACAGTCTGCGGCTATGAAACATTTTGATGTACTTTTCCTGACCATATGTGCTATTTGTTTTCCTTGTTTGCTATCTCACTTGCCAGCAGCTACCATGAGGAGTTGATGAGGCTTCATAGGAAATCTTTAGTGGCAAAACTCTGCACATTTCGATGCTCAAGCTTGGGTAAGCTCCTAGCCAACCTTGCATTGTATTTTTCCTCCTGTAATGAGCAAGAAAAGCTCGAATGGAAGCCTTTAAATGTCCTTCATTTTTTTTTAAACTCAAGATAGCATTTGAATACTTCATGATCTACAAATTTGAACAAATTCGGTGCTTTTCCTGTTGCTTCATGAACATAATTTCTTGTGGGTCGTGGCCATGAAAAGAAACAAAGTGTCTTGTGTTCATTTCTTGAAACCCTCATATACTCTTTTGATTTCCCTTCTTCTCTTTCATAAACCATTGATAAAGTTAAAGAACCTAGATGGGTTTTTGGAAAAAGAGAAAAAAACTGGAATGTGGCTCGGCCCTCATCATGTGAACGGGGTTTTCTTGCATTTGCTATTTTTCTGTCTTTTCCTGCATTTTGAGAAAAACCCTACTTGGGTTTCTTGTAGCCTTCATTTTTTGTTGAAATTGCAACTGTTAGTAGAGAACCCAAGTGGGGTTACATGATTTCTTTGAAAGGTTCTAGTTTGTTGCAAGAAATGTAGATAATCTTGTAAATTCCTTCACTTTGTTGGTAAAAAAGAAAGCAATGTTGCCTTAGACTTGAACCCCTAGGTGGGTTTTGCAAATTTTCTTTGACAGGTTTAGAATTGTTACAAAATGCAGATGATTTAGTAAATTCTTTCACCTTTTTGTTGTTTAGACATCTGGGTACATGGTATCTTCATTTGCTTTGCCTTAATAAAAGATGCACTATTCTAAAGTTTTAGCTTCACTTAATCTATAGATACATTATCATTTGTATGATCTTTCTTTTTCTGGAAAAAACTGAGATAGTTACCTTAGTAATAGAGCATGGAATAAGGTCCTTTTGAGCTCAGGAAGTGGAACATCGTGAGACTTGCATTAAATTTTAAATAGTTCCTTTACATTGCTACATGTTGGACCATATTTCGTACAAGTTCTTTGGATTTCTTAAGACTGTATCCAATGATTTCAAAACCTTGCATAACTTCCTCTAAAAGGCTATGTTTGATCTTTGAACATGATTTAGGAGGGCTTTAGAAACCTTAATGAGAAATGAAATTCTTCATTACTGTAGAATGTTCTCCTTTATAATTTCAGCATTTTCCTTTTCAGTTTGTTGATATTCATTTGGTTGGCTCTCAAGTTCAAAAATCATGCTGAAAGGTTGTTCATTTTGCTTCTATAAGTGAAGTAAAGGAATTACCAATGCTTCCATGTTCTCACTCCACTTCAAATACTTGCATGTTTTACCATCTTCCTATGTATTTTAAAGCTTTTGAAAGGGCTTCAAAACTCTATTGAATTGACTGTCCAATAAACTCCAAGGTTGTGGTTCTTGGGCTTACACATTTCATGTCACTTATCTCATATACAATGTTGACTATATTATGCTTTGATTGAACTTTCCTATCACTGTGCTTCCCATACCTCTGTGATCTAAGAAGAAAACCACCCATATGCTGCTACAGTCCTCAAAAGATGGAAATGAAAGAGTAACAAAATAGATCTTTCCACTGAGAAACAAACCTTTGACTCAAAGGGGAGACCTAAGATCAGACCCTTAGATCATGGAGCAAGAATGTGTAAATTCTATTTGAACTCACAATGTTTTTCTTGTACTCTCCACCACTGTGGACCGTGGCTTGGGTCTTGTCTCCTCATGATGGCCTGTCAATCCACACATTCAATCCTTATGAAAATAATGAACTGTCCCCTTTGAATCCTTTACAGGAAACACCATCATTGACTGAAACTCGTGAAAGTACCTTGTCCGCTACAATATCCCTGTCCCTTGTAATTGTTTCATATGCTTGTACATGAATATACCTTTCTTGTGTACTAGTTAAGTAAGATCAATGTTGTCTTTGTAACACTGCCTCCTGATGCAACTACTCCTCAAAAATTTTGCTTATCCTTATCAACTCTACCATGAGTGATAATGACACAACCTCACCCACACTACAAAAACCCTGTGATAGGAATACCACTCAGGCTACCAAGGCATAATCATGATGGATATGTCCCTACCATGAGATTGCATCTAAAGGACTGTTCTAGTGATATATCATGGATTGTACCTTCGAGTTGCTACTGTATTCACATGTCTATCCACTACAAAAAATTTCTTCATAAATGGTTGCTCTCTTATTGAGTTCTCATACAATTATCATGTAACTGTAGGGACTACTGTGGTGACTATTCTTTCAACTTTCCTTTTATTTCCATCATGTGACTCCTTACAACAATTTAGTCCATGTTGCTTGATTACATGCTTATTTACATGTATGGTCTCCTTCATAGCTCATTTTTTATCCTTGCCCTTTGTCAAATAGAATCATGATCCTGGTAGACTACTTGAATGGTGACTGCCATTTCTTTTGATTGTCTATGTAATGATCCCCATTCATTTGATGACTATTGATGGTTGTGCTTAGTCATTATGACAGTGAGTAGACTTATTACTATGACTGTCTTGGAACTATCACTAAGAGATATCAATCCCCTGGTCTTGCATAGAAACCTTGGGCTCCTTTTGGTTGTCTTATGTGATTTTCACATTTATTGCTAGCTAGAAAACCTATTGTCTAATGTTGGTTGAGAAGGCCTTGAACTCAACCTTGTACAACTTCATATTTTTTCTTTAGTTGTTGTCCTTATCTTTCATGTTAGAATGCATTCGATCTTGTCATGCTCTCAATCTCAAGGACATCATATTCATCTAACTCATGGGGCAGCAAATTATATGGCCATGTTTCTCTTCCATGAAGACAATTATGCTTTGTTTTGGATACCCTTCATGCCTATTGACCTTGTAAGCTCCTGCAAAGGTGTTTTCCTTATACTTGTACAATGACCATGAGTCAACCATTACTCCTATTGCAGTTATATGTGATAAACATGCATAGTCTCCTCATTCTAACTTTATTTGACAACCACCTATCACATATGTGGGTGACCTAACAACTCACTTTCCTATGTGATGAGTGATTGCCCAATAGGGTCATGGTTAAATAGATGCATAATTGAACTTGATGCATCTTCAAAACACTTGATGCATCATTTGAATTTGATAATGAAAGTTGATCAACTGGTATGATTCCATATTGATTTAATGCATTGATAAGAGATAAATATTTGATCAAGTTGCTCAATTTCATTTTCTTTCAAAGCACGTTGATCTCTACCCTTGTGGGAGCCACATTTACCCCACATGCTGCATTTGATTTGATAATGAAACTAAATCTGCACATGAAGCAAACAATTAGAAATTAAATGTGTTCATTGGATTCTCTTTTGTTTAATGCATTTATTGATCAACTTATACATGCATAGGTAGGTGTGTATGCAAGGATTGAATCATTCATTGCTTAGAGCCCCGCTCTAACACCATGTTTTCTTTAGATATAGGGTGAGGAGCGCTACAGAGTTGGGAAGGGAACAAGCGGTTCGGGGCAGCAGTAGGGCAACTTGTAACCAGTCATTCATAGGAAATGACTCGTTCCATTCTTACATGCACATTCTCTCTTTCTTTTACTTATTAATGTATAAGTTGTTTCATATTTTCATTTGAATAAGAAAGCTATTCCCTTGGCTTGTGAGGGACATGTACCTTAGTGATTATCAATAAAAGAAATTACATTTGAATACATGATTCTCTTTCTCGTTTGTTGTAATGCACCATTGAAATGGCAAAAAATGTAATCTGATTTGCTTTGACAATCACTCCTTTATGCATGTTGAAACTAGCAGTTTTATGGTTTATCTTCAAATGTTTAAACAACATGAAAAGAACAACACTATGGTTACTTGATTTCAGCTGAAAGCTAAAAATTAGATAACATTTATGGTGACATCTGCTATATGTTTTCCTACTAAACATGAGACCAAATGCCTTTTGTGTTATCCATTGGGCACGGGGTCACTCAGAAAACCAACACTACTTGAAAACAACATTTCAAATAGCTGTAACTCATAACACCAACAAGAAACAATTTGAAAACCAAGGAAAACAACAATGCGGAAGGAAAACTACCACCTAACTGTGCAAAAAAGAACTTAGGGAAAAATAGAAAACCTAACTAATGTGTGTCAACACTTAGAGGAAACAAAATCTACTCTAATATGTACAAGAGCAGTTTTAGATCATACCTCAAAACAGAGTTTGAGGTGTATCCCATTGACTGGGATAGGTAGATCTCCTCCATCCATTGATGATAGTTGAAAAGCATTGTGCTCTTTGCACTCTGTAATGATAAACGAGCCACTCCACATGCTATCAAACTTGGTATGCTTTCCAGGCATGCTCTTCAATTCATCCCATTTCAAAACCACATCTCCCTCTTTGAACACCCTGGGTGTTGCTCTTTTATCAAACACCTTCTTTGTTTGGAGTTGATGCAGCTCCATTTTTTTCATGGCTCTATCTTTGGTTTCACCCAGCTCCATTAGCTGTGCATATCGGACAACCATTGGGTCCTCCTCTTCAAACATTTCAAGTTGGTTCATTATATCAAGAGCTAGAAGCTCAATTGATAAAGGCAGCCTTGCCACTTTACCATATACTAGTACATAAGGGGAGGTTCCAATGGACTTCTTTAGAGTTATCCTATCTACCCACAAGGAAGATTTTAACTTGATATGCCAAGTTCTTTGGTTATCTTCCAAAATCCTTTTGATGATCCTGATCAGGTTTTTATTGGTTGACTCAGCCAAACCATTACCTTGAGGGTAATAATTTGATGAGGTATTCAGATGGATGCCTTTTTTATAGCCCAGTCACTTACTCTTAACCCAACAAATGCCAAAGCATTATCAGAAATGATTGATTCAAGTACCCCAAAATATGGTTACCAAATCATCATAAAAATTTAAAACAACACTTTCATTGGCTTCCTTCAAAGCCACTACTTCATTCCATCATGTGAAATAATCAGTTGTAGTAAGTACCCACCTATGACCTGCACTTGAAAGTGGGTTGATGGCACCTAGGAAATCAATGCCCCATCTCATGAAGGGTTGTTCTACTTGAATAGGTTGCAATGATAAAGTTGGCGGCCTCTCTTTGCCTGAAAAAATGGCACATTTTACACACTTCCTGGCCCAAGCATGGGCATCTTTAAACAAGCTTGGCCAATAATAGCTAGCTCTCATTATTTTCCATGTAGTTGTTCTTGGGGAAAAATGACCCCCTACAATTCCATCATGGAACTCGTGAAGTACTTTATCAACTTGATGTTGATCAATGCATCTCAGAAGGATGCCATTAATGTCCTTTCTAAAAAGAATGTTGCCAATCAGAGCATAAGGAATAGACTGCAGTCTGAAATACCTCTGTTTGGCTTTATCTAGACCTGGTGGACACTCACCAGTTTGTAAAAAGTGAGTCATATCTTGCACCCAACCTCCATTTGTTGTAACTGCATCTACTTCAAGCCCATTATCAGCAACCAGAACTACCTTTGTTTTTGCATTTCCTTTATTTTTAGTCTTTGTAGCTAGCTGTTCACACAACCCTTTACCCCTGACAAGCTTTTTTATCTTGATGTCAACATCATACTCCATAACTTTTGTAATTTAGCCTGCCCTTTTATCATTTAGATCCTTGCTTAGCAAGAATTCCTTCACACTTGGGTGAGCAACCATTAAATGTACCTTACTATTAGAAATCAGGGGTTTGAACTTCTTCAAGCTTCTAATAGTAGCCAGTACATGTTTCTCTACGAAAGTATATCTTTGTTCATACTCCTCTAATTGTTGGCCAAAAAAAGCAATTGGCTATTCTAGGCTAGCATCATTTTGTTGTACCAGTATTGCAGAAATTATATCAATACTGCCAAAAGCATATAAAATGAAGTCTTTTGAAAAGTTCAAGTTTACCAAAGTAGGGGCTACTGATAAAGCTTCCTTTATGACTTTGAAACTATGCTTGGCCTCCTTAGTCCAATTGAAAATGGCATTCTCTTTTAACATTGTAGTTAGTGGTTTCAACAGATTAGCAACGTCAGGAATAAACCTTCTGATGAAATTGATTCTGCCAAGAAAACTTTGCAGCCCCTTTTTATGGCTGGGAAAGGGCAAATCCAAAATGGCACTTACTCTTTCTGGATCAATGGTGATCCCCTGTTTTGACACAATATGTCCCAAAAGCTTTCCTTCATGGACAACAAAGATACATTTCTTGGGGTTGAGGGATATACCATACTCCCTACACCTCTCAAATACTTGTTTCAGATGTGCAAGGTGTTCATCAGCCTTTTTTGAAAACACAGTTGCATCATCGAGGTAAGTAAGTACCAGTTTGTGAATCAAACCCTTAAATTCCCTATCCATTGCCCTCTGAAACGTGGCACCAGAATTGGACAAGCCAAAAGGAATCCTTTTATAAGCCATGGTGCCCCATTTTGTGGTGAAAGTAGTCTTGTACTGATCCTCTTCTTTGACTAAAACTTGGTTATAACCTAAATAACCATCAACTAATGAGAATCTTTTCGAACCAGCTACAATTTGCAGAATCTGCTCCATTGAGGGCAGTGGATAATGATCCTTTAGAGAGTCTTTATTGAGGTCTCTAAAGTCAACACACAACCTAATTTCACCATTTTTCTTTCTAACTGGGACAAGGTTAGAGATCCATGAGGTGTGTTTGATTGGAAAAATTATGTCTCCCTCAATCAGTTTGGTCAACTCTTTGACCATCAGAGGCTCAAGCTTGGGGTTTAAAGGCCTTTGTTTTTACCTAACAGTTTTGAGTTTGGCTCAAGCTCTATAGTATGCTGGGAAATTTGGGGATCAAATCCTTTAAATTAGAATATTCCCATGCAAATACATCCTAGAACTCTTGACAGAGGGCAATAAAATCTTGCTTATCTGCAGGTGAACAAATTTTGCTAACTTTAAGGAGCTTACCTTTGAAGATTTCAAGCTCCTCGTAGTGTTCTTCTTTGACCTACATGCTAGTTTTACTTTTTTTAAGCTGGTCATCTATGCTGAAAATGGATTCCAAGGTGACTAGACCCTTGGGAAGTTTGTTGGATTTCAATTGGATAATTTTATCATCATATTATTGTTTAAGGTTCTCTTGGTTGACTGCTGCAAATTCATCTTCTTGCAGCATGAAGCTCAAAACCTGTTCATCACTTTCAAAGACTTGGCAATGAACGTTATTATCCAGAATAGAAGGTATGATAACTATTTTAACATATGGCTACAACTTTTCCTTCCTAATTTCACTTGGAATATCAACTTGAGCACCTATGGCAGCCAATCTATCAGCATGCTTATTCTAATCCCTAAGAATAGAAATTAGATTGAAAGCATCAAACTCTTCTATCATATCCCACACCCTGTGTTTGTAGGATTTTAAAAAATCATTCTTAGTGACATGCAAACCTCTCACCTAATTGACAATCAATTCACTGTCACCATACACTTGCAAGTAGCCAATTCCTCGCATTCGTACCCATTCCAAGCCTTGAACCAAACCTTCGTATTCAGTAGTGTTGTTAGTACAAGAGAAAGCAAATCTGAAAGTAGAGTAGTATTTGTCACCCTATGGGGACACAAACATTTCACCCCCACCAGCACCGTTCTTTCTTTGAGAACCATCAAAGAACATTTTCCATACTCTATCTTGCTGATTTGATTGTTATCCCACTTCCTTTTCAAGGTTTGGAATCACTGAATCAGGTTCATGCATCACATAGACACCCAAACCAGTTTCCTCAATGTTATCATTTGGGCTGTCAATGATATTCTCTGTTGCCCACTCACCTAGCAGTGCATCTGGTATACTTTATGCTTGCAGCTCTTAAGCAGCAACAAGTTCATCATCACTAAAAACAACACAATTAGCATTAACCGCACTTAGAACATATGGTTCAATGTGATCCTTAGCAAGTTGCTAAGATTTGAGAAATATGTAGGGAAGGGAGATCCTTCTAACCATGTTAATTCCTACACTACCTTATGTAGTGGATTTTTCCTTGATGATAAACTATTGGAAAAACTTTTTCCTAGGTCTTTGAAAGATACTGCCTTGGAATGGTTCTCTTCTTTACCGAACAACTCAATTTTTTCATTCAATGAACTTGTTGAGGAATTTGTAAATCATTTCCAAGTGCATATGACTCCCAAAATGACCTTGGCCAATTTGATGAGATCCAAGCAAAAAGAGGAAGAAAAGATGACTGATTTTATCTCATGTTATCAATCAATTTATTCCCAAATTGATGTCAAGGTCCCCAACCCACACCTTCAAAAGATGTTCATAGAAAATTTGCAAAGTAAAATCCAATACAAGTTGACTATGATGAAATTCCCATCCTTCATGCACTTGTGCACTACCCTTCATGATTATTAAAATTTGATTAGTAGTTGAGATACAAAATTCACTACTAGTTGAACTAAGAAGTCTGAGCCCACTATATAGGAGAAAATTTGCACCCCTTATGCAAATTCCCCTTTTTCCCTTCCTCACTTTAGAAAACCAAATCCCAAGGCTAAATTCCACATAATCGCACTGCCTTCATTCCATTGGCATTTTTTTTGTGTGTTAGTAGAGGAATAACTGTCGGGGATGCTTGCGCATCATGCAAATGTCTATGCAATGTGCTTATTTCCCTAGTAGATTCCTACGTCTGGAGCCCATAGAGGTGCTACACTTCCCATTGGAGGTTGATTTGTAATGCCCCCTTCGATTGACCGACCCAAATATGGTCATTTTCTTCATTCTCACCTTAAAAAACACTCTTCATTCCTTCATTTCATCTCTCCAAGCAATCTTCTAAGCATTAAATTAATCTCTTTAAATCCTTTAGCACACTCTCCAAGCATTCTAGCATTCACTTTCAACCTTCAAGCAACACTTTGCACTCCATAGCAATAGCAACAACACTTTGTCAACTCCATAGAGCAAGTGTGGAACAAACACCATTGCAACAGGGGCTTGAGTCCTCTCATTTTCTCCTCCATTAGCTAGTGAGCTCTTGGTGGAGGTGGTGGACATGATACTTGGAGCTAGCTGGCTAACAAGTACCTCTATGGGATTAGTCTTGACACCTAAACTCTTGTGTATTTATTTTATGATATTCGTGTATATCTTGCTTACTTCATAGCTTTTTCTTGGCCCTTTGGAAGTAATTAGCTAGTCTATTAGTCTATTTTCTTGTGTTTGACCTTTTATGTTTAGTCCTTTGGTCATATGGATGCCAACACACTTGAGAGACACTAGCGATCCATGTTGTCGTCCTAGAACCCTACTTTCATCCTTGGGAAAAGAGCTTCCTGAGGCATAGTGTTGAACTCGAAAACCAATTTGCCTAGCCCCATTTTGAGATTCAAGTCTACAGAGTGTTTGAAGTACCTTATAGTCCTCATCATTCTTGTCTCGTATTTCCTAACACCCCTTTAAGCTGAGGTAAGTTAGGGAAGCTTTCCGCTCTTGGATCTCCATGACCTGGGGCCTTGAAAGTGGCTGGTCCTCCTCTCTTACATTTTTGGTGAACCCGACATGAACCAATGTTTGTTCATCCATTGGTGTTGAAGCTTTTCTCTTATACCTTGTAACTATTGTGCCCCTGAGATTGTGAAGGTTTATGAGCATCACAACCTAGTCCACAACCTCCGGGTTTATTGTTAGGAGAAGTATAAGACACCTTCTAATGGAAAGTACAAAGGTCATTACTGATTTCTCTATAGGCATTTTCTCTAGTCCCATCGTTGGTCTAGCCATGTAGGAGCAGTTGTTAAGGGGTGAGATAGTATTCTCTGATGAGACCGATCACATATGCACTCTTCCTACGTCTCCTACACCATCATCGGTAGATGATCATGAGGTTGTTCACATACTTGCAGAATATGTCTTTGTCCTCAGCAAAGGGTTGGGTGACTTGGAACATCACTTGGAAAGAGACCCAAAGCTAGCTAGGGCCACTCAGGTTATCAACGAACCAAAGTACATGGTGGGAAAAGACCAAATAGGCATAGAAATTTTGGCTAGTTTCTCTAGTATGACTAATGCATGTGCTCCTCCAAACAAACCTAACATTATACGAGGAGCCACTTTTGAAGATCCTGAGAGAAAGTTAGGACTGTCGATGCCTCCCACGTTTGTATATATGACTGATACCATACCCGTAATCAACATCCCCTCTGTCTCTAAGGGACCCAACACTGTCAAAGTGAACAAGAACCCCTTGGGTTTCAGCTTCACCCCTCCTATCACCTCTAGTGGTGGAGGTTTTGGTGGTATGATTGGTGGAGGTTTTGGTAGTGGTGGTGGCTTCAGTAGTAAGGGTGGTGCTGGTGGAAGTGGTTCCGGTGGAGGTCATGGTGGTGGCTTTGGAAGTGGAGGTGGCTCCAGTAGTGGTTCCAACGGTGGTTGTTGGCCTCCTACAATGATTTAACAACTAAGCCCTTACAATTGTGATTCAGAGATTGGACATCTAAACTGAATAGCCATTCAATCATCATGAAGGTGTATTTAACTTGTCAACCTACAGACGTGAACTTGAAATGGGTCAGCACAATATGTGCATTAAAGATCCCAAGTAGCCATATTCATTCTACAAATAAGAAAAAAATAATGCTGGAGGAAAATTGCTTAGAAGGAAATAACCTAAGTACTGAACATCAACCAAAAACTATGCTAAGCTGAAATACATGACATAAATGAAAATTTGAGCAAACAAACATAAAACTACTTTGTCTGCTTTGGTTGCAGGAATAGTCAAATAATGGAATTCTAGTGGCTACAGGAATAGTTAGTGCTAGATTCTTAACTAATTACTAAACAAAAAGTAATAACTAAACTAAACTAAAATAAGGATGAAATTCTCACCAAGTGGGCCTGCTTGGATAATTATCCCCTAAAACTAATGTAAACTCAGATGTATAGACTTATAACTTCATCTTATTCATTGGAAAATATGAGTACAATAGAGTAGTGTAAACTGTATTGCTGAAAACTAAGAATGCAAGTACATCATTAGATCACACAACCTCCTGAGAAGGAGCATCCAACTCTTATTTATAGGAAAAGAAGCGTCTAACTAAGCAAGGCAATCAACTCCATGAACTGGGAGGATGCCACTTTAGGGAAAGCAAAGAAAGTGGAGGGGCGGATATGCGTGCATGGAATATGGTTAGATGTGCCTACCTCAATGCAGATTTAGCACAGCAGTAACACCTATATTCACTCAACATCAATAAAGATCATTTGCAAGGCAGTTACAATTCGATTTGCATGAGGAATCTCCCATCGTTGACCCCTTTGAATGATTCCCTTTGTTGACCTTTTCATGACCACTTTGTTAGCCATTATGGTGAATGACCAGCTAGCAGAATCTTCTCAATCTAGTGGCCTTGAATCATATCTACATGTCATTATTAGTATGCATAATAATCACATATCTATAACTATCTTAAAGAACATTCACTAATCCACATGTAGAATTAGCATAGATAGTCCATATAACATGGCAATGTCATTAAAAATTTGCATAGATAAAATTAGGCCCAATGTCTATGGTTTCGAGGAAATATCAATATTCAAACATCAAGGTTCATGAAAATTTTGACAAATACGTTATAAATTCTACCAAAATTAAACCATAAACTAGACTCATCATCCCCCCCAACCTAAGGTTTTGATGGTCCTCTAGCAGCGGAAGGGTTGTTATTCTACTTAGTCAAAGCCCTAAAATTTGCAACTTCCAATTGTCCCACATCAGTGGTTTTTGTGCGTGAATTAGGATCCCAATAAAACCCTTGTTGTCTATCCAATTAGTTCCATCTTTGTCTCTCTGTAACAATATCATTGTTGTAAAACTTGTTATTTGGCACGAGCCACATCGGGATGGGTGGCTAAAAAGTTAGTGGAAGCTAGAATTGTCCTTTTGTCCTTCCAATCTGTATATATGTCAATTATTTTAAGTGTTGTAGCATAGTTCTGTATAGAGTGGGGCTCAGATTGCTTTAGCTCATCAATTAGGTTGTTACATCTTTGTGACAGGTGTCTCTTCATAGTTTCCTCTTTTTCTTTTTCAACCACCTCATATTCACTTTAAACTGCTTATATCTAAGGAATAATTCTATTACCATAGCTAGGTCTAGGAAAATTTTTGTGTCACTCCCAGTAAATGTCCCCTAGATTTCCTGATTCGGCCCTGATGGGCAGAGGGATGTTGGATTCCAATTGCTTATAATCCCCATATTGTTGTCCCCAACTAATCTCATTGTGTACCTAGGACATAAATGCCCTTAATTGAACATCCCCAACATATAACAGTGGATTCCAATCATGGTCTTGAGTCACAACATAATTGTGCAAGTAAAATTCACACAACAAATTCTTCATCTCACGGGAAACAATCCGATAAGCATTGAAAAATTCAATAGGAGTCTCAATAGAAGGGTTCAAACCTGAGACAATCCTTGCTAGCTTAAAAGAAAGATATTTCTCCTTCAAATGCAAATCATAGACCCTTGGAGGGGCTCTACATTCTACTATCTAGGGTACCAAGGCTATCATATCATCCACCTTCTTTTTTAAAGTAGCAATTTCTGCATCCTTGTCTACAATCTCCTCATCTTTCTTTTGAATTTCCTTCTTCAACCTACGTTTCTCTTCTTTCCATTCCTATTCTCTTATTTTCATCTCTTTCCATAAATCTATAGCTACCATGTGCATTGAAAAAGAAGGTGGGTTATGTATTTCTACCAGCATTTTTCGTAGCACTAATGCTTGCTCTTCATATAGTACTAGCTGCAGGGATTTAGGTTGTTCAGTCGATTCTGGTTGCAGGGCCTCTTGTTCCTATTTTTGCTCATGCTGCAAGATATCTTAGTGTAGGATCTCTTGTTGTAGGAAATCATGATTTTCCTCATACCCTTGATTTTCAACTTGTTCTGCAATATCAACAAGATCTACCAGTGTTATGTTTGTTGCTTTCTCAAATATATCCTCTTCCTTGAAATTCACCTTCCCCATTGGAGCTTCTATGTCCCCCTGTGATATTTCTCCATACTCAGGGCTTTCCTACAGAGGCATATCAAAGGCCAACCCAGCTGGTCTTGATTTCCTGGGAGGGATTTCACGTTTTTCTTTGGCTACAGGATGAACAGTGTCAGCCTTCCGCTTCCTAGAGCTTGGTACTTCTTTTTATGTCGGCTGCTTTTTAGCTTTTCCTTTTCTTATTTCTACTTCTCTCTTTTTTGCCCTATTTTTCATTAGGATGCAAAGTGGAACAACATTATTGGAATATGGGAAGGAACTTTCTTTGTCTGAGTGCTCTATCTTAGAAGAGCTAATCTCTATGGTCTATTCTACTATAGGAGGGTTTGCACTAGGGCCTGCGCCAGAGGTTGAAGCACCAGGAGTGGCTTCAGCCGCACTCAATCTCCTACTAGACCTACTGGGTTGAGGTAAAACTCTAGGTCAAAAATTATTAGGTCTAATTTTATCAACATTTATGAATTCTTCCCAAGTCATCTTAGATACATCATGCAAAGACTTCTCAACTAACAATTTAATCAAACAATGGTGGGAAACAAAATTTTCCCTACCTTTCTGAGTCTCGGCTGCCATGATTGAAAGAAGGTGGTAAAGAACATTCGACACATTCATCTTCCTCCCATGTGTCATGTGATTCAAGATTTTAAAGTGCACTGAATGTAGATTTGACTGGCGTCCTTCACAGGTGATATATTTTATGACATGAACAACTACTTGCTTCCATGGCTCAGGTAGAGACGTTCTTTTTGCACCTTGTTTGTCCATGCTCAATGGAGGGTCACCAAGTTCTGTAAATTCGGCTCTAACTAACCTAGCGTCTCTGGAAGCAGGGTAATTTTCACCGTTGGTAGGTAACCTCGTAACCTCTACAATTCTTTCTTCCGTAGCCAATACTTCCAGCCCTTTTATTGTGGATTTTCCCTCATATAATGTCTGGGAAAATTCTAATGCAATGTCTTCATTAAAGGAATTCAACTTCATGAAATATTCTAACCAACCATAGTTTCTGAATTCAGCTTGTGAAGGTGCATCCTACAGTAATACGTCATGAACCGTGGGCTCATTCCTAATTAACCCACCTCCCATTGTCTGCAATCAACAATCACTTTGAAAATTTTCCTTCCTATAATACTACCAAATTTCCAACACCAATATCACCTGAATTTTCCTTTTCTATTTTACCTTTTCTTTCTCTGTATTTTACCTTTTGGTGACTTAAGATTATGATAGGATCAATAATGGTAGTAAATGAATAATAAAGGAAGGTTATGATGGAGAAAAATGGTGGCAGTAGTTGGTGTCACCTCACACATATGATCCGTCATCTTACTCAGAATTTAAATTGGCTTGATTTAAATTTTGTTGACATAGACTAGTATGGACTGACACGTGGGAAAAGTACTCACATCTTCCCCCCGCAACCTAAATTTGAGCATTTTTCCTCACATGCGAGGTGGTAAGGATGATTTGATAGGGACAGGGAATAATGACATGCTATGGTGAATGCCCATATTAATTCATAGCAATTAAATTAATGCACTAAAGACAATTAATAGATAGAAATTAATGTGTACATACCTAGATTTGTGTAAGATTCATTGCAAATATTGTGGAGAAAGTAAGAGTCTCCTTTTAAGAAATAATTTGAGCAATTAATGAAAATGAGGTGGAATGAGGTGGAGTGGAATGAAGTGATGGAAGAGAGAGAAAGATGGAAATGGATGGGTGGATGGGTGGATGGGTGAAGAAGTGGACTCCCACAGAAGTGGAAGTCTTTATTATGACAAGTACAAACCTTAATTAGCCAAAAGGAGGGACACTAGGTCCACTTCCTTTGGCTGCAGGAAGCTCGGGTGTTGCATGCTGAGTGAATTGCTACAAGAACTCCTCTTTTGACATTGGCTTGTGATACAATCTAAGGAAATGACCATTGACAAGTAGCTTAAATCTTACTGGGTCAATAGTAGTGAGCTAAACAACACCATTGGGGTATACTTCAGCAACCTCATATGGTCCTAGCCACATTCTCTGCAATTTTCTTGCATTATCCTAATATCTTGAATCATAGAGCAAGGACCAATCTCCTAGTTGGAATTTCTTGTCCTTGATGAATTTATCATGCCACTTGATTCTCTAATTCTGCACTACCTCTGTGTGATGCAAGGCTTCTCTCCTCATCTCATCCAAAGCATTCAGCTACATGATTCTTTCTCTTTGTGCCTCAGAGATATCCCTCCTCAAGTCTACTACAATCCTAAGAGTCTTATGTTCACATTCAATGGGCATCATGGTTGTTTTTCCACACAACTCTAAAGGAGTGAAGCCTATAGTTGTCTTCTAGGTTGTCCTATAGGCCCAAGAAGCTTCTGGGAGCCTATTTTCCCAATCCTTTTTATGAACAACCATTGTTTTGGTTAGGATGGATTCAATCTCCTTGTTAGTCACCTCAACTTGGCCATTGGCCTGGGGGTGATAAGGAGTATACTTCCTATGTCTTATGTTGTACTCATTGACTAGTTTTGCAACAAGGGTTGATGTGAATTGAGCACCTTGATTAGTCACTATCTCTCTTGGAACTCCATACCTTGTGAAAATCTCCTCATAAATAAATTCAGCAACCTTATTGTCTCTTGAAAACTTCATGGACTTAACTTCTACCCACTTAGTTACATAATCAGTGCAAACTAAGATATAAGACTTACCATTTGATGGAGGATCAATGGGTCCTACAAAATCTAGTCCCCATTTGTCAAATGGAGTGATTACTACCTGAGGGAAAAGTGGCATCTCATTAGATTTGGTTGGTCTGCCCATCCTCTGACATCAATCACATTTTCTTATATACCTTCCTGCATCCTTGTGGAGTGTTGGCCAGTAATATCCTATGTTCAAGATCTTCATTATTGTCATCTTGGCTGAAAAATGTCCTCCACATGGTTCATTGTGCCATGCATGAAAAATATCATATATCTCATTTTCTCTCACACATCTCCTCATGACATGGTCTAGTCTAGTATAAAACAAACATTCAACAATCCATGAAAAAGGGAAATATTTTTCAATGAGTTCCCTTCTCTCTTTTGGAGAGAAGTGATGAGGAACTCTTCCTGTGACCAGATAATTAGCTATATCAACATATCAGGGTGCTTGCACACTGATGGTTAATAAGTTCTCATTAGGGAAAGATTCATCTATGGCTTGATTGTCTTCTGATGTAGTCATCCTTGAAAGAAAATCTGCAACAACATTGGCCTTCCCTAGTTTATCCAGAATGGCTATGTCAAACTCCTGCATTAACAATAATCATCTTGCCAACCTACCAGTGATCAAGGGTTTATTCATGAGATATATAATGGTTGCATGATCGGTGTGCACAAATATTTGATAGCCTATTATATAGTGCCTGAATTTGTTCAGGGCATAGATCACTTCCAATATTTCTTTTTATGTCATTGTATAGTTGAATTCAACTCCTTGCAAGTTTTTTCTGACAAAATAAATGACATTTTCAATATCTCCTTTTTTTCCTAAGATTGTTCCTATCGCACAGTCTGATGCATCTGTATGGATGTCAAAAGGAAGCTCCCAATTAGGTCCTTTGAGTATAGGAGCATGAGTCAAAGCTATCTTCAAATCAAAAAATGCTTTGTCACAGTCTTCTGTCCATTGAAATTCAACATCTTTGGTGAGAAGAGTATACAATGGTCCTGCTATTTTGCTGAAATCCTTGATGAACCACATATAATAGCCTGCATGTCACAAGAAACTCCTAACATCTTTTTGTTTTGCAGGTGTGGGAAGATTTGTTATTACCTCAATCTTTGTAGGGTCTACTTGAATTCCTTTGTGAGAGATGTAGTGTCCAAGAACTACACCTTCTTGCATCATCATGAAACACTTTTCACTATTTAGAGAGAGATTGTGATATTCAAATCTATGTAGGACATTCCTAATATTATCCAATGCTTCATTGAAATCACCGCCAGAGGTGGTGAAATCATCCATATAAATTTTCATGCAATCATGAGAGATGTCTGAGAATATGCTAATGACTACCCTCTGAAAAGTTGTAGGTGCATTACATAAGCCAAATGGGAGTACCGAGTAGGCATAGATCCCCCCATGGATAGGTAAAAGTGGTCTTATCCTAGTCCTCAGGTGCATTTTGGATTTTGTTATAGCCACTAAAGCCATCTAGAAAAAAAAAGTATTGCTTTCCTACAAGTGAGTCCAAAACTTGATCTATGAAAGGTAAAGGAAAATGGTCCTTTGATGGTAGCATTAAGTTAAAAAAGTCTCCATTTCCATCCTTTCTTGGGCACAATCACCAATGGAGACACCCACTGGATATTTAAAATGGGGTAGATAAATCCCGCATCTAGCAATTTTTGTAGTTCTCCTTTTACAATTTCTCTTAGTGTAGGGTTGATTCTTCTTTGTGGCTCTCTAACTGGGGTGCAATCATCTCTGATATAAATTCTATGAGTGAAAATATTAGGGTCCAATCCCTTCATCTCATGATAGTCCCACGGAAATGCATGCTGGTGGGTCCTAAGTAATTTTTCCAACAACAACTGTTGTTCTTCATTCAGTTTGTTGTTAATATTTAGATATTTTCCTTCTGACACCTGTACATGTGTAGTTAACTCTATCATAGCTGCTTCATTAACACATGGTACCTTGAGTTCATATGGAAGCAATGTATGGGACTTACCTGTTGTTTTAGGAAGTCCGACTGCAAGAGGAGCGGTTGTAGGAAGAGTGGTTACAGGAAGTGCGTCTGCAGGAAGAACAGATGCAGGAAGAGCAGGAAAAAGTGTCCTGACTGGAACAAAAAAATGAGAAGATGATGCTTCCTCCACTTCACAATGATTCTAAATGATGTTAGCCAACACTTCATCTTCATCTTGAAGCTGCATAATAGAGCTTCCTAACATCATAAGCTACACCACAAATTTAACTTCCTTGGCCTCTTCACTAATATGTGGCCATATAGGATTATCCTCATTGTGGGATGGCAGAGCAGGAGGATAAAGAGCCAATTTTTTGGTGTTATTCCCATCATAAATGGTCATGTATCCTATCCTACATCCAATATAAGTATCTACTGTTGTTAACCATGGTCTTCCAAGAATAATGGGATACTTGCCTAGTGTTGCTTTAGGAGAAACAATCATGAAATCTGCTGGGTACTCCCATGAGTCTAGAATCACCACAAGATCCTCTACTATATCATCAGGCTTAACAGTAGAACTATCAGCAAGCAGCAAGACAGTAGGAGTAGGTCTCATATTTGCAACATATAGTTGTTGCAGGATATCCTTAGTCATTACATTTATTGTTGCTCCCAGGTCAATCAGAGCATTCTTTATTTGGATCCTATTTATAACAACTCCTACCATAGGACTACCTGGGTCATTGTACTTAGGGACAGTCACTTTCCCAAGCATGATGTCAGATATTTGTCCCACCACATGAACCGTAGTGGGGTCTTTCTTCTTCCTGCTTGGCTTCTTAAGGCATGCTTCCTTGATTGCCTTTCCATAGATTGGAACATCTCTTATGGTCTAAAATAGGGGTATCCAGACACATATATGCTTCAGCTAATCTATAATGTCAAAATTTGTGTCCTCCTTTTCTTCCTTCTTCTTGGAAACTTCCAATCTCTGAGGAAATGGTGGTTCTTGTTTAGTCTACTTGACTGGGATTGGATCAGGATTTTTAGGTGCACTGGGCTAAATGGGGGTATTTAGAGGCTCCTCTTCTTCTACAAGAATCTCAGTGATAATGGGCGTGGAAGGAGATGGTATAGTAGTTCCTGATCGCAAGTGGATGTCACTCACACTCACAACATATGCAGGGAATTCATTTGAATCAACAGAGTATACAAATTGTTGTTGTGGTTTGTTATTTGGATTGGGTGTGGGTTGAGCTAGTAGCTGAGTAGGTTTAGATGGATTTGAGCTTGAATTAGCAGGTGGAGGCATTATAAAAGGCTAATAGGGCTGAGAAGGTGGCTGCATGTAACTATTTGGCTGGTTTGGCCATTACTGCCCCCCCTCCATGATTTGTTTACTGTCAATTTCCTTGAAACTACTACCAATTCTCCTGAGGTTGTTGCCATTGGGGTGGAGATTTTTGACGATTAGGAAAAGTATTTGGAGGGTTATTCCAAGGTTGTGGTGGATATCCTCCATATTTGGATGGATATTGGGGCTTCTGTTAGTTACCAGATGAATAAGAATTGAAATATGGCCCATCAAAAGAGAGTGGATCTGGTGGCATACCTTGTCTTGGAGCCCAAGGCCTCCTTTGTGCAACATAGTAGACTTGATCTTCTTCAACCTAAATTGACTTGAACTTGGGTGCAATCTGCTTGCTTTCAATATTAGCTACCATCTTGCATCTGTAGTCCTTCTTTTGTCTACAATGAGGGCAATACTCTTCCAATGTTGCCTCTACCTCCTCTTGTTTCTTCCTAGCCTAAAATACATCCAGCTAGGTAGCTAGATTGTTTATAATTTCTTGCTTGAAGTCTACCATCAAATGATTAATCTTCATTCTTGAAAATCCACTGGTAGATGACTTACCCATGGAAGATTGGTAAGCTCTCCCTTTCTTTGAAGCTACCCTAGAGTAGTTCTGGCATATCTTCTTGATATCTTCCAAAGGAACTTGGCAGATATATCCTCCTCCCATCAGGTCCAAGGCAACAGTGTAGCTGTCATTGATTCCTCTTAGGAAAAGTAGGTTTTTTGAGTCTTCATTAAGTGTATGGTGTGAAAATTTTTGTAGTAAAAACAAAAACCTTGCAATGTAATCCTCCAGGCTCTCATCTTCCTTTTGTTGCATCCTAACAATGTCACCTCCTCTCATGTCACTACCCCTGAAATACTCCTTGTATTTCTAAAGGAATGTTGTCTTCATGTCATCCCATGTCTCCATAGTATCTCTGTCAAGGCTCATGAGCCATCTTAATGCAACTTATTTTAGAGTGGTAGGAAATAGCTTAAGCCTATGGGCATCAGTGGTATAGTCATAACTCCTGTAGAGTATATCAAACTCAAACAAGAAGGTATCAGGATCTTCTATGAGAAGTCCATAAAAATTGGGAAGAACTAAAGCAAGGATATATTTGAGATTTTCTACTTCATTATGATGAGCAATGGGGAAATGAAAAGCCAGTTGGTTAGGTCTATTTCTATTTGCATCACCCATTCCTGCTTGATGTAATTCCAAAGCAAAAGGATTCTCAAGTTGATTTTGGTCTTTAGAGGAAACTTCAGAGCTAGTCAGATCAAGAATTGCATTAGAAAAGGGGTGTGGATCTTCTTCTTCTTCTCTTGGCAGGTTCTAATATTCAACTAGCTAGAATGGATCAGGATTGTTAGGAAGGAATCTCCCATAATCATCTCTTCTCCTTCCTCTATGCATGTTGTATCAACTCACTATCAGCCAGCTCACACAAATAATTGGTAAAGAATAAGTGGGGTCATTACTTCCTAAATGAGGGGTATGCTAAGAACAACTATCAGAAATACTATAGCAAGAAAAACTACCAATAAATCCAAAGAACTCCCTAGTTTGACACCATCCTCGGTAACGGAACCAAAAATGTTGGCCTACTACAATGATTTAACAACTAAGCCCTTACAGTTGTGATTCAGAGATTGGACATCTAAAATGAATAGCCATTCAATCAACATGAAGGTGCATTTAACTTGTCAACCTACGCATGTGAACTTGAAATGGGTCAGCATAGTATGTGCACTAAGGATCCCAAGTAGCCATATTCATTCTACAACTAAGAAAAACATAATGCCGAAGGGAAATTGCTTAGAAGGAAATAACATAAGTACTGAACATCAACCAACAACTATGCTAAGCTGAAATGCATGATAGAAATAAAAATTTAAGCAAACAAACAAAAAACTACTCTATCTACTTTGGTTGCAGGAACAATCACAAAATGGAATTCTAGTGGCTACAGGAATAGTTAGTGCTAGATTCCTAACTAATTATTGAACATAAAGTAATAACTAAACTAAACTAAACTAAACTAAGGACAAAATTCTCACCAAGTGGGCCCCCTTGGATGAGTATCCTCTAAAACTAATGTAAACTCAGATGTATGGAATTATAACTTCATCGTATTCATTGGAAAACATGAGTACAATAGAGCAATGTAAACTGTATTGTTGAAAACTAAGAATGCAAGTACATCATCAAATCATGCAACCTCCTAAGAAGGAGCATCTGACTCTTATTTATAGGAAAAGAAGTGACTAACTAAGCAAGGTAGTTGACTCCATGAACTAGGAGGATTCCACTTTAAGGAAAGCAAAGAAAGTGGAGGGGCGATTATGTGTGCATGGAATTTGGGTAGACGTGCCTGCCTCAATGCAGATTTAGCACAGCAGTAACACCTATATTCACTCAACATTAATAAAGATCATTTACAAGGAAGTTACAATTTTCTTTTCATGAGGAATCTCCCGCCATCGACCCCTTTGAATGATTCCCTCTGTTAACCTTTGCATGAATACTTTGTTAGCCATTATGGTGAGTGACCAGCTAGTAGAATCTTCTCAATCTAGTGGCCTCAAATCATATATGCATGGAATTATTAGTACGCATAATAATCACATATCTATAACTATCTTAAAGAACATTCATTAATCCATTGGATTTCCCTTCAAAACGAGAGCATGAGGAGGGTTCAGTTCGAGGGACCCTCCTCATGCTCTCGTTTTGAAGGGAAACCCATTGTATCGATCCCTAGGAAAGGTAAAGCTATTGTGAATGTAGTTCAAAGTTATCATAATCTTATTCATCTATCTTGCAAAATTTGTTAAAGGATAAGATCGTAACCTTACCAAACCCTAAACCTCTTAAGGAACCATACCCTAGTTGGTATGATGCAAGTGCCTACTATCAGTACCATCGAGTTAACATACATGATACCAAACACTGTATGCACCTGCGTCATGAGATACAGGACTACATCAAGGATGGTACTATTTGTCTCAATGGTAGAAAATAATATACAAACAAATCGGTGGAAAAAGTGAATAGTGAACTGTAGATATACATGGAACTGTTTCCATCACATTCTGCTAACATGATTGCCGATCTCACTGATTCTATAACTCAGCCTGAGGCCTATGTTAACATGGTCATGGTTACTTCTACCGCATAGCCTATGACCAGTTCACTAGATATAACATTCATGTCGTAGGACTTGCCCCTAAATAAAAAGCCCTCGCCTCTCTACATTCCCGCTCGCCTCAATGGAAACATTGTGACATGGGTCCTAGTAGATCCCGCAAGTCAAGCGAATGTTATCACAGAAGAGACATTGTGGATTAACTCATTACATAGGAAAGAATATAAAGAAACAAAATCTACCTTTTGTACACATGATGGTCTTTGTCTGAAATCTTATGGATCAATAACTTTGTCTATCCTAGTTGGACCTAGTGATGTTGACACAGTTTTTCTATGTCATTACAGAGTCACATTTGTTTAGGATAAAGCTAATCATACCTTGGCTAGTTCTATGAATGGAATCACCTCAATATTCATAAATTTCTAAAATTCTCTCATGAAGGTGTCATCCACGTAGTGCATAACACTGGATGCCAGGCTTTGGTGTCTCGTGGGGGATATTCACTAGACCATTTTTGGCCCGCCCCGGTTGGTCCGCTTCCTCCAAGAATTTACCTACTTTAAAAGAACTATGTGAAGTACAAGATCGGTGGCAACGGACAGCCAAAATTGGCTCTTCCCATAGCACAACATCTGACCACCTCTTCTTTGTTAGAAACCAAGATCACCTGCATGCAATCAATCACCTATCACATGCAAAAGACATGCAGAACCAAAGAAGATGTTCTGTAAACCTCAAAGTAAAAATGCATTATTGAGAATCAATTATTACAAAGAGATCAATCCTTATGAAGGAGATCAAGAAACCCTAAAAGGGAAACCCTAATTGAAACCCTAGTGTGCACACTTAATAATTAATCAATTATTAATGTGCCTAAGTTTAGCTTAAGCAACTAAAGGAATAAGTGACTTAATTAATTAACCAATATGATATAATTAATTAAGCATAATAACTTATTACTCTAACACCCCCCCTTAAGATGAACTTAGGAAGAAGCTAAAACACTATAATAAGATGCATGAAAGCAAAGATGGGTCCCAACAACTAGGCCTGATCAAGTACCCATTTACAAATGCAAGAATGAGGTAGAGAAGGAAAAACCCAGTGGGACAAAACCCCCCTACAATGAGATGATATGCTACAAAGAAGCATTGGAAGAACTCTGTAGAGTAACACTAGAACCGCAATCTGGCAAGCAAGGAAAGATACTTCTATCTACAAGAAACCATATTGGAATCATAATAATGCAACAGCAGACCCGATGCCATGGAACTCTCGAAAACTCTAAACGGGAACAACCCTAGAATCTATGAAGCAGCAAGCGATTATTGAATGATGTATAACTGAAAACAAAGTGCAAAGATGCAAGATGCACCCTCCCAACTGCCAAAACAACCAAGTAATCTCCAAACAACCCATTGGTTCAAATTTGGACTAAGTGATCAACCTAGGACAAATACAGAAAAAAGAGCATAGACAGCAACATAGAGCTCTCCAATACCTTTCCAACGCCTCAAACGAGGTGAAAATCAGACATCGTGGCAAAAAGTTATGAGCTCGGAAGTCCAAAATAAACATTTGACTTCAAACAGGAATAAATGTAGTAAAATAGAAAAATACTGTAAAATAAAATGCACCACAGGAAAGTACTCGGAACCAGCTTTCCAGCAATATCTTGTTTGCCCGATTTCGATACCATATGCCCAAGTTATGACCAAAAGAAAAAAACTACTCCTTTAGGAAAAAAATAGGGCTAGGAAGGGCAAAGAGGGGCCGTACAGCCGATGACGTCATGCTAACATCAGTGAATCACAGGAAAAAAATTGACGGCCATCTAGCCATTGGCACAAAAAAACCCCCCTCCTGGGAAAAATTTGACGGCGATGAAATATTCTCTAACTAGACGAAATATTCTACTGACACGTCAGAATCTGCAGAGGGAATCTGCCTGGAATATGCTCCAGCAGATCAAAATATTCCCTGCGCCGAGTCTGGATCACTGTGCTCCTTATCCTCAATAGGACCTACTACTGGTTGGAGGGAGTCAGCTAGGGCCTAGGCGCATAGCACCTGGCCCCCCATGGGACCGGCTGCTGGGTTTGGAGCCCTCAGGGGCTGGCGGAGGGGCCTGGTGGCAGATTGGCGGTGGTGGATGGGTGGCTGCCTAGTGGCCACTGGGTGGCAGGATCCTTTTCTATTGAGAACTCCAGTGTGAAGTTTGAGAAAACCCATTTCTCGACATTTTTTTCAATTTTCGAGCCTCGGATTGCGTGTTGGGGAGGCCGTACGACCCTCCTAGAAATTGTTTTTTCCTTCCAGACCAACTGCACCAAAATTGATAAAATGATAGGCGTTTTTAGGGTTTTTGGCCGCTGTGAACGCAATGGCGGTGTCCGTTTTAGCCCAAAGTGTCCCAAAAAATCAGCTACCCCCAGATCTTGCAAAAAGGATTCCTGTGGAAACCCTTGCATTAGAAACTCACTAAAAGGCCATATCTTCATATCATGAACAGGCAGCTACAGGTCTGGTGCTCTAATACCATGTTAGAAACCAAGATCACCTGCATGCAATCAATCACCTGTCACATGCAAAAGACATGCAGAACCAAAGAAGATGTTTTGTAAACCTTAAAGTAAAAATGCATTATTGAGAATCAATTATTACAAAGAGATCAATCCTTATGAAGGAGATCAAGAAACCCTAAAAGGGAAACCCTAAATGAAACCCTAGTGTGCACACTTAATAATTAATCAATTATTAATGTGCCTAAGTTTAGCTCAAGAAACTAAAGGAATAAGTGACTTAATTAATTAACCAGTATGATATAATTAATTAAGCATAATAACTTATTACTCTAACATTCTTCCCAAAAAGGGAAGGAGAAGGTGGCCTCCCCTCAGGATGACTCATCTACTCCCCTCTCTTGGGAGGAGTATTTGATGAGAAAGCCTGGCTTCTACTTGTTAAATCCAATGATCCATCCTTGGCATAGACCCAAGATCAAGATATGGTTCATCCCTACTAAATCACCTGGACCTTGGTACTACCTGTATGGTAGAGGAAATGGTCCCCATGGAGAGTCCTCTTTTTCTCAACCTTTGTGGCCTCCTACTGCTCCAGCTCCAAAAGTAGTGAACGGGAAGAGGCCCGATGTTGAGGCATTTGAGCTGACTCACCCCACTGCTTCTCATCTTGCTCCTCTTACTCCTATTTAGGAGTTTGTTCCTCTATCAAAAATGGTTGTAGTGGACACTCTTATGGTTGAGCAGGGGCCTTTCGTTCCCTTGCAACCTTCGACCTCTGGTTCAAAAAGTTGTAGAAACCACCTTGCGCATGAGCGCAAGCGCCGATGAAAGGCTCTCATGGCTGAGTAGACCACCTTACAAAGGAAGGAAGAGGATATGATCGACCCTGTATCAGGGCCTCTTTCCATGTCCTGATCTCTCCTCCCCTCTCCTTCTATTCAAACTAGCTCTATATCTCTTCTAGCTTCTGCTACAAGTGCGAATGCACCTGACCCTAAAAAGGTGTAGGTGTTCATCACTCCTTCAACATAGCTGCCTTTGTTGATGTTTGTTCTAGATTTCTCACCTTTCCCAAAACCCATAGATATGACGAACACCTTGGTCATATCTATTGTGATTCTTTCCTCCTCATCTTCCTTCGTGCTTCTTGCCTCGTCTGTGGGGAGTTTGCCTCCTTCGATGAAGTAGAAGGTAGAAAGTGGTCTTTCCAAAGACAGAGGACGTAAGAGGAGCCCGCCTTCTCTGAATGGTGGTCTTGCATTGACTTGTTTTGTCCTAGTGAGGAGACCAGTCCCGACTTCTCCTAAGTTTGGCACTACTCCTGAATCACTTGGTGAGCCTAGTAGTGAATCTCAAGCACAACCTTCCTTGTCTGTTGAGGAAAAACATGACACTCCTGTGAAGTGCATGTTTAACTCTCTAGATGAGGTTCCATCCTTGTCGGCGATCTTCACAAAATCGCTGACCTTAGCTTCATAGGAGCTCGAAAAAGAGGACCTTTCAGGGCCCTCTTCCTTAGCCCTTGTTGTGGGAGGGTCGAACACTCCTCCTGTTAACATTCCACCACTGCAGGCTAGTCCTACTTCCCCCTATGATGATCTAGAGTGGGAAGAAGATGACCTCTTGATTAATTAGTGTTAGGGGGAGGCCCCTTCTGTATCTTTAGATTAGATGTGTGTGCGTGTTGTAATGTGCTCCCTTGTGATTGTTCTATGTGTGCCTAGATGACCCTCATCACCCTTGTTAGTACTTGGATACAGGCGTGGTTTTTTTGTCGTAAACCTTCTTCTATTTGTATCATCATTCTTCCATGTTTGTGACTTGATTTTTGATAAATTAGGGACAATGTAAAGTGTTGGGGGCATTTAGGCTTCCCTTCCATGTTGACCCAATTTTTTATTTTTACTTTGTCTTCTCGTGCATTCTTCACATGGTCTAATATAGTAGGGGGTTGATGATAGTTCATTTTATATACTATATATATATATATATATATATTTATGAGTAGTTCTGACCCCAAAATATTAGGCTACCCTTGTACCCTTTGTTCATGTTTACTTTTCTCTTTTTCTTTTCGTTTATCTTTCTCTCTTCTTTGCTTGAGTTATCCCTCATATGTGACAACGCCACTTCTTCAACATTTTAATTTTTAGAAAACACATTCATTGCCAACGAATCTTTTCTCGAGAATCTTATTTTCAAGAATTTCATTATTGACTTGAAACCCTAATGGAACATGTTTCCTTCATCATAGGTTCATAAAGAAAGAAATTGAGAATCTTCCTCCGAAGTGGGAACAAATTTTATCTTCCCCTCATGTGGGGGCATATTCTTCCTTTCGAATTCTTTGATAAAGTGAACAAATTTCAAAAGGATTCCTTGATGATGAATTGATTCGAGAAAGAGACATCTCTTTTGCACCTTCGAACAATGCATCCCTTGACTGGATCCCTTCTTCATGCTAGGGTTCCTAAGGGACCCATTTGAAAGTTTTCCAATTTTTTTACGGTTTGTGTAATTGTTTGCTTACTTACCTACATGGCTACTTTTTGACATGTTCTATTTGTAGGTCAACATGTTGCTTTACAGGTGCACCTATGAAGCTACTTTCTGACTTTGTGGAGTCTGCTTTCCTGGGTTTCCTCTATGTTAGAGATCTTGGGGGATACCTTCCTATAGGTCTATGGGCATGTAGGGTGCTTCTTTTGAGCTTCCTCCATGCGAGAGATCTTGGGGGTGGCTCCCTTGTAGGTCTGGGGATTTGTAGGGCACTTTCTTTGGGTTTCCTTCATGGGAGAGATCTTGAAGGACACCTTCCCCACAAGTCTGCGGGTCTGTAGGGTGCTTTCCTAGCTTCCCCCATGTGAGAGATCTTGGGGGATGCTTCCTTGCAGGTCTATGGGCCTGTAAGGAACTTTTTTAGGTATCCTCCATGTGAGAAATCTTGAGGTACACCTCCCCTATAGTTCTACGGGCCTATAGGGTGCTTTCTTTGGATTTCCTTCATGTGAGAGATCTTGAAGGACACCTTCCCTATAGGTTTGTAGGTTTGTAGGGTGCTTTTCTGGCTTCCTCCATGTGAGAGATCTTGGGGGATACTTCCTTGTAGGTCTGTCGGCTTGTAAGGCACTTTTATGGGTATCCTCCATGTGAGAGAGCTTGGGGGACACCTTCCTTGTAGTTCTGCAAACCTATGAGGCACTTACTTCTTGGGGCTTCATTCATGTGAGAGATATTGGGGGTTGCCTCCTTCCAGGTCCATGGGCCTATAAGATGCTTTCATTCTTTAGCTTCATAGTTTTTTGGGGCTATGAAGTCCTTTGCTTGTCCTGCACTCTCGAGTTCGCTAGATCATAGTCTGCTTCTTTGATGGTTCAAGTATACATTTCTAACTCTTCTACCTCTCCAATCTACTTTACTGAAGCACTCATTAGTATTCATGCTCATGAAAGTGGGGAAAAAATGTATAGAAGCAAATTTTCACCCCTTATGCAAATTCCCATTTTATCCTTCCTCACTTTAGAAAACCAAATCTGAAGGCTAAATTCCACATAATCTTGTTTCCTTCGTTCCACTTGGCAGTTGTTTTATGTGTCGGCAGAGGAATAACTATCAGGGACACCTGCACGGTGCGTAGATTTCCACGTAGGGCACAAACGTTTGCACGATGCACTTATGTCCCTAGCAGATTCCTATGTCTAGAGCCTATAGAAGTGTTACACTTCCCATTGGAGGTCGATTTATAATTCCCCCTTCAACTAATCGACCCGAATATGGCCATTTTATTCATTCTCACCTTCAAAAACACTCTTCATTCCTTCATTTCATCTCTACAAGCAATCTTCTAAGCATTCAGTTCATCTCTTTACATCCTTTAGCACACTTTCCAAGCATTATAAAATTCACTTTCATCCTTCAAGCAACACTTTGCACTCCATAGTAGCAACAACAACACTCCGTCAACTCCGTAGAGCAAGTGTTGAACAAACACCATTGCAGTAGGGGCTTGAGTCCTCTCATTTTCTGCTCCATTAGTTAGTGAGCTCTTGGTGGAGGTGGTGGACGTGTTACTTGGAGCTAGCTAGAAAACGGGTACCTCTGTGAGATTATTCTTGCCACCTTAACTCTTATGTATTTACTTTATCATATTCATGTATATCTTGCCTACTTCATAGCTTTGTTTTGGACCTTTGAAAGTAATTAGTTAGGATGTTAGTCTATTTTCTTGTGTTTGACCTTTTCTCTTTAGTCCTTTGGTCATACAAACGCCAACATACCTGAGAGACGCTAGCGCGTTGCACTATCATCCCATAACCATGTTTTCATCCTTGGGAAAAGAGCTTCTTGAGGCATAGTGTTGAACCTGAAAACCAACTCGCCTAGCCCCATTATGATTTCTAGGTTTGTCAAGTGATTGAATTACCTTATAGTCCTCATCATTCTTGTCCCACATTTCCTAGCACCCCTTTAAGCTGAGGTAAGTTAGGGCAACCTTCCGCTCTTGGCTCACCATGATCTGGGGCCTTGAAAGTGGTTGGTCCCCCTCTCTTACACCCACAAACCAAAAAAATTCCCAACCATTTAGAAAAATAAAATAAAGGGTTCCTTTAATTCAACCCCCCTCAATAAACAACTCAGAATGTTAATAACCAAGTAGCTACTATTAAATCCACAATACACTTTAGCTATGGGGACCCGAAGAGACAATTCACTCCCTTGCTTGATACCCTTCATAACACAATGACCCAACTTATAGAACAACAAATGATTACCTTTCCTCTAATAAAAACACCTAACCCTAATAAGTCTCTACCCCTGAGGTTTAAATCCAATACTTATTATCACTATCATTGAAAAAATGGACATGATACAGAACATTGCAAGCGTCTTAAACACCTTGTGCAAGACCTCATTGATTTTGTTCATCTATCTATTGGAGGTGTTAGCAATCAAAGAAATAAGTTTGTTGCCCCTCCTAACCAAAATCTGTAAACTTTTGTCAACCCAATGCCCAAACATAATATTTCATTTGTCAAAATCAAGTGAAACTACAAAGAATGATGTGATGACTGTTGATATAGATGATGAAAATAATGATTCTATTCTAAATAATGCTATCAATGTCAATCCTATAGATAAAATGGTAGGGATGATAAACACATCCCTTGTAAAGGCCAACCTAAGAGTCCTCTTGACATTGCTTTCTCCTCTAAGGATATACTTAAACATTTTCCTGATGATCCTCTTTACATAGACAACTGTATCTATGATAAGCCCACTAATGGGATATTAATAGATCCCACCTATGGAGAGAATGTGGTCACCGAGGAATTTTTACTTTTGCATGAACTCTACCAAGATGAATATGATAAACCAAAAGTGTGGATCAAGAAAAACAATGGTTTTGTGTTCCCTATGGTAGGATCGGACACCTTACCATTGCAAATAGGACCAAAAACATTAGATGTCACATTCTCCATCATCCCATAGTTAGACCAATTTCATGTGAAGCTTGGCCATTGATGGCTTTGCTCCATGAAATTTTTCCCTTCGGTTGTGCATAAATGCTTAAAGTTTCCCTTTGACAATGAAATATTCACTATCCACCATAGCGGCTTTAACCCCTTGTCTTCCAAAGGAAAATTTTCCCTAAATGCCTTTTGGCCCGAACCCATGGAACCTATAAAACCTTGAGAAGACTTCTTTTTCTTGTCCTATCAAAAGTTTAAGGCAAAGAAGATAGCAGAACTATCTCTCTGAAACATGTCCCCATCCACCTCTGAAACTCCCATCCTTGACAAAACCATGCTTGAACCTAAACAAGAACCAAACAACCAAGACCAACCAAAAATAGAACCTTCACCTACATCCTACAAACAACCAAGAGATAATGAAACCGACCTCGTCACACCTCCTAGAATAAAACAAATTTACAAAGTCAAAGAGAAAGTGGTTGAACAACCTCCTATGGTTTTGTCTGTTCCTCCCCTTAGGGAAAAAAAGAAACCTACGATTGATCAACTCACTCCTACACAAATGAAACATGAGAAAAAAACCAAAAGAAACAAAGGTGCTAGAGAGTGTAGGCATAAACGCCATGCCCTTGCTTGCAAGTTACATGAAGAATTAAACAAAGAAAATCAAAATTCAAACTTGACTGAAGCAATGCATGATGACTCTACCCCGAAACAAGAAAATTCAATGCAAAATCCACAACAAGAGTTGAAATCTTCCATGGAAATTATCCTTCAACCTCCTATTGTGATCAACTTAGATGATGATGAAGAGGTTGCTAAAATTGATGAAGATGTGCATATTGAACTGAATACAATGTTTTCCTCTTCCATGAGCTTAAACGACAAATCTCCTATAAAGAGTGTTGAACCTAGTGCTTGTCCTAGTTTGGAACTTTCTCTTGTCCCTTTGGCTAGTTTCCCACCTTCGGTATACACATAACATGATTGGGAGGTAGATGACTTGCTCATAGGTTGACTTGCATTTTCCTTACTATATGTTTGCATTATTTCTTTTTCATTTTATTTTGTGTGTGATTGCATGTGCATAAAGTGATCCCCCATGACATTTTGTTTGATGTTCTCTCTCTCTTTGTGGCATTCCTCTATTTGTACCTTCATTCTTCTCTATTTCATGCATCTCTTTTGATTTTTATCCTATTTTTTCCTTTTGGGGATGATGCAAGGCATTGAGATACCCTATTTCTCTTCCATGTTGACCCAAAATGCTTTCTTTTTCTTTTTCCTTTTCATTTTATTTTTTGTATTGTGTTTTCCTTTTGGGGATGATGGAAGGCATTGAGACACCCTATGTCTCTTCCATGTTGACCCAAAAGGCTTTCTTTTTCTTTTTCTTTTTCCTTTTCCTTTTATCTTTTTCTTGTGTTTTCCTTTTGGGGATGACACAAGGCATCGAGACACCCTATGTCTCTTCCATGTTGACCCAAAAGGATTTTTCTTTCTTTCTCCTTTTCATTTATCTTTCTCATCTTTTGTCTTGTGTTTTCCTTTTGGGGATGATGCAAGGTGTCAAGACTTTCATTCCTCTTCCATGTTGACCCAAGAGGTTTTTCTTTTTTTTCGTTCTCTTTGTGTCATTCTTCTAGTTCTATGTGTATTTGGGGGATGATGATAGTTCCAAGCTCTCTAAAAACATTGTAGCAAGAACATACTGACCCCAAATCCATCGATCCCTTATGTGTTTGTATTTTTCAGTTTTGGGGGAAACCCCTCTCTTGTCCTTTCTTTTACATGACATAACTTTATTTGGAAACATATGACTTGGAATACATCTTTCCAAGTTGGATCTCATGTCTTCCTTCTTGTTAGAATTTTTCATTTTATACTTTAAAGTAATTGCTCATAGTATGGTGTGTAGCAATTTCTTTAAAGTGGGGGCATACATTGGCATTATTCTTTTGCATTTTCCTTTTTCTCAGTTCTTAGTGCAACCTTCTTACTTCGGGAGCGTGATCTCTCTTAGCATATTATATTCCTCTTAGTGGCTTGATGCAATGCACTACATCCCCTAAGTTGTGAATCTTCTATTCTTTTATTGGTCCTATGTCAAATAAATTAGGCACAATGTTCCCCAAGTTAAAGAACTCGCATGAACTAAGCAAGAATCCTTTGAACATTCTTTGCATGTTTCATGTTGCATTTTTTGATATATGGCCACCTTGCATAACACAACTTGCATGCCTATAGTGCCATCTTGTTTGTTCATGAGCTTCAAAGCATACAAAGTTTTGCTTGTCTCATGAAGCTCAAAAATAATTTTTGTGTGGCACCTTACTAAAGTTATTAGGAGGTATAAATTTGGTATGGTTTGAGCGGGAAGCCCAATCTGAGGCATGAATTTCCCCATAGCCACTTCTGTGTGTGAGTGCATACTAGCCATGAGTGTATGTTTCTCACTTGGTGGACAACTAGGAGTTATGTCGCCTCAAAGTGAGTATGCATTTTTCAAAAAACAAACCTAGATCTAATCCACATCATGATGGAAAAATGGTCGAAGCTTGATCCAATTATTTTATTTCACCTTTTCTCTTCTTCATCTTTGGTAGTGTATGCTTTTCCTTGTCGTTGTTATTTATATCATTTTCATGTGTGTTCCTTTGTGCTTATGTTGGTTTACCATGGGATCTTGATCCTGGGGGCTTGATCAGCCCTCTTGATCGTTGTCATCCCGTATTGCTAACATTAGTTCATTGGAACCCCTCTTGGTGCATGTTTTTCTACTTTAGTGTGAGTTTGAAGTAGGTTCATCCTCTCACTAAAGTGGGGGCTAAATGTAGTGTCGAAAAATGGGTCCCTTGACATTTTCACACTTGTTTGGGTCCTCCTTGTGGATTTTGGCTTAATTTTTTCTTGATTTAGTGTTGTAATGTGGATAAAACATTCACATTAGGTCTTGGGCCCTTCTAAACTAATGAAATTTAATGGTGCCTTGCTAAAGTGTTGTGAAGTGTTGTAACACACTTTCACACTTTGCTAGGGTTTTATCAATTAACTAAGCATAATTAATATAATTTTAATCATAATCAACATTAATCTTGCCTTATTTGGAGTTTTACAAAGTTTTTTAACAAACTTTCACATTACTCTAGGCTTTTCATTAATAATTGGGCTTTCTTATGTTTTAATTGGCCTTATTTTGCATCCACAAGTCTCATTTATTACATATTTTCAAGGATAATCGCAACACCAATCAATAACCAATCATAATTTAGGTGTTCCTAGCTTGTGTGGCCTAGATTTAGTGTCTGGGACTCATTCACCACCTTGGGCGAATGAGTCCCACCTAGGTCTTTTTGGCCCTGATGCAGGTTTCACACATTTCTAAGCACTTTTCATTTTTGGTACCATACATTATGTATGATGGGACTCATTCACCACCTTGGGATAATGAGTCTCATGTGACCAAAATTCAAATTTAAATAAAATTTTTGGTGGGATTTTATTCTCCTAGATTTGATGTCGGCTTCTAGTGTTGTAATTTTGGGAATTCTTGCATAATTAAGTATAAATACAAGGTTCTTTCACTCATTTTCTCCTAATAGGAAATCAAGTGATCCTAGCATTCAAGAGTTCACAAGAGCATTCAAGGAATTTCAAGTGCAAATTATAAAGCATCCAAGAGCATTCTTCAAGTGTTAATCATCATGTTAAAAATTGTATTCTTCATGTTTTTTATTGTGCTAACATTTGTGATGTAGAGTTGATGATTCAAGCAATTGTTTCAAGAAAGATCAACATCATTCAAGCTAGATTCAAGAGCCAAATCCATTGTAGCCATTTCAAGCATTATTGCAACACCTTATTGCAATGGTTTGGTGAGTTGCAACATTGGGTTTTGTTCATTCATCATTCTCCTTTCATATTTGCTTTCATTTCAAGGTTTAATTACCAACAAGGGGTTTAACCAAGGCAAACCCCTATTTACTAACCCCCACAACATTTTTCCCTCTTCTTGTGTGTGACTTTTAGGGCTAGGTTGTAGATTGGACAAAGAGAAAATTTGGAGAAAAGTTCTCAAAGTTGTCATAAACCTTGGAGAATCTTGGAGAATGTTTATAGGTGGAAATTTGCAGTTTCAGATCCAAAAACTAGTCAAAAAGAGCACAACAAACCGAGAGGCAAAAAATCCAATTCAGAATTTCTAGAAAAGTAGAAGTGGATTGATTCACCACTATTATAAAATGAGTCCCACTACACAGGCTTGACAAAGATTTTTACAGATCTGGATACCCTTTTGGCTTAAACCTATTCCCACACATTTTCCTGAAAACTGGACTGATTCACCTAGCTTGGTTAATGAGTCCCAATCAACATTAGTAGCAGATTTTTTAGTGATCTAGACCTCCATCCTACCTTCTTTAATCTTCCAGGTGCACACTTTTAGTTTCATAGCTTTCTATTACATTTTGTTCACTTTTCTAAGTCATTTAGAGTTAGTTTTCATTCAATTAGGGTTTTACATTGTATCTTGCATTTAATTTTCTTTTCCAATTTTACAATTGGTGGTGAACCCCTCATTAGATCTCATTCATCCCATAGGATATCCCTTTGCAAGATTTCAATCTCCTTTGCATTGAAATATCAAGGGTTTGTTCTTGAGTGAAGAGTAAGGAAATTGCCTCTCTCCTTTTAGGTCCAAAACCCTAGAAGTGAAAGAGAGAACACCATTTTCTTCTTTTCAGGTTTTAGGGTTGATGGTTGAGGTTTTAGGGTATAGGGTAATGTGTTTAGGGTTTAGGATTTAAGATACAGGGTTGAGGGTTAATTTACAAGCTTGAGCATATAGGGAATTATGGTGAAACTTCATATCACACACAAAATGAGACATACATAACACTTAGAAGATGCCATAATTGGTTAAAGATAGGTCTCATTGATGTACCTTAACCAAATCCCCTATTGACACATGATGATAGTTAAGAAACCTTTACAAAATCAACTTTTTCAAAAAACGAGCACGTTTTAGAAAAGTTGAAATCTGGTTGTTTTTAGAGCAAGCTAAAATGTGCTCATGTTATAACATGAGTGTGTTTTGTCTTGCTTTAAAAATGGTAAAATAGCTAGAACACCCATGATCTAGGCCCACATGCTCTATTATTCTCCTAATTTTGCATGTGATCTGACAAAAGATGCTTTTTGATGCTGTTGGGAAGAGAACATGCAAATTTTACACATTACACCACCTTTGCATTAACTTTCCACTAGTTTTTTTGGGTTTACCAACTTAAGGAGGAAATAATAGAGTTTTTACATCAAATTTGATTATATCAACTTAGGTTTCAATATTTGTAGTGTTGCAATGTTAATTATGATTGAATTGTTATAATTTAACATTATACATTGGTTAATTGTATAGTTTTTAGTAATTCTATTAGAGTTATATACAATTAAACGTTGAGAAGGAAGCAAGTTTATGAAAATATAAATTTGTTGAGGAGTTTGATGCAAGAATAAAAAAGATACACATAATTTGGTAGTTTCTCCATTTTCAAGGTATGTCAGGTCTCTATACATGTTCTTTACATTTCCCTTCATTCTATTATGTTTATTTATCATCCCTTATCATACATGCTTAATACAATACTTTGGTTTTGTTATCATGTTGATTTTGGGATTAAATTTTACTAAATATTCCAAATTATGAGTGCTCAACATACATATCCTTAATCAAATATATTAGATTTTGCTAAGGGATTATATTAGATTTTATTAAAATGCATATTCCATTTTCATCATTGTTTTTTTTTTTTTTTGACATTTATGAGAATTCAAGGGGGGTTCCTTTGAAAATTCTCACTATAACCTTAGCCCCTCTTCAAAAATTTTAACCTAGATAATTATTCACTCTTTGTAGTGGTTTGGATGCTCTTATAGTATCATGCAGCTCTTGGGAAACCAAAAAAATCATGGTTTACATTCCTTCAATATCCACATAGTTATTGCAAATATGAGCTAGTCTAGTGGTGTTGTCATTAATGTTGTCATTGATGTCAACATAGTTCAGTATGTTGTAGATTGTACATGTATAGCTGAGATGCTGCTGAGATGTTGTGAGTACATGGAGTTATCTTTATGCAGATGTGTTGTGTTGATGAGTTTCCAAGTTCTTTTGAGAAAATTAATAAAGAAGAGAAGTCAAAGTGATGAATGTGTTTAGAATGTGCTCTGATATGTGCTCTATGTTTCTCCTGTGTTGATCATATGCTTGTGCGAATCCAAAGATTTGATAATGGTGATCTTGTGGTGATATATCCTAAGTTTTAGCTTCTAGTGTGATAGTACGTGAAAGTTATGTTCACCGGTGTGTGAATTATTTTGGCAGAGTTGATCTTCTATGGACTAAGAGAAATGTTTCTGCTCCATAGCTCTCCACTATTTTGTTTCAGATCTTGTAGATCTGGGATATGTCTTGAGATGGAATTCTCTAGGTTTTGGAAAAGAAGGTTGAAGTTTGGTGATCCAGAATTCATGTTTCAGTGTTTCAGTATGGGTTTGTACAATCTGGATGAACTGGTGAAAGGTGTTCAGTGTTTGAAGCATATTGCATTTATTGTGGATGTATCTGAAGAAATTTGAGATGTATTCTTGTGCATTTAATGAAGCGTGTTGTGGAGTTCGTGTGACATCTTCTTGTTGGGAAGCATGTACATCAATGTTCATTTTTTTTTCATTAGGTTTGGCAACCTGTTGTTTACACTTCATTCGAAGAATAAAATTAAATTGAGGAATCGTGTGGTTGATCCAAGACATTATTTTTTGGTCTTGGTTAAATGTTTTATTGGTCCACTCTCATTCCTTTCCACTACAGGAATGTTGAGTTTCCAACCTAATTTGAATTTATGAAATGAGGTATTTGTGGCTGACCTTGGAGAAAGTTTCTAAGGTTGAGGATGGTATAAAAGCAAGTCGAATTGTGAAGAGTTGTATGAAAGTGTGATGCAAAGTGATGAAAGTGAGCCACAAATCATAAGAGCAGAAGTGTGTGTGAGTGAGTGAGTTGAGACAATAGTACTTCATTGTGTTGGATTTTTGAAGGAAGTGAGCTAAAGGTTTCTACAATCCTTATTCAAAGTCATGGATGTGTGTTAATTTTTGTGGTGGATCTTTTGTTCTCTTTTGTATCTGTAGGAAGTGAGCCTCCTTGTTGGATAGTGAGTCCTTTCTGTAGGTAGTGAGCCTTTGTATTTGGACAGTGAGTCCTCTTCTGGGTAGTGAGCCTTTGTATTTAGTTTTATAATATTTTTATATCGTGAGTTAACGCTCACTATGGTTTTTCCCTTATTGGGTTTTCCACCTAAAAATACGGTGTTCATTGTGTTGATTTACTTTTTGTTATTTGTGTTTCATGCTCTTAATAACAAAATAGTGTGGTTGTGGAATTGATAAGTGTTGAATTCTTAAGTTTGAATTTTGTGACAACCCATTCACCCCCCCTCTCAGTTGTCATGTGCCTATTTAACAATAGTTTCTTCCTTTCTTCCCTTCTATAACTTAAATCTATTCCTCTACAATTTCCTCTGCTAAATTCATTGCAGTGGGATCTATTATCATTATATTCTTCTCTATAACTAGTAGAAGGTATGTCTTTAGGGAGTTTCGGTACCACAGTTTGAATTGAGTATATATCCACACAGACCATAAAAAACACTTTTTAACCTCCTGGAAGGCTCCCTTTATTTCAACATTTCCCCCATTTTCCTCACTCTCTAAATTAATCGCTACAAACTTGTTTTCAAACCTTCTATGGCTGGGAAACAACTTCAACTTCACCGCAAAAATAGCAAAATTCACTTATATATGAAAAAGATTCCAAATAAAAATATTGTTTAAGGTTTGATATGGTGAATATCTAGAAATTTTGGTGGCTAGAGATGAAAGGAAATATGCCACGAAGGTTGCACAATGTGCCTAGTGTTCTTATGCATTAGGATTGATGATATTAACTATGTGTAATTGATTATAAGGATTTTATGTCAATCATCAAATACCATGCGTGCTATTTGGTCTTATAGTGTGTCCTAGTGCACTTATGCATTAGGAATAATGACATTACTTATATGGCTAGTATACATGAAATTATTATGTCATGCCTAGTGTGCTTGTGCATTCACCATGGTTGAGTGACATTAACTCTAGTGTGTAATGGATTAAATTTGATATGTCATATATGGTGTGCATTAAGGTTGAATGACATAGTATCCTTTAATTTTCATTCCTTTTGAGTGAAGCTTCCATCATGAATATAGTGCATTGAACTCCTACATTATGTCTCTAGTGTGCTTAACCAAGCATCATGGTTAGCAATATTTATGATAATGTATTTTGGTTGTATTAGTTTTATTTTAAGTTTTAATAATGTATATGTCATTTAGTTGTATAGGTTTTATTTGAGTTTCTAATGAGATTGTATATGTCATAGAGATTGTATGGGTTTTGTTTGAAGGTTGCATAAAAATCCTACTGTATGTTATTAGTGCACTTGTTTATTCATCATGGTTGAGAGACATTTACTCTTATACATGATGAATGTATGGATTTTGTATGAAGGGTTGAATGATATATATTTCATTTATTTGTATGAATTTGTTTGATTTTTATAATGACACATGTGTCATTGATTTGAAAGGATTTTTTTGCACCTTTTTGCTGCCCTCTTCATGCCCTTTGCTATCCCTCATGCCTCTTTTGGACTATCATATATTGCGTGTATCATAATTTCATGAAAAATTTCAGATTTGTGTAAGTTATTTATTTACTCTATAGTACTATGGTGGAACTAATATTATCTCTTTTTCATGCTATAGATAAAATTCTTCATCATGATGAGGAAACGATCAAGGATTAAACCAACATAGGAAGAGAAATAAGCTAAGAATGTAAAGAAAGAAAAAAATATGAGGGAAATTCATGAGAAGAGGAAATTGGACACGATAGTCGAAGACGTGCCAATTGAAGAGGAACCTCAACTATCAACGATATGTATGGTATTGGTGGCCCAAAGGGAACGAATGCAAAAACTTTGTGCTATGAGAGATTTGAATACCAAAGTTGGAGACATGTCCTCTACCACAAGTGAAGATGGAGGGACACCATCTACTACATCTCGAGTTGAAATTACATCACTCACATGTGAAGGAGGTACAACATATTTCCCATCTTAGCTTCAAGGTACATCATCTATTCCATCTTCAATTGAAGGTATGCCATCTATCTAATTTCATTTAAATGTTGATGAAATTCCTAATGTTGAGAAAAATATTCCTTTGAGAACACCACCTAAAATTTTGTGTAGAAAGCCCAAGTATTTGATTGATATTGATGAGAATATTTTGCATCCAATGGAATATAAGATTCTAAAGTGCACTTGTAGAAGATATGGTCATAAGATTTGGAGAGTGTTCTTTGAGAAATTAAATGATACTAGAAGATGTCAAATATTTGTTGAAATGTTGCGAAGTATAAAGTTTAGGTCCATCATGAAGATTCTTGGGTTGATAACATCAAATGCTTCAAGTGAAAAATTTATTGTGAAGAATCTAATGAGTGCATATGAGAGTGTGGATAGTTCACATCACAACACAAAAGATGGTAATGTCGCATGACATGTAATTACATCGACAATAGTAAGTAATCAAATGAAGAAAGCTCGTCTCATTAGAAAGAAAAGTCAAGAATTTTGAATTAATAGAAAAAAATTATCAAGATCCATTGGAAGGCACCAAAGAATCAAGGAAATCGATGACAATGAATTATGAGAATTCTCGGGGAGACTACCACGAAAAGATAAATCAATTGTTGAAGCATTGAGATCACTAATTGAATACTTTTGGAAGAATTACACAAGGGTATCTCTGAATCAAATGGATGTGGTAAGAAGGAGAATCGGTAGTCAAAACAATGAGCCACATCTAAAGCATTTTTTGGATAGGTCTCAAACACAATTTTTTGGTAAATTTCTAGAGATGTATCCTCAAGTTAAAAAAATTTCAAAGATATTTTGAAATGCTAAAACCTTTCTACGTCAAAATAAATCACACATGAACTACTTCTTTTTGTAGAGTAAATATTGAATTTTCTAACCATTTTGATGTTTATCATTCTATATGTTTAGATTTGCATACTAACAATTTTTTGCAAGATTGTGGCATACATGCCCCACCTACATCTTCAAGAGACTTCATATCAATAATTTTATGTGAAAGAGAGGAAGGTCAAATATTCTAAAAGAAATTATGCTTGGATGGAACACTTTAGTATTGTGGTGGCTTGTAACATATGTCAATATGTGAACATATAGAAAACACACATGCAATTGGAAATGAACTAGTAGAGTTCAAAAAGAACAAAACAACGACCTACAATACAAAAGATGGTAAAGAGGAAAAAAGGTGTGATTTGTTTATTAAAAAGATTCTAGTGTATGTGTTTATGCCTACATTTCGTGGCAGTATAGTGTATGAGTATGCAAGGCATACCCAAGAGCTCAATGGTTGGACTTGCAATTCAAGTTATGTAAGGACACATTTCCACTTGGTAGCACTATTTCATTGTCAAATTTATAGAGAACTACAGTCCACAACGTGAGGTGAAATCACAATATTACAACTCCACACAGGTTTCTATATTTGTGCACATAACATTCATTCATGCCAATAATAGTACAGAGGATGACAAAAAGATCATAAGGGAGTAACATTTTTATATTAGTGATGATCACACACATTTTATAGAGTTCATGCAAGGTTTCTTTCAAGTGTTATACAATGATTTGGATAGAAGGGGCATATCATATGGTCAAGTAATTGTGCAGGGTGATATCACAATACTATGTCTCACTTTTTGCCCAAGATGGAAATTAACATCAATATTTTTAACTGAATCTTCATCTTCTGAGATCTATAGTAGCTAAACCATAAAGAATTTGAGAATGATGTGAACTAGTGATTTGTGGCAATTTGTGTGCAAATTCTTTCTTTTTTTTTTTCAGATTTTTTGAAATAAATCATCAATCTTTCAACATCTCCTTTAATAACTGGTTTTAGACAGAAAATAACATTTTCAGAAAGTAATGTTTGTGTCGTACAACATAACTCTTTTTCTATAAAGGATTAAATTCTAATTTTTGGAATATAGATTCTCAACATCAATATCTAGGGTAAGGATATTTTTTCATAACTTTTTGTTGCATATTTTTTTTTTAAATTAATTTTTGAAGTCACTGTAACTATAATTTGGACATACATGTTTTTTGTACAACCTAACTTTTTGTGTATATATCAAAATCCAATTTTTCTTTTTTGGGCGAAATAAGGAAATCAATATCTAGGGAATGGGTATTTTTTGAATTTTTTTTACAATGGTTTACTATTTTTCCACCTCTGCACAACAAAGAGCTCGATGTTTAAAGAAAAACCTATGTTTAGTAAAAATTGAAAATTAAATACATGATAAAATGAAAATATATCAAACCTATACTTGTTGGAAAGATAGTTTCAAGGGCTACAATCTTGAAAAATATAATTTTTAAATGATGTTATAATTTAATCCCTCAAAAGGTAAAGAAAAAGTGACTTTTTGCTAGCATTTTGATAGTTGTGAAGGAGACTCCATTGTGGGTATGATTTAATACTATAGGGGTTCTATCCAATGGGGTTTGATCTAAGGGGGTCTTATATATCCCTCTTCAATTAAAACCCTTTAGATGGAGCCTCTCAAAACATAAATCAATTAGTTTTTCTAAAAACTATGATTTCAGGAAAAAATTAGCACATCCCAAAAGTGAGACACAATATTGTGGTAGCACCCTCCATCACAATTCAAGAACTCGTAAATATTCTATTTGTTGAGCATGATGCATAATATTATATGTTTTTAGAATATATGAAAATTTTGTGAGGTCAAGCATGGAAAGGGGGAGAATGATGGTGTAGGAGCATGTATCAAAAGATCCATAGCATGAGAAGAGTTAAAGTATAAAGACAATGCAAAGTTGACAGATGCAAAATCAATTGTCGAGTGGTGTAATGCTTCGATGGGTCCAGGTAATGAAGGTAAGTTTTTAGTTCATAGACTTTTTTGGTTGATAGATGATACTAACATTACACAATATGAGGATTGTTGTACACTAACAAGATCAAGTGAGCTACACCCTTTTAGAAGATCAAATGCAGGTTCATTGAGTATCCATATGTGGAAGATGGCATGCTTTTATTCTTCATGTACAATTCAAACCTAGAATGAGTGTGAGTCAAAGAAGTGGGTTGAAAAATGGTGGTTTAATTTATCTTAGCCCACTTGACACGTATTGATGCAGAGAAGGGAGGAAAAACCTAAACAATCACAATTTGAGAAAATTCAAACAATCTTTCTACCCTTACAACTCTACCTCAACAACTTTTCACAACTCCATCTTATTTTCCTTGTAGCATATCAAATGATGAAAATTAAGCATATCTTGCAGAATACTCTTCAAACCCACAAACCATTCATCTTTTCAGGCACCCTTTAATGCCTTTAGAAATATACCTTAGAACATCACTAGGTTCCTTTGGAACATATTTCCCAAACTAATGTTGCTATGCTGCCCCTAGACCCCAAAAAGATCACTTTTCCAAAGAAACTTCATGAAACCCTTCTCTCAAACCACCAAAACCAATTCTAATAATCTCAATAGGCTAAAAAAAGGCTTAAATCCACAAGTTTTACCAGTAGAAACAATCCCAAGAACATCAATACTCAAAACCCTTGTTTAAGCAAACCTTATGCTTGAAACATGAAGATTGTATTGAAACTACAACCCCCAACCCTTCACTTTGAAAAATAGGGATTCAAACACATCCAATATGCCCTGAACAAGATTTTCTCACCATTACTTGACCAATTCCAAAGTTTTTTGTACAAACACTAGCTTCTAGCCATCAAATTAAACCCAAAACTCATGAATTTCTAACTAGGGTAGCACCCAAAATCCATCAAACCACCTCCCCTGCTCTTAAAACCCACAAGGAACATCAACCTACTCCTAATTATGTCATTCCACCAATATATTACACATTTTACCCTATCAAAACCTTAAATTCTGAGTTTTTGGCTGCTTACAATAAATTGCTCACAAAATCCTTCAAACTTGATAAAAACCAATAAAATAAAATCCAAAATGTGGTTAACACATGTCTCTAACTATTTCAATTCACCTTTGACCAACAACAACCTGTGCGGAACTGTACAACAAGTTGGAGCAACAAATTACCAAAAAAACATAGAAATTTCAATGTAAACAGGGTATTCTTTATTGTTTAAGCTTCAAAAACCATCCACCAACCTCTACTTCGAGGTTTACAACCATATTTGAATTTTTTCCCTCAATAACCAATGGTTACAACTACCATTTGAATCCCATGACCGTTGGGCTTCCACATTTTTCATTTTTTTGCACTTTACAATATTGCAATTTTGACAACTTTTGAAAACATTGACAACTTTAGCAAAATGATCCCTCTATGACTCAAATTATGCCAAGAATGGTCTATTATGACCTTATTAAATAAAAAATGAATCTATCACCCCAAAAACCTATCAAAAGACCTTATTTACAAAATTAACTAACATGGTGCCCCTACACCATACACTCGGCCTCAAAAAGATCTCAAGTCCCTTTGAGGATCGCATTACAGTAGATCAGGTTTGATCACCTCACCTTCTTGTGCTCCAAATACTCCTTCATCTAGTGATCCCTTCCACTAGGTCAAATATTGAAGATTAGTGTCATTATTTGCACATTTGAACTTGTTGCCACTTAGGTATTGCTCCACCTTCACAAGTTGACCTATTGTACATCCTCTTATCTTTCCCTCAACTAAAATTGATGTTAAACTTGCTTTGACACCTACAAACTGACATCTTCCAACCTTTTCTTGGACTAATTTCTTCTTTACCTTTGTTGCGTGCCTAAATTCACCCTTTTTCTCTTGCCATTCACCTTGGATTACCATACCTTTTCCTTTCATTTCTTCTTTCAATTTTTTTGCCCCAAGTACCTCTCTACCATCAAATTTATAAACCTCTGTCTTGACAAAAGTTTGCTATCCACTAGCCACTATTCCAACTACTGAACAAAGCATTGTTCCTATCATGATCACATCATGCTTCTCTAACCCATCTTCAATATTCACAAGTAAATCATCCTTGACCTTCTCTTTCTCTATTTTTGACACCAACACATCATCTTGTCTTCCATCTAATGTCCTATCATCTTCAAGCCTTGAAGTGGTCGCACACTCTTCATTTGTGTCTTCCTCAAGCCTTATGAACTCTTTCTTGCCTAACATAATTACCTTAGCTTCCTTGGTCTGATCCTTAACATCTTCTTGCAATGGAGTCAAAGTAAAAGTGTTTCCATCCTTCAGAATCTAATAAGTATTATCTCTTCCATCATATATGGCGTGTCTATCAAACTGCCATGGTCTTCCAAGAAACAAATGACAACAATCCATGGGCAATACATCACAAAGTATCCTATCCTTATATCCACCAATGTTAAACTCAACCAAAGCTTGTTCATTCACCAAAATTGATTGATCATCATTCAACCAAGACCCTTTGTAGGGTGTTTCATGAAGAATCTTTTCTAACTTCAGTTTATCAACCATTTCTATTGACACCATATTATAAGTACTCCCAGAGTCTATCACTACCCTACATACCTTTCTTTTGCATTTGCAGGTGGTCTTGAAAAGTGTTCTCCTTTGAGTCATCTCCTTCTCTTTTGATGCTTTAAGTAATGTTCTTCTCACCATCAATGATTCCCCAATTTTTGGAATAGCAAGTTGATTAGGAGAATGAACGCTCTCACAATCTTCCTCTTGCACCAATTGTACTCTTTTATCACCACCACTTGAAGTAGAAACTTGCTTATCTGGACACTTCCATGCTTGATGCCCAAATTGATTGCAATGATAACACCTTCCTGAAAATGTGCTTGAACCTCTACCTCCACCAAATCTTCCTCTAAAGCCTCTAAAGACACCTCTTTGATCAACCACTTGGTCTTTACTTTTGCTTGCATCTTCTTCATCTTCATAAGTCTTCCTTGTACCTCTTCCTCTACTAGTGTTTCCTTTTCCTCTTCCTTGTCTTTCTTTCCTTATTTTTAGTTTCTCTTTTCCCTAGAAGCTAATTGAAAACATTCTTCAACTAGTCTAGGCAAAGCCAAACTCAATTCACCTTGAATTTGATACCTCAACCCACATATGTACCTTGCAATCTTTTCATCTTCATTTTCAACATGACCAGCCCTAATACTTAACTTGTTAAACTCTTTTGTATATGTCATGGCATCCTTATCCTTTTTCTTTAAACTTTGCAACTTCTTGGAAGTTTGTATAACACGATCACTTGGAAAAAATTGGCTTTTGATCTTTGACACCATTCTATCCCATGAACTAATTTTTTCTTTCCCCTTCTTCACTCTTTCCTCTTGAACATAATTCCACCATGTAAGAGCAGAACCTTTCAACTTGGTCTTTGCAAACTTTACCTTTTGTTCTTTAACAATCTCCTTGTACTTGAAGTAGTTATCTAATGCATCCATCCACTCCAATACCTCTTCAACATCCAACTTTCCATTATACATCGGCACATTTATTTTCTCACCAAAAGTAGCTCCTCTAATATCCTTAAGCATTTTCACCATCCTTCTCTCATTAGGATCCAATTCATCACCTTGGACTCTACCTTGAGGGTTTTTATCCTCACCCTCTTCCTCTTCCTCTCGATCACTTTCCTCTTTAGTGGACTTTCCTCTTCTTTTCTATGCCTCTAATGTTGCAAATATGACTAAGCTTTCATCTTGTGACTTGTTTAACAACCTTATCTCTCTAGCAAGAACTCCACTTCCTTTAGGAGGCATCTTGTATTTTCAACTTTTCTCCTTCCAAAAGATCTAATACCTATGCTCTGACACCAATTGATGCAGAGTAGGGAGGAAAACTCCAAACAATCACAATTTGAGAAAATTCAAACAATCTTTCTGCCCTTACAACTCTACCTCAACAACTTTTCACAACTCCATCCTATTTTCCTTGTAGCATATCAAATGATGAAAATTAAGTATATCTTGCAAAATAATATTCAAATCGACAAACCATTCATCTTTTCAAACACCCTCTAAGGCCTTTAGAAACATACCTCAAAATATCACCAGGTTCCTTTGGAACATATTTCCCAAATTACTACTGCTACGCTACCTCTAAACCCCAAATAGGTCACTTATCCAGAGAAGTTTCAGGAAACCCTTCTCTCAAACCACCAAACTTGATTCTAATACTCTCAATAGGCTAAAAAAGGCCTAAATTCACAAGTTTTACCAGTAGAAACAATCCCAAGAATATCAATACTGAAAACCCTTGTTTAAGCCAATCTCATGCTTGAAACATGGAGGGTTTATTTAAACTACAACCCCCAACCCTTCACTCTACAAACCAAGGCTTCAAACACATCCAATATTCCCTACACAAGCTTTTTCCACCATTACTTGACCAATTCCAAAGGTTTTTGTACAAACCCTAGCTTATAGCCATCAAATTAAACCCAAAACTCATGAATTTCTAACTAGGGAAGCACCCAAAATCCATCAAACTGCCTCACCTGATCTTAAACCCCATGAGGAACATAAACCTACTTATAATTATTCCATTCCACCAAGCTATTACATGTTTTACCCAGTGGAATGGCTTAATTTTCCATTTTATCGTATCAAAACCTTAAATTCTAAGTTTTTGGCCGCCTACAATAAGTTGCTCACTAGTTCCTTCAAACTTGATAAAAACCAGTCAAATCAAAGATAAAATGTGGTTAAAATTTTTCTCTATCTATTTAAATTCACCTTTATCAACAACAACCTGTATGGAACCGTAGAACAACTTGGAGCAGCAAATTACCAGAAAAACACATAAATTTCAATGTAAACAGTTTATTCTTTATTGTTTAAGCTTCAAAAACCATCCTCCAACCTCTACCTTGAGGTTTAAAACAATATTTTAATGTTTTCCCTCAATAATCAATGGTTACAACTACTATTTTAATCTCATGACCGTTGGGTTTCCACATTTTTCATTTTTTTGCACTTTACAATATTGCAATTTTGACAACTTTTGAAAACATTGACAACTTTAGCAAAATGACCCCTCTATAACTCAAATTACACCAAGAATGGTCTATTATGACCTTATTGAATGAAAAATGACTCTATCACCCCAAAAACCTATCAAAATACCTTATTTACAAAATGATCTAGCATGGTGCCCCTGCACCATGTATCGACCCTCGATGACATTGGAATTGACATAAACGGAATCATCGGATGACTTTGACCACATATTAGATCTAGTTCAACCAAGTAATATATATACTTGCATAGTTTTAAAAATTCCTAATGTTATCTTACTTTTTATTATTTTTTTAATGTTGACTAATTTCATCTAATTTGTTGCACATATCAATGCAGGGCATGTTTATGCAGTTATTGTAGATGAAGGAAATGAAGAGGGAAAAAATTACTACTTGTCTCATTGTGTTGAGGATAAAAATAAATTTGAGGCCCTAGTTACAAATGGAGAACATTGAATACCCTATAGGCTCAATGGTTGTTACTGGAATGGCTTAGAAGGTACCCACATAAGAGTGTTAATGTTTAGCAGTTTCAAGACTTTGACGTGCATTGGAAGATTCTTCATTACTCAAACATTTTCATGGCATCCAATGTTCATTTGATACAATATCGGGGTAGACCTTTGAACAAGACCTTGTGGAAGGTGCGTGAGTCTGACCATGAGGAAATACTTGACACAATAAAGAGTAGAGCAAACCCAGATGGTTTGTTGGATTAATTTGTAAGTATGCACATTGAATTTGTAAAGTCATGTTATTGATATTAATGTATTGTAGTTGATAGTTAGACCTTTTGTTTCTATATTTAAACTTTATTTATGTTTTGGTTCCAAATTTCATATGGCATAGGAAGGAATTATTGCCCCTCTTAAACTTTTTTTTTTTTCTATTGCATTTTTATACATATACAATGAATATTGGGCAGATTATATGCATATTTATGGTTTCACCATTTGACCATATTGAGACCTCAATTTGCAAATTTGACCTTTGCAGCCCTAGAGCAAACTTGGGAGACCCTTCCTCAACCATAATTTCACCTAAAACATCAACCATTTCCATCATATCCACCCAAAATATATCATATTTCCCTCATCTTAGCATTTTCATCCATTATCATAAGCTAGTCATCACAACCATCATCAAATCCTTGTTATCAAAATACCCATCAAATCCTTTCTTAGGTGATTATCCAGGCCTAAGTAATAATATTCAAGCTTTGTGTAAGTGATTATCTGAGCTTAGGTCTTAGAAAAATCATCCTCTATCCAAGCCTTAGTCAAGTGATTACCCAAGCTTGAGTGAGAAACTCCAAGCCTTGCCTAGACGATTATAAAAGTCTAGTCTAAGAAAACCCCATTATCATCAATCAATGATCTAGTTTAGCTTGAGACAATATTTTCTTTGTATTTCCATTTTCATCATTATCCCCTTTTCCATCCATTTTATCATTATCCCTTTTCCATCCATTCTATAATTATCCCCTTTACATCCATCATCTAAAATCCAAGGTCTACCCAATCATCCTTAATCATTCTCATTCCATTTCATCATTCCTAGGCCTCTCTCTCTTGGATGCCTATCACAAGGTCCCAAGCATGAAATAAAATTATGGCCTCCCAATATTCCCAACCATTATAGCATTATTCTATTAAACATTATATCCCTTCTCCTCATATCTCAACATCTATCTCATTTAACCCATTATATCATCTCCAAACTTCTAGTCCCATCTCATATACCCATCAACACCTCCAATATTCTAATCCCATTTCTCCCTCTCATCAATATCAACATATATCATCCTCACAAAACTCCATATCCAATTATCAATCAATAAGCTTCACAAGTACTTTTGTTGTGTTTCACTATCAAGTCAAAATATATATTTATGTGATAAATTACATTCAACGTATTTTTTTGTGTTTCACTATTCAAGGAAAAATGCGTATTTATGTGATAATAATTACATTCACCATATTTTATTGTGTTGAAATATCAAGTAAAAATGATATGATGTGGTTCCCTTAGTGGTGCGTAAGTGTTGTCAAGATCCATTTAGGTATAGTGATGAGTCTCTATATGAGTGTAGGTGGGTTTTTTTAATCTCAACATAAGAGTGTTATTGATCAAAATATAGTTGTGGGTTAGAATAGTGTTCTTTAGGATTTTTTAGGTTTTAGCTTGAAATGTATATGTATCATCCACATTCCAAAACTAGAGGCAACAGGTACTAGAATGTATGAAATGAAAAAGGAATCAGATAGAAAAACACTTGAAAAGCATTAGATCAAGGTGAATGAGATAGATAATTATTGACTGAAGAGATTCTTCCTACTCTTGATAAGATGAGGAAGGTGGGTGTGTAGTATGTGCAATTGGAAAATGGAAATGCATAATTGGAGCAACAAGTGCTAGAATGCATTAAATGAAAAAAAAGGAATCTGCTCTGAAAACACTTGAAAAGAAGTAGACCAAAGTGAATTAGATTGATAACATATTGACTGAAGAAATTCTTCCTTCTCTTGAGAAGTTGAGGAAGGTGTGTGTGCAATGTGTGCAATGGGAAAATGGAAATGAAAACTTGGAGGCAGAAAGTACTATAGAATGTATGAAATGAAAAAATAATCTGCTCTAAAAACACTTGAAAAGAAGCAGACCAAAGTGAATGAGATAGATAATGTAATGACTGCAGAGATTATTCCTACTCTCAAGAAGTTGAGGAAGGTGCTTGTGCAGTATGTGGAATGGGAAAATGACAATGGAGAAGTGGATAAACTCAAGATGTTTTGTATTTCATAAGAATTTTTGCAGGCAAAGATAGTGAGAGATGATGCTATAAGTGGATTTGAACAAATGAATTCAAATATTCTTGAACTTAAGACTTCTATGGACCAAATACAATTGGAAATAGATGAATTCAAAGATTCTTGAAATTGAAGCAAAACAACTAAAGACTAAAATTAACCACTTAGTAAATGAATTAAAAGATAAGAAGAAGATTTTATTGTCAAAGAAAAGGAGGTTAATGTTGTTGAGAGAGAGTTGCAATCTAAAAGACATGAAGTTGATAAAATAAATACAAAAATGGAAGGTGTTATTTATGAAGTAGGGTGCATGGAGAGATTAAAAAAGAGCATTTGCAAGAATCTGAGAGAATTCCCAAGTTGAAGGCCGATATTAACACCTATGGGCTCAATTAGGAAATGTTCAATTTAGCAATAATGATCTTGTAAAGCATATTCAAAGACTAAAAGTTGAGGAAGGTGCTTATGTAGATTCTTCTTTGTTCATCGTGTGACCAAACCGACAATTCCAACACATCTAGATGAGTAGGTTTACACTAGGAAAATTCTTGTTTCACACCCAAACATGTTGGAATAGTGAGCTATATTGCACCAACAATATCTCTTAAGAGACCAAAGTGCAAAAAGGCAACAAACATTGACGAGGTGTTGCTCAGAAACTGTGGCACTTAGAAACATTATTTTTAAAGGTACAAGATCATGTAGGGCCCCTGTATAATAATCTCTCCTAGTTTTTGATATATCTAAGCCATTTTCCCATGGTGTGCAGTTTTTAGTTGATGGAAAAAGTGTCAAATGCATGCAGTGTAATGTTGAAAGGTGGTGTAATTCTCATTATGTTCATTGTGTGACCATATTGATAGTTCCAATGCATTCATATGGGTAGGTTTACACTAGGAAAGGTCAAGTTTCATACCCAAACATGTCGAAACAGTCTGAGCTACATTGCATTGACAATATCTCTTAAGAGACCAAAGTGCAAGAAGGAAGTAAAATTTGACAAGGTGTTGCTTGGAAACCATGGCACTTAGAAAAATTATCTTTGAAGTTATGAGATCATGTAGGTACCCTCTACAATAACCTCTCTTGGTTTTTGATATATTTGAGCCATTTTCCTATGGTGTGCAATTTTCAATTGATGGAAAAAGTGTCAAATGCATGTAGTGTAAAGTTGCAAGGTGGTGTAATTTTTGTTTTGTTCATCATGTGACTGAACCGATAGTTCCAATGCATCTGGATGGGTAGGTTTACACTAGGAAAGGTCTTATTTCACACCCAAACATGTAAGAATAGTCTGAGCTACATTGCACCGATGATATCTCTTAAGAGACCAAAGTGCAAAAAGGTAGCAAACTTTGACGAGGTGTTACTCCAGAACCGTGGCACTTAGAAACATTCTGTCAAAAGGCATGGGATCATGTAGGGATCCTATACAATAACCTCTCTCATTTTTTGATATCCCTGAGCCATTTTCCTGTGGTGTGCAATTTCAAATTGATGGAAAAAGTGTCAAATGCATGCAGTGTAAAGTTGCAAGGTGGTGTAATTTTTGTTCTATTCGTTGTGCAACCAAATTGACAGTTCCAATATGTCCATATGGGTAGGTTTACACTAGGAAAGGTCTTGTTTCACAAACAAAAATGCTAGAATAGTCTAAGCTACATTGCACCAACAATATCTCTTAAGAGACAAAAGTTCAAAAAGACAATAAAATTTGATGAGGTGTTACTCGAAATCCATGGCCCACCTAGAAACATTTTATCTAAAGTTACGAGATCATGTCAGGACCCTTTACAATAACCTCTCTCAATTTTTGATATCTCTGAGTCATTTGCTCTTGGTGTGTAGTTTTTAGTTGATGGAAAAAGTGTCAAATACATGTAGTGTAAAGTTGCAAGATGGTGTAATTTTTGTTTTGTTCATCGAGCGACCAAACCGATAGTTCCAATGCATTTGAGTGGGTATTTTTACGCTAGGAAAGCTCTTGTTTTTCACTCAAACATGCCAGAATAGTTTAAGCTACATTACACCAATGATATCTCTTAAGAGACCAAAGTGCAAAAAAGGCAACAAAATTTGACGAAGTGTTACTCAGTAATCATGCAACTTAGACACATTATTTTTGAGGGTACAAGTTCATGTAGGGCCCCTCTACAATAACATCTTTCATTTTTTAATATCTTCGAGTCGTTTTCCTGTGGTGTTGAGTTTTTAGTTGATGGAAAAAATGTCAAATGTATGTAGTGTAAAGTTGCAAGGTGGTGTAACTTTCATTATGTTCATTCTGTGACCAAACTAACAATTCCAACACCTTAAAATGGGTAGGTTTACACTAGGAAAGGTCCTATTTCACAACCAAACATTCTAGAATAGTCTGAGCTACATTATACTGGTGAAATCTATAAAGAGACAAAAGTGCAAAAAGGAAACAAACTTTCACGAGTTGTTACTCAAAAACAATGTCACTTGGAAACATTCCATCTGAAGGTACAAGATCACATAGGGCCCCTCTACAATAACCTCTCTAGTGTAAAGTTTCAAGGTGGTGTAATTTTCATTCTGTTCATCAGGCGACCAAACTGACAGTTCCAATGTATTCGGGTGGGTAGGTTTAAACTAGACAAGCTCTTGTTTCACAACCAAACATGCTAGAACAGTCTAAACTACATTACACCGATGATATCTCTTAAGAGACCAAAGTGCAAAAAGGAAACAAACTTTGACGAGGTGTTACATAGTAATCGTGTCACTTAGAAACATTATGTTTGAAGGTACAGGTTCACATCGGGCCCCTCTACAATAACCTATCTCATTTTTTGATAGATCTCTGAGTTTTTTCCCGTGGTGTCAAGTTTTCAGTCAATGAAAAAAGTGTCAAATTCATGTAGTGTAAAGTTGCAAGGTGGTGTAACTTTCATTCTGTTCATCGTGTGACCAAACTGATAGTTCTAACACATTTGAATGCGTAGGTTTACACTAGGAAAGGTCTTGTTTCACACCCAAACATGCCAAAACAATCTGAGCTACATTGTACCAGCAAAATCTATTAAGCAACCAAAGTGCAAAAAGGAAACAAACTTTGACAAGTTGTTACTCGAAAACCATGTCACTTAGAAACATTCCATCTGAGGGTATGAGATCATGTAGGGCCCCTCTACAATAACCTCTCTCAATTTTTGATATCTCCAAGCCATTTTCCCATGGTGTCAAGTTTTCAGTTGATGGAAAAAGTGTCAAAGGCATGCAGTGTAAAGTTGGAAGGTGGTGTAATTTTTTTTGTTCATCATGTGACCAAACCGAGTAACTCCCCACCATGTGAACCCCAAAGGACAACAAAACACCACACATTTTTTTTTTTTGAAAGTGAAACATTGCATAGCATGAATATGTACATACACTTCATGAAAAACAATTTTGTATTTACAAAGTCATCTATGTCCTCTGGGGTACATGGAATAGTCATTACAAACTCTAAACTTTTATCAAAATGAAAGTGGAAGAAATCCAATATTACATAATGATAACATATAATCATCCATGAGCAATAGAGAGGAAAATGATACAACATTTTATTATGATTCAATTCATAGTTCCAAGATACAATTGTGGAGCATATTTCCACATATACAACAAATCATAGATACAATAGTACATTACAAAGTGCTTCCCTTATATCAATGGGAAGAGTATAATGAGTACAAGAATGATACACCAATGAAGAATAAGGTACAAAATGTGGAACAATCTTCAACCAAGGGAAGCTTTGGAAACTTTGCATCTACTTCTGCTTCACAAACACAACCAGGGAACCCAATGGGGTGCATAGCACGTTCCACTCGACTGCGTGGACCCAAAGGTCCACCCCTCATGCTAGGAGATGACAAGAAAGGACCCACATCCAAACAAAGGTAAAAAAAACAAGGCTACATAGTGCCAACCAAAACAAATCAAAAAAATACAAGCAACACTTCTAGAGGAAACCAAGCAAGGGACAAGAAATGGGTACTGTGGGAGAGTGGCATGCATGGCCTTACATGGATTACCTAGACAACCTATCAGAAAGTTTCGCCTCCATCTATGGTTATCTGACTGCCTATCTCAAGGCGTCGCTCCATAGGGTGACTCATGCGAGACCACTTACCTTCCGTGAGGACAAGGCAGTGATCTTATCGACTAGGTCTTCTCATCCCATCCTTAACCTGTGAAAGAACTAATGGTATGGGTGAGGAACATAATTAATCTTGTTTAATGTTTAACTACCCAAACTCACTAGTTCATTAATTACATTATCACTTGTTTAGGAAACTCTTCCATGGGTTACCCTAATATCCCCTTTGTGTGTCGGCCCCCATGAAGAGCCACCCTCCCCAACAGTTTCAAAACAAAACTCACAACAACAAGGGGTGTACCAAACATAAAAATCACAAAACAAATGCGTGTGAGGCATGAACCATCTCACTCATAGTCATAACTAAGAAAAAACAAATCATATAACAAAGTACACCCATGAGAACTCAAAATAGAATACGATCAATGGAACACATAGGTTTAATCATGGGAAAATTCAACACAAAACAAGTTTCCCATCGCCTCTGGAAGCCTAACAACCTACCACCCATGACTATCCAAAAGAAGTAACTTAAGCATTATGGATTCCCAACATATCCAAAACATTTCTAGACATAAAATTACGTCAAAAGCAAAATAAAACAAGAGGAAAATAAGATCAACATGGAACCACTAGTATGCGTAAAGAATAAATTCCAAAGAGTATTCAGAATAAACAAATAACTATCTAACATGTTCAAGGTCAACCATAAATATCCATTCACATAAATGTAAACATAATCCAATCATGCTAATGTAAGGAATAATTAAATAACCAGCTATAATTAAATGCATTTCCATAATAATATCTTTAAATAGATAAGAACTATGAAAACCTAGAATATGTAGCCCATTAGATTTTTCTTAATTTAAAATCCATAACTTATACATTTGATTACCTCAAAATAATTAAAATTAAAATATAACCTATAACTTTGTTACTTCAAAATAATAAATTTAATTAAATGTATTGTTTACTTTTAAACTGAATAAATTTAATTAAAATCTAACATTTACATTTGTTGACTCCACCCTAAATAAATCTAATTTAAATCCAACATAGACAACTATATGCAAATCACAATCTAATAGTAAGGAATTTGTAAATAAATTTAACTTTAAATAACTTGTAATTTAAAACTAATTTAAATGTACTTGCCCAATATTCACGACACTCATTTTTACCCCCTGCCATATCCATAATGACAAATAACCTAACTAGGTAAGAACATGCATTCATTACATGATAATATAATTCACGAATTAATTAACTCTAGTCTTTACCATCTATTTACCACAAACATTTTATTTAATTACTTAGATCATTTCCCTATTTTAACTAAAACATTTTATCTATATCAAAAAAGCTTTAATCTATAAAACATAGTAAAAAGCTTTAATCTATAAAATATAGTAATTTAAGTTAGATTTCCTTAAATCCATAAATTTTATGAGAAATAACCACATGTAAATAACCACATGTTAAACTCAAATAAACATACATATATATATATATAAAATCAAAATTAAAACCACCGATATAAATATTAATATTAAGATTATTCTTTTAAGTAATACCCAACGATTTAACAATTCCAATTTAATGAATATATTCCTATTAAGAAGACCACCTAATTTTGAACCAAAAAATTCAGCCTGCTGTCTATAAAGCAATAATCAAAGATTATAAGAAAGTTACTCATACACGAACATACATAAATATAGAGATATAAAAGAATACAATTTTCAAACAACATACTAATTTACAACTAACAACCTATACACATTTATTACATCAAAATATAACATACACAATTACTGTATTAAAGAGAAAGTAATAATATAATATTATTTCTTTTTTCACATTTGGCTATAATCCTTCTAACTAACAGTAACCTAAATGTAAGGTAAATTGATTTACATAATTTACTCACTCTATTTATTTTTCCCTACCAATTTAATTACTCGATCAATTTTTAATTATATAATTCCAAATCTTCCATCAAGAAAATTTAATTTATCTAAATTTATAATTTCTACCAATAACACCTCAGATAAGTATATGTTTATAAAACAATTCCACACTGCTATTAAACAAAACAGTAAATCAAAATTATAAGAATGCCATTCCCAACTATATACATATGTATTATAACACTCAAAACTATATTTATTTTTAATTAATATTTTATAAAAGAAAAATTCAGAACCCAAGTAACTTTCAACTAAAACAAGCTAATATTGGAGAATAAAAACTTTAGGTCACTTTGGGAGGGGCACACAACGGGATAAAGACTGCCCAACTTTAGCAATCCAAATGATTTATTGAATAGGCTTAAGGAACTTTCAGGCAAATACATTCGGGAAAATGCACGCATCCAATTCCAACCATTCAACGGAAATATTGCACATATGAATATTTCTTGTCTTAATTACCGTGTGATCTTTTCACCCCTTTCACCAAATAAATTAAGGAAAAATTCTTTCGTTTCACGATAAACAAAGAAACAGGGGGTAAATTCCCCATTCTTCCGTTTAAAGAATTTAGAAATCTACCCCCACTAAGGTTTAATTGCATCTATGGGTAAAAATTTCAACCTAAAATTAATATTTTCTCCGTTAACACAATACATTATACCATTTAATTTAAATAACTCTTCACGTTGGAAAACTTTTAATTATATTATCCTTTTCTCTTTTTTTTTTAATTTTATATTTCAGATAAGATAATTTATTAAATACCTCTACACGTATAGATTAATTTTAAACATAAACTTTATTAATAAGTGGATCATTAATCCACTATATTTTAGTTTAAAATAATCATTATTTATAATTACAAATTAAAATAATAGTATAAACTATCAAATTGTTAAAATTTAGATTAATTTAATATTTTAATTATTAGACTTCTCTTAATAATTTAATAATTTAAATTTATTACTTTAATTAAATCAATATTACAAAAAAACAAAACGAGCATCAAAACCAAAACAATGCCTAAACGAAAATAAACAACGACCATGCCCAATACTTGAAACACATTAATGGTCCAATTATCATAAACGACCAAATAGAACAACGTTAAATGAATAATTAAAATGAACGTCATGAAAAAAATGATACCAAACAAGATGTGGTACTGTCAAACGACAATAACAAACAATGATAGGATGACGGACGCGGGCGGCAATGCTTTCTTGTCAAATCCATTTTCAACTTCATACCCATTGAGATTTATGAGGCTCACCCTATCCTGAGAGTGCAGGTGGAATCGAGGCTTTGGTACCTGTAACCTTGCATAAAAACAAGTGTCAAAACAACCTATATATCCAATGCCATACACACCATGAGAGAGAATTGCAGTGTGGAAGGGTGCTCATGGATGAGTGATGCAACACTGTCCCTCTCACTCGAACCTCAATCAATAACCATACTCTAAACAACATCATTAAACGATAAGTAAACAACTGCATAAGCATAACATCAAACACATATGTCCACATATCAAAAGTAACAGTGTCATAGACAACCAAGTCCAATAAGCAAAATTGTCAACCAACCAAACAGTATGATAAAACAGTCACCAATATAGTCTTGAGTATGTATCAAACATAAGCAATATCTAAACGGTGTTAATCACACACAAAAAATATCATAGGATTACAGTAACATGGGAGGAACTACATCCTCCCCCCCTAGAACTAGGCTTACTCCTGGAAGCCAGAAAATAAAAAAGGAAATGACTCAGGAATGTGGGACGCATCCTCCCATGTCACTAATGACTCATCATTAGGGTCCCATTGGACCCGCACCTGCTCAATCTCTCTGCCCCTAAGAATGAGTCTCCTATGCCGAAGCACGTCAATGAGCTTGAGTTCCAACTACCTGTCCTTGACTTGCAATGCATTCCAATCAAGCACTTGAGAAACATCTGGATAATAGGGTCCGAGTATAGAAACATGAAACACATCATGAATGCGTGATAGATTGGGTGGAAACGCTAGGTTATAAGTTGTAGGGCTAATCCTCTCCAACACCTCAAGTGGTCCCACAAAATAAGGTGCGAGCTTAGAGCCCTTCCCATAATGGATTGGACTATTTCATGGATGCACTCGCAAGAAAACCCAATCTCCAACAAAAAATTGATGGTCGACCCTATGCACATTAGCATACTTCTTTTGTCTGTCCTGGGCTGCTACTAAGTGCTCTCTGATCCGAGCAACTTGTTGTTCCATATCTTGAAGCATTTCAGGTCCAGGTAGAACTCGGTCCTCAAGACAGTCCCAACTCAAAGGGGTATGACAAGGACGACCATATAATCCCTGAAAGGGAGCCATGCCAATCAAGCTATTATAACCATTATTATAAGTAAACTCCACTAGATGCAAATAGTCCTCCCAACGCGACTATTGATCTATCACGTACATATGAAGCATGTCCTCAAGAACCTAGTTGACCCTCTCGGTTTGACCATCTATTTCAGGATGGTACACAGAACTGAAGTTTAGTTGGGTTCCTAAGGAACACTGCCATGATGTCTACAATGCAAAAGTGAACACTAGATCTCTATCAAAAATAATCCTTCACAAAATTCCATGCAGTCGAACAATTTCCTCCAAGAAAAATTATGGCTATAGAGGAAGCAGTATAGGAAGATCGGATAGGAGAGAAGTGTGCCACCTTGGTCAATCTGTCAATAGTGACCATGATAGCATCGTGTCGACAAGAAGACATAGGTAAATCGACAATAAAGTCCACTGATATAATGTCCCATTTCCATTCAGGAATGAGATGAGGCTATAAAAGACCTGCGGGATGCTGATGTTCTACCTTAACTCTCTAACCTTCTAGACATCTTGCCACAAATTCTGCAATATCTCTCTTCATTCTAGCCCTAAAGTATAGTTAACGAAGATCTGCATACATCTTCTTGACTCCCGGATGAGCAGAATAAGGAGCCCGATGTGCCTCTTTCATGATTAGGGTACAAAGACCCTCTGCATGAGGTACATACATATGACCTAAATACCATAAAATCTCATCAAATTCCAATGCATAACCATAAAAATTTCCCTCTAGAGCCCTATCTGACTCAATTTCTTCCTTCACTTCCCGATACCAACTATCAGTAGGAAGTGTTGTGAGGATATGGGTCCTCAAATCCACATCAAGAGTTACTACAGATAGCTCATGCCTCCACTGACTCAGAGCATTCGCCATGACATTTTCCTTGCCCTGGATGTACTTAACCTCAAAATCATATTCACAAAGAAACTCCATCCATCTCCTCTACCTAGCATTCAAGTTTGACTGCGTAAAGATATACTGCAAGCTGTGATGATCACTATGAACCTCGAATTGATGCCCTAATAAAAAGTGCCTCCATCTCACAAGGGAATGAACAACAATGGCTAACTCCAAATCATGCGTAGGGTAATTCAACTCATGTTCCTTGAGCTTGTGGGACTCAAACGCAATCACACATCCTTCTTGCATCAAAACAACTCCTAAGCCTTCCAAGGAAGCATCTGTGCACACCAAAAATTCCCTAGTAGGATCAGGGACCGCTAGGATCGGTGCACTGGTCAGCGTTTCCTTAAGGGTCTGAAAAGCTAACTCGAACTGTCCTGACCAAACAAACTTTTTCCCTTTCCTCTGAAGGGTAGTGACAAGATGTGCAATCCTCAAAAATCCCTACACAAACCACCGATAGTAGCCCTCCAATCCCATAAAACTATGAGTCTCAAGAAAATTTGTGGGAGCAGGCCAATCAATGATAGCTTGAATTTTTGAAGGATCCATGGAAATACCTTCACCAGAGATGACGTGACCCAAGTATTTCACTTCAGTCTTATAGAATTCACACTTCAACAGATTAGCATACAATTGATTATCTCTTAAGAAATGCAACACCTGTCTCAAGTGCTCCTCATGCTCTTCCATAGTTTTTGAGTAAATCAAGATATCATTGAGGAACAATAGAACAAATCTGTCCAAGTAGGTTAAGAAGACTCCATTCATCAAGCTCATGAAAATTGATGGTGCATTCATCAACCTAAACGACATAACAGTGAATTCATAATGCTTGTACCAAGTGTAAAATGTTGTTTTGTGAATATCAACTTCGAATATCTGCAATTGATGGTATCCTGACTTAAGATCTATCTTTGAAAATATCTGAGCCCCTTTTATTTGATTGAATAGATCATCAATTCTCAGAAAATGGTATCGGTTCTTCACCATCACCTTGTTTATCTTCATGTAGCCGATGCACAAATAGAGGGAACTATCCTTATTCTTTACGAATATAACTAGTGCTCCCCATAGGGAAACACTAGGATGAATGAACCCTTTTGCTAAAAGATCCTCTAATTGTAAACATAGCTCCTGAAGCTCCTGAGTTGTCATTCGATATGAAGCCTAAGATATAGGCTCAGCCCTAGGGACAAGATCAATCCTGAAGTCAATGTCACGCTTTGGTGGCATTCCTAGAATTTCATTCAAAAAAACATCTATAAATTCCTTAAGGAGAGGGTAGTCATCCAATGACACCTCTTGATTCTCTCCCAAATCCAAGTCATTGACTGACACAACAAATAGCTGACAACCTTGACAAAAAAACCTCTTCAGTTGCATAATAGAAATCATCTGCAATGAGATGGGTCTCCATATGCCAATGATCTCCACTTCATTTCCTAAATCATCTACACACCAGACAACCTTGCAGCGACAATCTATTATAGCTTGGTGAGCATTCAACCAATCCATACCTAAAACAACATTGTAGGAACCAAGAGGTAGGATTCAAAGGTCCACTGTAGTCACCAATGACCCAATTTTCAAAACACAGCCTTGAAAAAATGATTCAACTACTACCTTTTCCCCAGAGGCCAATTCGACCTGCCACTTAATGCCTTGCCTTGTTGCCACCAGTCTACAACGCTCTACTACTGAAGGGGAAATAAATGAATCTAATGCACCAGAATCAAAGAGAATGGATATACTAGTGCCTTGTAACACAACTGATGTCTCAACCATGGTGTCCTAATGATCAACTTGACAGTTGTCAACCGTTGCAAAGAATCAATGAGATTTTCCCACATTGCCCAATGTTGGCTCAGAAGCAGTTGGCCTCTAACTGAACCCTGAAGTCTTCTTTTGTGGAAATTGTCTAACAATATGTCCCTGTTGACCATAGGAGAAACAACCTATACCTCGACCAAAACCTCTGCCACTCGATGATGCATTTGACTGCTGATAACTACTCTGACTAGGAGCCGACTGTGAGCTTTGAGTAGGCTAGAATCGAAATGGTTATGCTGATTACATTGCCAACTCCAATTATTTTTTAACTGAGTTCTGCTGCTTTGCTGAGATTGAGAATTTTTGTGCTTAGGCTACGATTGTTGCTTCTGTTGTCCACTCTTACAAGGTGCATGATGACTCCTAGAAGATCCTACAGCTTGAGGTTGCCCACCTCATGAACCAGAACCAAATGTAGGTGCACTACCAATATGCACACCCATGTGACCTCTCCATGCCATGGCCAAATTTTCCTCTACCAAACAAGCCTTCTCAACGGATACCTCCATTGTCTTTGGTTCGAAGACCCTGACTCCTCCACTGATTCAGGCGTTTAAGCCCTTGACAAAATGTTGGACCAACATCACCTCATCATTATTGATTCCCGCATACTACTTGAGCTCATAAAATTAATGCTCGTACTAATCATCTGACATTTCCATTTGTCTTAACTCATGAAATTCATATGCTCGATGCTATCTCCAGTGGTCTAATAGGAAACAGGCTCCAAATCTTTGCAAAAACAACTCCCAAGTCACCATGTTGATGTCCATGTGCAGCTTTTGTTCTTCTAGTCACCAACATGTAGATGCAAAGCCTCTGAAGTGTATAATGGCACACCTAGCCTGAGTATTGTTGCCATAAGGATGCATCGCAAAGCAATGATCCAAGTCTATTAGCCATGTTTCCACCTCAATCCCTCCACCAACACCATCAAAAGTGGGAGGATGAGCTCTCAATAGATCCCTCATATGACCGACTGCTATAGAATCCTACTCTATTTCTATGCTCCTTCTCGGAGATCTCTCCCTTTCCCTCTCTACTCGTTTCTCCCCTTCTAGCCTAGGGCCTAGACAACCAAGAATCTCCTCCAACAACTGTTGTAATTGCATTCCATCTATCCCCAGTTGTTCTAGATTTGGACCTCCTCATTCCAGATGATTTTGAGATCCTTGTTGTTCCTCACGTTTTGATTCGTGGGAACTTTGTGACAGAGTACTTTCATGGCTGGATCTATGGCCACCAACTCCTCGGCCTCTACCATGGCCATAACCTCTACCCTGAGGCATTCTCCTGTGTGACATCGGGGGGGAGCATGTGAGATCAAGAGTTAAGTGCAAAGGTTAGCCTAATGGGCATAATTAACCTAGAGTACCTAGAGTTGTAAACCTTGGCTCTTCTACCAATGATGTAATGATGTAGAGCATCATACCAAACCACTTAACAAAAACCTTATTTCTTCAAGGGATTCCAATCCCAAATAGAATCAAGAGAAGATAAAATATGTAATCATCAACTTTTCACTTAAAGTTTCATAAAAATAAAACTCATTTCACTACCTTTTCAACATTCTTCATGTTTTCAAACTCAACAATTACATAGTGCAATCACTACTATACTGATTTTTCAAGGCAACAAAATACTTATGCCAAATCCTTTATCAGATTCATTTCCTCTTAAGCATCATCAAAATTTCAATAACCGGTTACTATAATCAATGTATACATATCAGTGTATACACAAGGGTCATCATACTTTGATTGAATAAACTTAATATATCAGTGTATACATATCAGATATGCCTACCCTGCAATTAAGGCACCTAGACACACTATAAAATCACCATTCCAAAAGATCAAAACAATATACACTTCCCTCCAAACTTTGAAACATCTTTATCAACATGAACACAACAGTTCCAACTACTAGCAATTCCCTTTTGTCACTGTTTCGCACAAATCATTGCCTTAGCAAATTAAAAAGTCTTTGCACATAAACACCATTAAGGCACATTGCACTCACAAATCCAAACACCATAATATTAGACTCTTCCTCCTACACCATCATCCAAGCATAGATACAACTCCAACATCACTATTTAAACAAGTTCATCAGAGATTTAAACATAATTATCACTGTTATATCAGTGTTCCCCATTCTATGCAAACAAAGCACCATTTATTTATTAAGACTCCATACCCTAAAGCAGGTAAACTCACAAATCAAGTGCAAATCAAAGAACCAATAACACATTTAGAGACCCCTTTTTCTATCCACACCAACATGACAAGAACTACTATTGATTTGCTTTGAAGAACCCAACAAAACTCTAACTGTACGTTGTCCAGGGCTACTAGAATAGGTCTAATTTACAAAGGAGACCTCTTCAAAACCATCCCAAATCACTAAAAACCTCAAAAAAGTCTTAGTAAATATTACAAAACTCCCAATTTATTCATTTTTAGGAGTTAAAAGACCCATTTGGCAATATATTATCAAACCCTTGTTTATAGGCAACAAATCACCAAAAACAGTGAGGGTTTCATAAAAAAGACACTTGCAAACCTCCAATACTCCAGCCATCACTTGGATCATGCTTCATTATGTCTGAAAATTCTTTTAGAATCATTTCTCTGGAAATGCATTCATTATTTCTCCAAAACCCTGCTTGTAGCCTTCATTCTTGAATGAAAAACTCATATTTTCTTGGCCTTGTAACAACAACTCCACTCCATATTCTTGTTCCCTTACACTCACACACAAAAAATCACATAAAGAACACCCTACTTATCCAATCCCACCATTCTACTAGGCTAACATCAGTGGGATGGGCATTAAAACTTTTGTAGTGACACTCAAAATCACAGTGAACTAACTCTGCCTGAGATACAGGATTGCCTTTGATTCTTTTTCTGCTTAAAACTAACCTTCAAACTCCTTGATAATGAAAAATACTCTTTCTCAAATGAGATTACACAAGAACTAACTCCTAGATATTACTAAATTAGCAATACAAGTTAGGAAAAATAGAAAGAATGTTGATAACTCAGAAAAATAGGTGCTTTTATTCAAGATTTTGTTACAAAAATTCCAAGATTGACCTCTTCCTTTCCTATACATGATTTTTATACTTTTCCCTTCCTTCCAACTGAATTTCTAACTCCCACTCAGTTCAATCTACCTCTTGTCTCCTAATATGCTTGATTTATGCCTTTTTGTTTACATGATCACATTTTGACAACAATATTGTAGTTTTTGCATTTTCACCTCATAGTGACTTCTTTTATGACTTGATTACATTCAAAAAATCATTGACACATCATTTTGACTTGAATCATTAAAAAATTAACATATTAGCCTCTTGAAGGAATTTAATGACCAGGGTGCTCCTGCACCATGTAACACCCCACCATGTGAACCCTAAAGGACAACAAACCACCACATTTTTTTTTTTGAAAGTGAAACATTGCATAAGATGAATATTTACATACACTACATGAAAAAAAATTGTGTATTTACAAAGTCATCTACGTCCTCTAGGGTACACAAATAGTCATTACAAACTCTAAACTTTTATCAAAACAAAAGCGGAAGAAATCCAAGATTACATAATGATAACATATAATCATCCATGAGCAATAAAGAGGAAAATGATACAACATTTTATTATGATTCAATTCATAGTTCCATGATACAATTGTAGAGCATATTTCCACAGATAAAACACATCATAGATACAATAGTACATTACACAGTGCTTCCATTATATCAAGGGGAAGAGTATAATGAGTACAAGAATGATACATCAATGAAGAATAAGGTACAAAATGTGGAACAGTATTCAACCAAGGGAAGCTCTAGAAACTTTGCATCTGCTTCCACTTCACGAACACAACCTAGGAACCCAATGGGGTGCATAGCACTTTCCACCTAGCCGCGTGGACCCGAAGGTCCACCCCCTGTGATAAGAGATGACAAGAAAGGACCCACATCCAAACAGAGGTAAAAAAAAAAAGGCTACACAATGCTAACCAAAACCAAATCAAACAAATATAAGCAACACTTCTAGGGGAAACCAAGCAAGGGACAAGAAATGGGTATTGTGGGAGAGTGTCATCGCATGGACTTACATGGATTATCCAAACAACCTATCATAAGGTGCTGCCTCCATCTATGGTTATCTTGTTTTCCTATCTCAAGGCATCGCTCCATAGGGTGACTCATGTGGGACCACTTAGCTTCCATGAGGAAAAGGAAGTGATCTTACTGACCAGGTCTTCTCATCCCATCCTTAACTTGTGAAAGCACTAACAATATGGGTGAGGAACATAATTAATCTTGTTTAATGTTTAACTACCCAAACCCACTAGTTCATTAATTACATTATCACTTGTTTTGGAAACTCTTCCATGGGTTACCCTAACAACCCCTTTGTGCATCAGCCCCCATGAAGAGCCACCCTCCCCAACAGTTCTGAAACAAAACTCACAATAACAAGGGGTGTACCAAACATAAAAATCAAGAAACAAATGTGCATGTGAGGCATGAACCATCTCGCTCATAGTCATAACTAAGGAAAAAGAAATCATAGAACAAAGTACACCCATGAGAACTCAAAATAGGAATATGATCAATGGAACATAGAGGTTTAATCATGGGGAAATTCAACACAAAATGAGTTTCCCATTGCATTACGGGTTCCCAACATATCCAAAACATGTCTAGAAATAAAATTATCTCAAAAGCAAAATAAAACAAGAGAAAAATATGATCAACATGGAACCACTAGTATGCGTAAAGAATACATTCCAAAGAGTATTCAGAATAAACAAATAACTATCTAACATGTTCAAGGTCAACCATAAATATCCATTCACTTAAACATAAACATAATCCAATCGTCCTAATGTAAGGAATAATTAAATAATTGACTATAATTAAATGCATTTCCATCATAATATCTTTAAATAGATAAGAACTATGAAAACCTAGAATATGTATCCCATCGAATTTTTCTTAATTTAAAATCCATAATTTATACATTTGATTACCTCAAAATAAATAAAATTAAAATATAACCTATACCTTTGTTACTTCAAAATAATAAATTTAATTAAAATGTAATATGTACATTTGTTTACTTTTAAATTGAATAAATTTAATTAAAATATAACATTTACATTTGTTGACTCCACCCTAAATAAATCTAATTTAAATCCAACATAGACAATTATACGCAAATCATAATCTAATAGTAAGGAATTGGTAAATAAACTTAACTTTAAATAACTTATAATTTAAAACTAATTTAAATGTACTTTCCCAATATTTACGACACTCATTTTTACCCCCCGCAATATCCATAATGACAGATAACCTAACTAGGTAAGAACATTCATTTATTACATGATAATATAATTCACGAATTAATTAACTCTACCCTTTACATCTATTTACCACATACATTCTATTTAATTACTTAGATCATTTCCAAATTTTAACTAAAATATTTTATCTATATCAACACATAAAAGCTTTAATCTATAGAATATAGTAATTTACATTAGATTTCCTTAAATCCTTAAATTTTATGAGAAATAACCACATGTTAAACTCAAATCAACATATATATCTTTAAAATCAAAATTAAAACTATCGATATAAATATAAATATAAATATAAATATTATTCTTGTACCAATCCCCAATGATTTAACAATTCCAATTTAACGAAAGATATCATAAGGTAGCATTCATTCCCCAATATAAGCTAACTAATTTATTTATCTTCGTTGAACGATTGACATAAATAACTTAACTGAATATAAAGAAATCAATTTCGCTATAGAAATCCCCAACTAGTTTAAATAAAATCACTAGGGCACAAAGATGAATATATTCCTATTAAGAAGACCACCTAATTTTGAACCAAATAATTCAGCATGCTGTCTATAAAGAAATAATCAAAGATTATAAGTTACTCCTACACGTACATACATAAATATACAAATATAAAAGAATACAATTTTCAAACAACATACTAATTTACAACTGAACAACCTATACACATTTATTACTTCAAAATAATAAACTTAGTTAAAATGTAGCATAATGGTTTACTTGAAATAAATAAATTCAATCAAAATATAACATACACAATTACTGTATTAAAGAGAAAGTAATAATATAATATTATTTATTTTTTCACATTTGGTTGTAATCCCTCTAACTAATAGTAACCTAAATGTAAGATGAATTGATTTACATAATTCACTCACTCTATTTATATTTCCCTACCAATTTAATTACTCAATCAATTTTTAATTATATAATTCCAAATCTTCCATCAAGAAAATTTCATTTATCTAAATTTATAATTTCTACCAATAACATCTCAAATAAATTTATGTTTATAAAAAAATTCCAAACTACGATTAAACAAAATAGTAAATCATAATTATAAGAATTCCATTCCCAACTATATATTGTTGGCTAAACAAGGACAAACAACTGAGAGGGGGGGGGGGGCGGGTGAATCAATTGTCACCGAATATTTAAAATTTTTCAAACTATACTTAACTTAATCTCAAATTTGATGAATGAATAGTAAACCATGAACAAAAAACACATCAAAAACACAAAGAACACTAAGATTTTTTACGTGGAAACCCTATTAAGGGAAAAACCACAGTGGATTTTAGTCCACAATATTATACCCTATTAAAAGTTAATGAGAAATAATGGGAATGCACATGCATTCAGGCACACTACCTAGAGCTCACTACTCAAATATAAGAGGTCTCACTGCCCAACAATACACACCAATATAGATTAGATCTGTAGGGTATGAACTGAGGAAATAGATTCTTCACAAGCCTGATTATAGTTCTAGTTAAGTACAAAAAACCTTCTTCACACTTCGCTCAAACTTCTTCTCACTCTACTTTGCAATCAAATGATTTGGACACTATTCACACATCTGCACTTTCTCTGGCATATACACGCTCTTACACACACACTAACTTCACTCAAACAATCGCTATTATATATCCACAACATGGAATTACATCAACTTAGTCGGCCAAAAATATAAAACATATTTTCAATGTCGGCCCAATTTTACAAATAAATTTTCAATGTGGATCAAACACCATCGGCTAATAACACTATGTGACCCAAAACAATATCTTCGAGCATGAAAAATATTCAGTTTTGAATCTTTAAGGATCTGCAACATGCCACAACCATCATGTCATCCAAGAACATGAAGACCCGAACATACCGAGAAAAATCTTCAACCATGAGCACAATGATCAACGTAGATGTGCAACAAAGATAGAGCATGATCTAGAAACATCCACGAGCACCAAGAAACAATAGAGAAACATCTGCAACAACTAGAATTACCATAATTATACCAACTTTAATCAAGAACGTTGACATAACCCACATAAATATTGTCAAAACACAAATCTTCATAACTCAAACAAATCTTTAGGCGGACCTCTGAAACTTCTGGTGGATGGATTAGATACACTTAGCAATAAACCCTTTAGTCCACAATAGTTGATATTCAATGTACAGAACAAGACACCTTCATGACCTTCATAGTTCCACTGGGAACTTGGAACTCATTTTTTAACAATTTTCTCAATATCCTCGACATATACAACCTTCAATACAATAATGCTGATAGTGTTGACATCAATGACAACCACATATCAGAAACACAATCACAGCATCCAACAATATCCCCCTTTGGCTTTGATGGCAACACATGATGTGAAAAACACCATCAACCCAACTCTCAATCAACACTTACCCCCCCTTAGATTCTAACTCTTCTTCCTTGACTTCTTCTACATGATCTTCTCCCCACAAGATTCTTTACTCTAGATAAGTAGTATTTTTTCACATGACTCATCTCCCACTTTGACATCAATGGCAAAGATAAGCATTATCTTCCCACAAAAGACCTTTGAACCACATATCTACACATCTAACTACTCCCCCTGAGTAGCAGCCACAAAAACATCAATCTAGATCAGGAAATATCTATGAAACACACAAATTGATGCAAGAAAATGCATCTTTAGTTTATATCAGGAGGGGTAATCACCCCTAGCATCCCTCTGAGATACTCAAAATTGTCCTTTGGCAATGGCTTGGTGAAAATTTCTGCAATCTGTTCTTTGGTAGGTACATACTCCAATATGACTTCTTTCTCACTTACTTTTCCCCTCAAGAAGTGAAATGTGATTGATATATGCTTGGTCTTAGAGTGTAGCACCAGATTCTTTGATATGTTAATTGCACTTGAGTTGTCACATTATATGGCAATAGGTTCATCATATACTACTCTGATATCTTTCAGCATTTGTTTCATCCACATCACTTGAGTACAGTTGTTTGTAGGAGCAATATACTCTACCTCAACAATATATAAAGAAATGAAATTCTGCTTTTTGCTCAACCAAGACACCAGTTTCTTCCCTAGGAAGAAGGAACCACCACTAGTACTCTTCCTTTCATCTACATCTCCTACCCAATCTGCATCAGTATATGCATTCAAAGTAAGATCATCATCCTTAGTATACCAAAGTCCAAAATCAACTGTTCCTTTTAGATACCTGAATATTCTCTTAACAACAATCACATGAGACTCTTTTGGATCAGGCTGAAATCTAGCAACCATACATACACCATTCATAATGTCTAGTCTAGTATGAGTTAAATAAAGCAATCCACCAATCATTGATTTGTATCTTGTTTTATTTTCCTTAAGAGAATCATCATTATGTGTTAATTTGCATTTGGTTACCATGGGAGTACCAACATGTTTTGAGTCATCCATGCCAAACTTCTTCAGCAGTTCTATCACATATTTGGACTGAGATATGAAGATCCCCCTATCTAACTGAGTAACTTGCAATCCCAAAAATAACTTTATCTCTCCAATCATAATCATCTCAAATTCATTCTTCATTTCATCAGCAAACCTCATACATAGATTGTCATGTCCTCCAAAAATAATGTCATCAACAAAGACCTTAATAATTGTGTGAACCCCAACCTTGGTACCTACAAAAAAACAAGAGTAAACAAGTTAGACAGGTGATTGCAAACCAAAACAAGGATTCCCCATGAAATCCATTTGCAACTCCAAATTAGGAAAGAAAATAGAAAAGAACACAATGAAAATGATGAAACAAAGATTAAATCCTAATTAGATGTGCAAACTCATGATCCCATGGGGGAATTGGTGCCAATTTTATATGAAAATTAGCCCTTGCCCAATTCCTAAGATGCAAGCTTCGAATGTTGAAGAGATTGATCCACTTTGTTGATGAAGAATGAAGACTCCAAACCAAAAATCCGCAAAACCTAGTTATGACTCAATGATAATAGATAGAATTCAAGAGATATTTGAGCATGGTAACTTTGCTTGGATTGTGGATGATCAAATGAGGATATGAGCTCTTTATTTATAGGATTTCAAGATGGATGAAAGTCCAAATTTGAGCAATGTGGGACTAACATTCATCCAATGATATGATGCCACTTGTCAAGCTATGAATGGGTGAAGGATGTGCAAGATTTGGGGTTTGTGCCATAAATGTCAATATTTGAAATTCAAATTTGTTGAAATGACATGTAAGAGGGAAGGGAAAATGCAATAAATGCCACTTGGATCAAGGAAAAGGACATGTAAGAGAAAGTTATTGTCTTGTTGGATGTACATGTTGACTTGGAATTTTTGAATTCAAATTGAGAGAATAAATTCCAAAAGATGCCATGTGAGGAAAATAGGGATTTAATAAATGAATTAAATCTATTTTCATGTGCAACTTGCATTATCTAGAGGATGTGACATGAGATTAGATTAAATTAATCAAGGGTTAATTAATTTAAGAGAAGATTTGATGATGTGACTTATTTGACTTAGATTTATGGATTTATTTAAATCAAATAAGAGAGGAATATGACAAGAGCCTAATTAAATAAGGATTTTGATTTATTTAATTAAAAGAGATGGTATTAGATTAAATCAAATAAGGTTTTAATTTATTTAATTTAATGGATAGACTTTAGAGATTTAATCAAATAAAATGATTATTTAATTAAATAAGGATAATTAGATCAGATGGATTGATTTAATTAACAAAAGAGATTGACTTAATTAGACAAGATGATTTATTTAATTAAGAGACAAATATTGATGAATTTAATTAGATAGGGGGATTTGATTAAATGGTTAGACCAAGGGATGATTAAGGAAGAAACGATGTTAGTAAGTCAGGATTAGATGCACAATATCAATCAGTATATTTTACATGTCTACAATAATTAATTCTTTGTCATGATCCAATTTGAAATATAAGTTGTCAGCAACACCTTTATTGAATCTAAGCTTCAATACGTTATTTTCCAATCTAGCATACCGAGCTCTAGGGGATTACTTGAGTCCATGTAGAGCTTTATTCAATCAACAAACCATGTCTTCTTTGTCAATCCATTGAAATCCATCTGGTTGTTCAATATATACTTTTTCCTCTAACTCACCATTCAAAAAAATTGACTTCACATCCATTTGATAGAATTTATAGTTCTTATATGCAACATAAGCAAGAAATAACCTTACAGCTTCAATTTTGGCAACAAGGACAAAGGTTTCTTCAAAATCAATACCTTCCATTTGTGAATACCCTTTACATACCAGTCTTGCTTTATTCCGAACCACTTCACCTTGTTCATTCAACTTATTCTGAAAGACCCATTTAGTACCAATCACATTTTTGTATTTAGGTCTGGGAACAAGTACCCATGTATTATTCTTTTCAATCTACATTAATTCTTCCTTCATAGCTTCCATCCAGTGTTCATCATTGCAAGCTTCATTGACATCTTCAGGCTTAATCTTGGAAATCAAGCAATACTCTTCTGTAATCTTTCTTCTAGTTTGCACACCTTTATTCTTGTCTCCTATAATTTGATTTTCAGAATGTTTTAGCTTTACATACCTCATAGTTTTAGGATTCTCTCAAACTTTTGATTCTTCTGTGCTTGCACTTGTCTCTGCTTCCTGACTATCTTGATTTACTAGAACAAATTGAAGTCATCTTACTGGAACATATGGCACAATTTTAAGTTGATTTTGTGTCTAAACATTCTTCCCTTTGTTTGCATTGTCTTCATCTGAATCATATCCATAATATATAGATGATTTAGCATAATCCTCATCAACCATTTTTCTCAATCTTTTGTTATAGCACCGGTAGGCCTTGCTTCTCGTAGAGTAACCTAGAAATATTCCTTCATCACTTCTTGCATCAAACTTTCCTATATTGTCATCTCTCTTGAAATAACACTTGCTCCCAAAAAACTTGAAGTATTTAACAGTAGGCTTATAACCAAGCCATAGTTCAAAAGGAGTCTTAACAAAATTACCATTTACATTTACCTGGTTTAATGTGTACGCAGTAGTGCTTACAACTTCACTCCAGTAGATGTGAGGTACATTTCCTTCAATCATCATTGTTCTAGCAACATCCAGAACTGTTTTGTTCTTCCTCTCTGCAACACCATTCTATTGAGGGGTCCAGGGAGTAGATAATTGTCTTCTGATTCCATGCTCTTTACAAAAAGAATTAAACTCCCTGGAGGTGAACTCACCACCTCTGTCTGACCTTAGGCATTTTATTTTCAGACCTTTCTCATTTTCTTCCATAGCTTTGAAACTTTTGAACTTCTCTAATGCTTCACATTTTTCTCTTAAGAAAGCAACCCATATCATTCTAGAATAATCATCAAGAAGCAGCATAAAGTACCTTTCACCATGGAGACTTCTGACCTGGAAGGACCACATAGATCAGTATGCACTAGCTCTAGTAATCCATTTGAATGATTTTTTCTCCAAAAAGAAACTCTAGTCTATTTTCCCATCTGACACTCCTTGCAAATTGTGCTAGCAGGCTTCACTAGCTTAGGTAGATCTCTTACTGCTTGAGTGGAACTTATTTTGACAATGTTATCAAAATTCACATGACACATCCTTCTATTCCATAACCAGCTTTCATCTACTTGAGAAATTAAACAACTTTCACTAGCAACATTCAAGTGAAAAACATTACCTTTTGTCTATTTACCTAAAGCAATTATATTTCCAAAATTTCCATATATCCTAAATCTGAGTCCATCTTTGAACTGAAGATCATAACCCTTGTCCACCATCTATCCAACACTCAATAGTTTGTGATTCAATCCTTCAACATAAAGAACATCATCAGTGTTATGCTTACCACCAAGACAAATAGATCCTCTGCCACGAATCACACAAGCATTGTTATCTCCAAATCTTGCAATCCCACCATCATACTTCTCTAGACTTACAAATTTTCTTTTGTAACCAATCATATGATGTGAGAATCCATTTTCAATAACCCATTCATCCTTTTCTTCAATTCAGGCTGTAAGAGCTTTCTCAACTTTAGCAGATTCAGTATCCACGGGACTATTTTCCTTGATAGCAATGAAAACCCAACCATCTTCATTTCCATTATCTTTATCAAACTCATCATCAGTCACTCCTTCTTCAACAAAATAGCATTTCTTTTGGAATCTATATTTGTAAGGCTTAGATCTAGGAACTCTTTCAGGATACCCTGATACAAAATGACCTTTTTTACTACAAGAAAAACATTTGATTGGCAACTTTCCTTTATACTTATCTTGTCATCTACCTTCTTTCTTCACAATCAGTGCTTCCAACTCTTCTACTTCTCTTTCTTCATCTTCAAATTGTTTCATTTCTTCCTCATAATTGAATGTATTTCTAGAAATCTCTCTTGGATCATATCTTTGCTTGTTCCTTCCAGATATAGTAGCCTTGAATGCAGTTTCAGTCTTAGGAACATAATCACCAAATTTGCTCAACTCAAAGGCAACAAGTTTACCAATTAGTGTATCTCTTGTCACATTCATCAATGATCTGGTTTCTTCAATAGCATGAGCCTTTTCTTTGTAGGAGGGAGGCAATGATCTAAGCACCTTAGCCGCAATTTCTTCCTCATCCAAGATACCACCAGTACATCTAATCCCATCACTAGTTCATTTACTCTCTACATAAAAGAAGAAATATTTTCATCTTCACTCATCTTCAAATTTTCATACTTTCCTTTCAAACTCTATAGCTTAACCATCTTCACATTTACATCTCCTTTATACAAAGTTTCCAACTTCATCCACATCTCATGAGTTGTCTTCAGACCTAGCACATTTGACATTTTTGAATCTATTAGAGCACTTCGCAAAGCTTCTATAGCCCTGACATTATTCTCAACTTCTTTAATCTCATTAGCAGTGGAAGGGCCATTCTGAGGAATAACATATTTGTTCTTTGTAATTTTCTAGAAGGGTTCACCAATACACTTCAAATAGAATTCCATCCTAGCTTTCCACAATGAGTAGTTTGTTCCATCGAATCTAGGACTGTCCTTCTTGTATGATACCATCTCGGATCACCTCAAGCTTTTAAAATTCTTCAAAGGAACCTGCTCTGATTCCAATTGTTGGAAAAACAAGGATAGATAACTGAGAGGGGGGGTGAATTAGTTGTCACATAATATTTAAAATTTTCAAACTATACTTAATTTAGTCTTAGATCTGATGAATGAATAGTAAAACATGAACAAACAACACATTAGAAACACAGAGAACACCAAGATTTTTTACATGGAAACCCTGTTGGGGGAAAAACCATGGTGGATGTTAGTCCACAATATTATACCCTGTTAAAATTATAATGAGAAATAATGGGAATGCACATGCATTCAGGCACACTACTTAGAGCTCACTGCTCAAATAAAAGAGGACTCACTACCCAACAATACACAACAATACAAATTAGATCCATAGGGTATGAACTGAGGAAATAGCTTCTTCACAAGCCTGATTACAATTCCAGTTAAGCGCATAAAACCTTCTTCACACTTCTCTCAAACTTCTTCTCACTCTACTTTGCAATCAAATGATTTGGAAACTATTCACACATCTACAATTTCTTTGGAATATACACGCTATTACACACACACTAAATTTTCTCAAACAATCACTCTTATATATCCACAACATGGAATTAAATCAACAACTTAGTCGGCCAGAAATATAAAACATATTTTCAATGTTGACCCAATTTTACAAATAAATTTTCAATGTGGATCAAACACCATCGGCTAATAACATGATATAACCCAAAAAAATATCCTCGAGCGCCCCAAAAATTCAATTTTGAATCTTTAAGGTTCTGTAACATGCCACAACCATCATGTCGGCCAAGAACATGAAAACCCGAACATACTAAGAAAAATCTTCAACCATGAGCACACCGATCAACTCGGACGTGCAACAAAGATAGAGCACTATCTAAAAACATCCACAAGCACCAAGAAACAATAGAGAAACATCCACAACAACTAGAATTACCAGAATTATACCAACTTTAATCAAGAACACTGACAAAACCCACAAAAATACTATCAGAACACAAATCTTCATAACTTGAACAAATCTTTAGGCTGACCTCTAAAACTTTCAGTGGATGGACTAGATAAACTCAACAATAAACCCTTTAGTCCACATCAATCGATCTTCAACATACAGAACAAGATACCCTCATCACCTTCACAGTTCCACTAGGAATCTAGAACTCTTTCTTTAACAATTTTCTCAATATCCTTGACATATACAACCTTTAATACAATAATGCTAATAGTGTTGACATTAATGAAAATCACATATAAGAAACACAATCACGAAATCCAACATATACATATGTATTATAACACTCAAAACTATATTTATTTTTAATTAATATTTTATAAAAAAAAAGTCAAAACCCAAGTAACTTTCAACTAAAACAAGCTAAGATTACAGAATAAAAACTATAGGTAATTTTGGGAGGGGCGTGAAATAGGATAAAGGCTACCCAATTTTAGGAATCCAAATGATTTATTGAATAGGCTTAAGGAAATTTTAGGAAAATGCATTCGGCAGGTGTAAAGGAAAAATTTTCAACCTTTTCCATCATCCTCTCTGCCTGCACCAAAATGGGAGCTTTACAACAAGGTATGGACAACCATCGAAGCATGAAGGATGGAGAAATTTCATCAGTGCTATAGTTGCAACTTTCTTGGTAGGTATGTATGCATAATGTGAAAGAAGAGGTAAACCACATGATCCATTTTATAGAAAGTCTCAAAGAGACACCATATCACGAAACACCATTATTGAAGGATGAGCTCAAAACATATTTTGCAAGGAAGCGCTCAAACAGATTTTGGATTTAAGATACACACAGGAGAACATCCTAGCATTGTAAGCTTTGCTTGTGTTTTGGAAACAAAGATATCCACACGCCTAGAGTTTTAAATTCAAATTCAAGACATCGAATGCTACCCAAGATTGGCATATAATTTGCATACGGTTGCAACTAAGGCTTGTGGGGAAACATACAAATGCAATATATAAAAAAAAAGAACCCTTACCCAACACAGTGCTAATCAGATGAGAACACATCCTCCTACAACCACTACCATATGCGATCTAAATCCATTTACAAAGCATAGATCCCATTTCTAATTAAAACTTTAGAACACAGACATTGGGGAAAATGCACGCATCCAATTCCAACCATTGAATGGAAATATTGTACATATGAATGTAGATTACAATAACTAATGTCACTCTTGCTATATATATATAATTTGAAGAAATAGAAAACATGTGAATCCATCGAATCCCATTGAAATACTAATCAACCAACTTTTAAAGCATATGGGTTGAAACTAAAACTTACAGGAAGCACGCATAGAGAGAAGGAGATTATTCACTTTCATAAAATAGAGAAAGAAAACATTCAAATCAAATATCATTTGAATTTCAAGAGAATAAGATTCATAACACCAACATTGAAGCCAAAATGCAGAGGAGAACTCACCCGGAGTCCAATGCGCAATGAAGAATTAAATGCTGAAATTTTTTGTTTCAAATTCCAGAGTTGTCTTCTTTATTTTATTTTTGTTTTTACCAAGGTCCAAACACAGTAAAAAAATTTCCGTGTCTTAATTCCCGTATGATGTTTTCATCCCTTTCAGCAAATAAATTAAGGAAAAAATCTATGTTTCACGATAAATAGAGAAACAGCTGGAAAATTCCCCATTTTCTTATTCAACACCTGACAATTTATCTTTCTTTTGATTTCCACCTAGAGGTAATTCTTCCTTTTAAAGAATTTAGAAATCTATCCCCACTAAGGTTTAATTGCATCTCTAGGTAAAAATTTCATCCTTAACTTAATATTTTCCTCATTAACACAATACACTATACCATTTAATTTAAATAACTCTTCACAGTGGAAAACTTTTAATTATATTATCCTTTTCTCTTTTTTCTTTAACTTTATATTTTAGATAAGATAATTTAGTAAATACCTCTACACGTCTAGATTAATTTTAAACATAAACTTTATTAATAAGTGGATCATTAATCCACTATATTTTAGTTTAAAATAACCATTATTTATAATTACAAATTAAAATAATAGTATAAACTGTCAAATTGTTATAAATTTAGATTAATTTAATAATTTAAATTTATTACTTTAATTAAATCAATATTAAAAAAAAAAAATGAGCATCAAAACCAAAGTAATTCCTGAACGAAAATAAACAACGACCATGCCCAATACTTGAAACACATTAATGGTCCAATTATCATAATCGACCAAATAGAAAAATGTTAAATGAATAATTAAAATGAATGTCATGAAAAAAATGATACCAAACAAGAAGGGGTACTACTAGACAACATCGAAAAACAATGACAGGATGACAGATGCAGAGGCAAATGCTTTCTTGTCAAATTAATTTTCAACTTCATACCCATTGGGATTTATGAGGCTTGCCCTGTCCCGATAGTGCAGGTGGAATCGAGGCTTGGGTACCTACAATCCTGCATAAAAAAAAGTGTCGAAACAACATATATATCCAATTCCATACACACTGTAAGAGAGAATTGTAGTGTGGAAGGGTGCTTACAGATGAGTGATGCAACACCATCCCTCTCACTCAAACCTCAATCAATAACCATACTCCAAACAACATCATCATTAAACAATAAGTAAACAACTATGCGAACCCCAATCCTAATACCTGCAAAACAATAAGAACAAACACATTAGATGGTGAAATGGAAGCAAGAACAAGGATTCCCCATGAAATCCATTAGCATAGTTTAAAATAGGAAATGAAGTAAGAATGAAATGAAAGAGCAATAAAGCAAGCTAAATCCTATTGAAGACAATGCAAAATCTTGATCCCATGGGGGAATTGGTGCCAATTTGATGTGAAAATTGGCCCTTTCCCAACTCCTATGATGCAAGCTTGATGAATGTTGATGAATGATCCACTTTGATGAAGAATGGTGAGTGCTTCAAGATCAAAACCTGCATAACCTAGCTACAAATTTGAAAATGTGGATGGAGATTGCTAAATATTTGAGCATAGTAAGTTTACTCAAATTGTGGATGCCAAAATGAAGAGATGAGCCTCTTATTTATAGATTGAAAAGTTGAAAGCATGCCCAAAATAGAGAAATGTGGGACTAAGAATTAGCCAATGGCATAGTGCCACTTGTCAACTTGTGAGTGGATGGAGGATGTGCAAGTTTTGATGATTGTGCAAAGAGGGGGGAGATTCAAATTCAAAATATGGCTTGAAGGATGAGGTGAAAGGTGAAGCAAATGCGCATGGCTCAAGAAAAGGACATGTAAGAGATTTTAAATACTTTGTTGGAAGGGACAAGTCCTTTTGGGGGGAGATTTCAAATTTGAGGAATATTCCATCTTTGATGCCTTTTTTGAATGAAAATAGATGATTTATAAATCAATTAAATTGATTTTCATGTGCAAGTTGTAAAATCTAGAGGATTTGAGTGATTAGGATTAAATTAATCAGGATTTGATTAATTTAAGACGAGATTAGGTGATTTGACCATTTTGACTTAGATTTTAGGATTTAAATAACTCAAAATGAGAAAAGAATGATTTAGACTTAGTTAAATAAATATTTTTGATTTATATAAACCAAAGTGATGTTAGATTAAATTAGATAAATTTTTGATTTATTTAATTTAATTAGATAAACTTTAGAGATTTAATCAAATAATATGGATTATTTAAGTAAACAAAGATAGGAAGATGAAATGACCTAGCTAATTACACAGAGATGATGATTTAATTAAATTGAGGAATTTAAATTATTAAAAGGGGAATTATGATGAATTTAATCAAATAAGGCTATTCGATTAAATGGTTAGATAGAGGGATAATTCAAGATGAGGTGATGCTAGTAGATCAGGATTGAGTGTGCGATAACAGTATATATATTTTTGATGTCTACAACAACTACATAAGCATAACATCAAACACATATGTCCACATATCAAAAGTAATAGTGTCATAGACAACCAAGTCCAGTAAGTAGAACTGTCAACCAACCAAATAGTATGATAAAATAGTCACCAATATAGTCTTGAGTATGCATCAAACATAAGCAGTACCTAAATGGCATCAATCACACACAAAAATATCATAGGAGTATAGTAACATGGGAGGCACTATAAACCGATAGCTCCAACACATCTAGGTGGGTAGGTTTACACTAGGAAAGGTCATGTTTCACACCCAAACATGTCAGAACAGTCTAAGCTACATTGTACTAGTCAAATCTCTTTAGAGACCAAAGTGTAAAAATGCAAAAAAAATTGATGAGCGGTTACTCAGAAATCGTCACTTAGAAACATTCCATTTGAGGGTACGAGATCATGTAGGGCCATTCTACAATAACCTCTCTCAGTTTTTTATATCTCCAAGCCATTTGCTAGTGGTGAAAGTTTTCTCATGCTAAAAAAATTGTCAAATGCATGTAGTGTAAAGTTGCAAGGTAGGTTACTTTTTGTTTTGTTCTTCATGGGGCCAAATCATTAGTGCCAACACATCTAGTTGGGCACATCTACACTAGGCATGACCACTTCCCTTCATTATAAAAGGGTCATATTCTTTCCTATTCAAAGGGTCACAACTTTTCGCCTTTGAAATGTTACAACCTAAATCATATCATCACTATTCATGAGAGCCTAAATTAATTTATTTGCAATATTGCCTGAGGTTCTATTCATAATTGAATTCTTCAAGGATGTTATGGATGTATTTCTCAAATGAAATACTCTCCCTTTCATGTTAGTTCTTATCAACCTAGAAAGCATTTCAACAAACAATGTTTTTAATACACATGGAGTAATCTTTTTGAAGATACATTTGGTCATGAAGCAAAAAAATAGATATACGTAATACACAAAGTATGAGGAATACATGTAATACATGAAGCATGAAGCATACATGTGAATACACATAATAAATTAAGTCTACATAGGAAGCATGAAGCATACATGTGAAAACATGAAGTATACAAAGGAAGCATGATTCATACACATGAACACATGAAGTATACATAAGAAGCATGAAGCATACATGTGAATACATGAAGTATACACAGGAAGCATGAAGCATACATGTGAATACACATAATACGTGAAGTATACACAAGAAGAATGAAGCATACATGTGAATACATGTAATACATGAAGTATACATAGGAAGCATGAAGCATGCACATGAACACATTAGGTATACATAGGAAGAATGAAGCATACAGATGAATACACATAATATGTGAAGTATACACATGAAGCATGAAGCATACATGTGAATACACATAATAAGTGAAGTGTACATAGGAAGCATGAAACATACACATGAACACATGAAGTATACATAGGAAGCATAAAGCATACACGTGAATATGTGAAGTATACACAGGAAGAATGAAACATACACATGAATACACATAATACATGAAGTATAGATAGGAAGCATGAAACATACACGTGAACACATGAAGTATACATGGAATGGTAGATGTCTTCCAAGAATTATATGATAAATAGTAGGAGGTATGAGGTCACATGTAATAATGTATTACTCATTTTTAGTTGCATACTTGAAAGTGCATTGTATAATTGCATGAATTTCCTTACCATGCTACAATAATATGAGAGAGTATTGGATTAGATGTGTAGTGATAGAGAGACCTAGGTGTTAGATTGCATCATGCATTATTATATTCATATGATTGATTTAATGTATTATATTCATATGATTGATTTATTGATTTAATGTTCAATAATCTATATAAAGGAAGAGTGCATGTAATACAATTGGACTTTAAATATTTGAAGCAAACTATCTACAAATATCCATTGAAGCATGGATTTATAATGAAAATATGAACACCATCAATAAAAAATATGTGTATTAACCAAATAGCCATATAGGCTTACAAGAATGTTGTATAGGAATATAATTTCAACTATATGCAATACAAAATATATGTCCATAAATGCCATATAGGCATACAAAAAAGGAACCCAATAAAAATTCATTCCCCTCTAGGTGAAGAAAATAGATCACAGGTGGCCTTTGATCTTTGGGGGGATGGAAATGCATATGAGATTGGTCTACTTCTAACCCAAGGGTTGCTCCTCGTATTTAGTTCATCGTGGAGACTTAGTTGTTACAATAAAAAGTATAGACATTAATATATAGAAATTACATTATAAAAAATAAAAAATTTAACAACATAATCACTTACGTCCTCCAAATGATCTCTTTCCTTGTTTTCCACAACACTAGGCTTAGGTTGCAATGTCCTAATGTCCTATAGAAATCATCCAGATAGAAATTAAACTACAAATCAATAATCATTTTATTTTTCAATAATAAACAACTATAAAAATGTGTAATTTAAAATTTACTAATCTACCCCCTACTATCGCCAAAGGCATCGAGCTATCAATTAAAGAAGACACACCATGCTCCATTTCCATATGAACATTGTGAGGTGTCTCTGCCTGCATCATCTAAAAATAAAACAGCATTATTCAATTATGAAAGCTAGAATAGTGATGCAGGTCATGGCTTATAATGTATGAGATAGTAAAAAAAAACTGATTACTTTGGTAGATATGTATGAAAAATGTGGTCACATAGATAAGGCAATGAATTGATTGAAAAAAATTGAGTATACATTGATAAAGTGTTTTGGTAGACATGTATGGAAAATGTAGTAGCATAGAAAATGCAGTGAGCTAGTTGAAAAAATGCCTCAAAAAAATGTGGTCTCATGGTGATGTCAAATAACTCACTTCCTTGTCTATGCTATTACTTACTATTATGCTTTGATAGATTTTTTCCAAGCATCCATAGTTTGTTAGAAAGCACCTATTTTAGGATTTTAGCCATAACAACAAGGAAGTGAACTTTTTGGTAAAATTCTTTGGTAGAAATGTATGCAAAATTTGGTAGCATAGACAAGGCAGTGAGTTGTTTGAAAAAATGCCTCAAAGAAATGTGGTCTCATGGTGACATCACCATGAGACCGCTTTGAGGAATTTTTTCAAACAGCTCACTAGCTTGTCTATGCTAAATTTCTTACTATTACGCTTTGATATATTTTTTCCAAGCATCCATAGTTTGTTCAAAAACACCTATTTTAGGCTTTTAGCCATAGCATCAAGGAAGTGAGTTGTTTGATAAAATGCTTTGGTAGAAATGTATGGAAAATTTGGTAGCATAGACAAGGTAGTGAGCTATTTGAAAAAAAATGCCTCAAAGAAATGTGGTCTCATGGTGATGGACATCACCATGAGACCACATTTCTTGGAGGAATTTTTTCAAACACCTCATTTCCTTGTCTATGCTATTGCTTACTATTATGCTTTGATAGATTTTTTCCAAGCATCCATAGTTTGTTCAAAAGCACCTATTTTAGGATTTTAGCCATAGTAGCAAGGAAGTGAAATGTTTGATAAAATTCTCTAGTAGACATGTATGGAAAATGTGGTAGCATAGACAAGACAATGAGCTCTTTGAAAAAATGCCTCAAAGAAATGTGGTCTTATGGTTATGGATATCACCATGAGACCACATTTATTTGGGGAATTTTTTCAAATAGTTCACTACCTTGTCTATGCTATTGCTTACTATTATGTTTTGATAGATTTTTTCCAAGCATCCATAGTTTGTTCAAAACTACCTATTTTAGGATTTTAGCCATTGCAGCAAGGAAGTGAACTTTTTGATAAAATGCTTTGGTAGACATGTATAGAAAATGTGGTATCATAGACAAGGAAGAGAGCTATTTGAAAAAAATTCCTCATAGAAATATGGTATCATGGTGATGGAAATCACCATGAGACCACATTTTTTTGAAGATCTTTTCAAACAATTCACTACTTTTTCTATGATATTGCTTACTATTATACTTTGATATATTTTTTGCAAGAATCCATAGTTTTTTTTAAAGCACCTATTTTAGGATTTTAGCCACAATAGCAAGGAAGTGATCTGTTTGATAAAATGCTTTGGTAGACATGTATGGAAATGTGGTAGCATAGACAAGGTAGTGAGTTGTTTGAAAAAATGTCTCAAAGAAATGTGGTCTCATGGTTATGGACATCACCATGAGACCACATTCTATTGAGGCATTTTTTCAAATAGCTCACTTCCTTGTCTATGTTATTGCTTACTATAATGCTTTGATAAATATTTTCCAAGCATCCATAGTTTGTTGGAAAGCACCTATTTTACACTTTTTTCCATAGCAGCAAGGAAGTGAACTGTTTGATAAAATTCTTTGGTAGACATGTATGGAAAATATGGTAGCATAGACAAGGCAGTGAGTTGTTTGAAAAAATGCCTCACAAAAATGTGGTCTCATGGTGATGGATATCACCATGAGACCACATTTCTTTGAGGCATTTTTTCAAATGGCTCATTTCCTTGTCTATGCTATTGCTTACTATTATTCTTTGATAGATTTTTTCCAAGCATCCATAGTTTATTTGAAGGCACCTATTTTAGGATTTTAGCCATATCAGAAAGGAAGTGAATTTTTTGATAAAATTATTTGGTAGACATGTATGGAAAATGTGGTAGCATAGAAAATCACCATGAGACCACATTTCTTTGAGGAGTTTTTCAAACATGAGCTCACTGCCTTGTCTATGGTACTGCTTACTATTATGCTTTGATAGATTTTTGTCAAGCTTCCATAGTTTGTTTGAAAGCACCTATTTTAAGCTTTTAGCCATAGTAGCAAGGAAGTGAACTGTTTGATAACATGCTTGTGTAGAAATGTATGAAAAATGTGGTAGCATAGACAAGGCAGTGAGTTGTTTGAAAAAATACCTCAAAGAAATGAGGTCTCATGGTGATAGACATCACCATGAGACCACATTTATTTGAGGCATTTTTTCAAATATCTCATTTCCTTGTCTATGCTATTGCTTACTATTATACTAAATGATATATTTTTTCCAAGCATCCATAGTTTGTTCAAAAGCACCTTTTTTAAGCGTTTAGACATAGTAGCAAGGTAGTGAACTGTTTGATAAAATGCTTTGGTAGACATGTATAGAAAATGTGATAGCATAGACAAGGCAATGAGCTATTTGAAAAAATGCCTCAAAGAAATGTGCTCTCATTGGACATCACCATGAGACCACATTTCGTTAAGGAATTTTTTCAAATAGCTCACTTCCTTGTCTATGTTATTTCTTACTATTATGCTTTCATAGATTCTTTCCAAGCATCCATAATTTGTTCAAAAGCACTTGTTTTATGCTTTTATCCATAGCAGCAAGGAAGTGAACTATTTGATAAAATGCTTTGGTATACATGTATAGAAAATGTGGTAGCATAAACAAGGAAGAGAGCTATTTGAAAAAATGCCTCATAGAAATGTGGTCTCATGGTGATGGACATCACCATCAGACCACATTTCTTTGAGGAATTTTTCAAACAATTCATTGCTTTGTCTATGTTATTACTTACTATTATGCTTTGATATATTTTTCCAAGCATCCATAGTTTGTTCGAAAGCACCTGTTTTAGGCTATGTACGAAAAATGTGGTAGCATAGACAAGGCAGTGAGTTTTTTGGAAAAATGCCTCAAATAAATGTGGTCTCATGGAATTCCATGAAAATAAAATGCAATTGGCAGTTGCTCCAAGTTATTAGTTATGCAATGTGAATTAATTACATAACTACTTATGTTGAGTTTGTAAAAAACTATATTGTAATTGAAATTTTGTCATCTATCAACATCTAGTTATTAGTTATGCAATGTGAAGTAATTCTTTGAGTTTGAAAGATGTGTAATTCAATGTAATCATTGATATGAATATATACAAAAATCTATTTTCTACAATTCATTAGTTAAACTCTTTATTTTATTACCTGAGTGAAGCTTCAATGTCTACCTCCGCTAGGAGGTGTTGCTATCAAATCTCCAAGATTAACCTATTCAACAACCAATATCGGATATAAGAATACCATTCATATAACAATTCTATTCACATGTAATGTTTATAATTATTTACTAGTTACATACCTTGGCAGTACATATCACGTAATAAGGAGGTGAAGGACCACTGAAAACTAAATTCACGCTATGACCTTGAAACTTCATTATAATCATTAAAATAATTTTGTTAATCTTGCATTTTAAAAATTAAATTTAATAAATTAAATTCAATGAACTTGCTAACATTTACTTGAGTATCAAAGCCAAATACCTCATTAAGGAGCGAATTTTTCATCACCATCTAATCGGCTGCAAATGTACCTTGCGCACCTGGGTCTTGACTATAAATGGGGTCATAACCACAAGGTGTCCCACAAGCTTGAAAAATATGAGGTGGAATTCTACTACTCGAAGACTCACCCTGTGGTATAGGACTGGCATGTTGTATGATGCTCTTGTTCAGGGAACTAATCAACTGTAGTGTCTCAACCTCAATACTCTCTACAACAATGGAAGGGATAGCCACATGCTCGTATATTGGTCTAGAGCGAGTTCTCATCTCGTTGGATGCTATGGGTCAAGATGTGCCCCGCTCTATCCTATGTCGAGCCTCCACCTCTACCCTAGAAGTCTCACATATCAAAATAGTTTGGGATTTTATTGAGGCTAAACTGCAGTAGGATTTCCTCAAAAAATATTGTGGCATCTCATTGTTGTTGCATGGTCAATGGTCAAAAACCATCTAGCACCTTCACTAAAAATGGTTCTTTATCCCTTGGTGGTTGCACCAATGGATAGGGAACCTCTTGCTTGAAGGGTGTAAAGGTTGATTTGTTTTAGGGTTTTTGAATAGGGAACACAAGTCAATTTTTTTAATTTCTCATCTTTCACTTGTTTATAGGATAATTTATTAGCATAAAATTATCTATACTATCTTCTCTTATTTGACCAACTAGTTATTTTCTTACTAATTGAATCTACATTTTATAACATAAATTTAAGTGATTGAGAAAGTGTGGCTCTATGTGAGGTTGAGCTTACAGGATCTTTCAACCTTGCAATTATATCCTCAATTTTGTTTTTGTTGTTTTTAATTTTCCCCATTATATTTTCTTGAGTTCCTAGAGCATATTGAGGAATTGTTGAAGATGTTTTTTGGGGTTGTTCTTTAGCAAGTATTTGTGGTTGAGGTAAAGGAGGATTTTGAGGAGAAGGAGGTTGATTATCATTTCTTGTAAATTAAATAAATTTATGTTAAAATTTTTATTAAATCTACATGTTTAGAAACAATTCACATAAAAAACAATCAAAACTTACTCCTTTTACCTCCCTGACATTGTGGTAGTATTTTGGCGAAGAAATTTCTCTCCAATAATGTGAGATCGCTCTTGAGGGTTTGAAGGCCATGGGTTAACAGGAAAATGTAGAAAAAAGAATGATTGAATGTTGCTTTTTTTTTGTTTATACAAGTTATATAACCCTCTCACATTATAACGTGAGCACATTATGGCCTTGATTAAGCCATAATGCGATCATGTTATAACACTCTCATCTTATGAATTTTTATAAAAATTAAAGATGGTTGGCCACTTTTTGGTCCCCCATCTTTCTGCACTCTCCCACAAGGCTGGATTTAGTTGAATATGCCAGTCTCAGCTAGTGTCATTAATAGTCTTTTTCAAGATTTTTATGATGGTTTTGTTTGATGCCTCTTCTCGACCACTACCCTAGGGATAATATGGAGTCAAAAAATGATGCTATATATGGTATTTCTCACATAATTCTTGAACATCCTATTTTTTGAAGGGATGAACATCATCTGTGACTATAGAAAAGGTAACACCATATTGACATATGATGTAGTTTAGGATAAATTTCACAATTTGCTTTCCGGTGATGTAGGTCATAGGTATAGCTTCAATCCATTTGGTAATTTATTCAGTTGTAGTAATGATGAATTTATGGCCATTAGTAGATGTAGGGTGGATTTTTTTGACAAGGTTGAGTCCCCATTGAGAGAAGGTCCATGGTGGTGTAATCGAGTGTAGTCCTTGTGTTGGTGTATACATACAAGATCTCCATGTATCTGACACTATCAACACTTCTTCACAAAATTGTGTGCATCACATTCCATGGTTGGAAAGTAGTATCCAGTCCTCATGATCTTCTTAGCTAGGGTAGGACCACTAGAGTGAGCTCTGCATATACCATCGTGTACCTTGTGTAAATTCTTTTGTGCTTCTTCTGCATCAAGACATCTAAGCAGAGTATTAACTAAACTACAGTGGTATAGGGTATCAACAATGATAATGCATTTAGATACTTTTTAGGTAAAGGTTTTTTTTTATTATTGGATAAGTCAGGAGGTAGGATTTGGTCATGTAGATAGTTGTATATGTCTTTATATCGAGGAGAATTAGGACCAATAGTTTCACACACAAGCTTAGATTTGAGGACATCAAATGCGAGGATCAGAATTTGTTCCACTAAGAATTCACACTGATGCACATTGTTAGGTATGTCCAAGAGAGATCCTATAGTTTCCATTACATCGATTGCTTTATTTTTTACCCATAGAATCTACCCAAATATGATTTCATCAAAGTATTCCTTAAAACAGTCAACCATTTTCCACTAAAGAACAAGTTTGTCATCTTTTGTTTCATATTCATCATTGACCTATCTGACAACCAACTATGAATCACAGTAGACATGTAGGTGCTTTATTTTCCATTTTATAGCACCTCTAAGAACTATTGACAAATCTTAATACTTGAAAATATTATTAGTGCAAGGAAATACTATTCTATAAGACTCAGGGATTGTATCCCCCTATTGTGTAATGAAGGGAACTCTTGCACCCAAACCATGGTGGTGTAGGATCCATCAAAGTATAGCTTCCATTTTGTATATGTTTCTAGTGTAAAAATTTCTTCATTGAGAAACTTTGATATAAGAGGTTTAAATGCATGAGTGGCAGCATTAGCTAGCTGATCTACTATTATCTATCCCTTTATTTATTTCATTTCCACATACTCATTATCAAACTCACTGAGGAGCATCACTCATTTTGATAATCTACCTATTAGTGTTGCCTTACTAAGCAAGTACTTAACATGATCTATCTTTGCTATCAACAAAGTTTGGAGATTCAACATATAATGTCAAAGATTTTTATGCAAAGACAACTACTAGATAGGCACACTCAATAGGAGAGTAATTAAGCTCGTAACTCACAAGTGTATGACTAATGTAGTCTATCACTCTTTCCTTACTATCTCCATCATTCTATGCTAATAGAGATCCTAGTGATAATGACATAGTTGACACATTAGGATAAGCATTTTTCAATCAATAGGAGGCATCAATACTAGTGATGACAATAGGTAATCCTTGATTTTTTGAAAGGTTTGCTGACAATCATTGGTCCATTTGAATGGAATGTCCTACCAAAAAATATATTGAAAAGGATGACACTTGTCTACTAGCTATGCAATGAACCTTCAGATTGATTGTAGTTTAACTTGTAGACTTCTTAGCTATGTTAGATAAGAAGATGGAGGCATGTTGATAATAGCTTTCACCTTTGTAGGATCAACTTCGATGCCTCTCTAAGAAACAATATATCCAAGGAGCTTCCCAGAAGTTACTCCAAAGACAATTTTTTTCAAATTTAACCTAACTTTATAATCTTCCAATTTGGTGAATATCTTATCTAGCACAACCAAATGATAATCTGTCATAAGGTATTTTTCTAGCAAGTAATCAACATAGTCTTCCATTAGTGTGTGCATCATGTCATGAAAGATCATAATCATATCCCTTTCATAGGTAGCTCCAACATTTTTAAGACCAAAGGGCATGAAATACCAATAGTAGGTACCCATAGATAGGTGAATACTATCTTATGTTGATCCTTAGGTGCAATTTTGATATTATTTTAACTAGAAAAGCCATTCATCAGTGAAAACATCTCGTATCCCACTGTGAGATCTACAATCATGTCTATGTTCAGTAGAGGAAAATCATATTCTGGGAAATCTTTATTTAGATCCCTAAAGTTTGTATAGATGCAAATACCCCCAATCAATTTGGTAACTAGTACCAGATTTGAAACCCATTCTGCATAGTCTATTGGTCTTATGAAACCAACATCTAGCAATTTTTCAATTTAGCTTTTATTAGTAAGGCGGTCTATGGATGTATCTTAGCTTTTTCTTGAAAGTTTTTACATTTAGAAGATGAGTTAAATGATGGAATAACTCAGGGTCCAGTCCTAGCATGTTTGCATAAGACCATGCGTAGTTGATATGTCACTCAAAGAAAAAGTTGATGTAACTCAACTTCTCTATATCTATCAAGGATGTTGCAAAGTGTATGATCTTTAGATTGTTAAGTGTAATGATGTTGACTTCTTCTGAATTCTCCACCAATAGTGGGGATTTATTTTGATTCATGAGGATTAGGTCCAACCTTTCATTCTTAGGTGCCTCAGAGAGATTTTCACCCTTGGATATGTCCCTTCTTTTTCTACATATATAGGTGCCTTTCAATTTTCACCTAAAGATTCATTTTTTGTTTTATTGTTTTTATGACTATAAGGTGGAACAAACTCCCCAAAGTATGTAGTAGTGTCAAGGTCTATAGTGAAACTAGCCTTGTGATCCCCATGAGGTATACCTTCTAGAAAACCCATGAACTTAGTGATTTCTTCATCATTTTCAAATATTTCCAAGATCGATAGACCTTGTTGATCCTAGTCAATTAGTTGAGGGTAGACTAAAGACATGTTATCATTGTTGTTATCAAAGCTTAAGGATGAAATATAAATGGTATAGATTGAGGAATCATTGGGGTCCCAAAAGGTATATATCTAGGCTTGGCACTTAGTAGTTTGATCGATAGGGGATTTGGGTTCAATACTATTCATAAAAGTCTCAACAACTTTAGAGACATTAGCGGCTTTCTTCAAAGAAACCTTAGTATGATGAGGATTTAATTTAAGTGGTTTGTACCCTATCCCTTTGTTCTTTGGAAATTTTCTCATCAATATAGGCTATCATCCCTTGCTCTTATGCTCCTAGGCCACTATGACCATTGTATCCCTTTTGTTTCACATGATGTCAAAGCATTTTCCATACTTATCCATAGGTAATTCAACATGTATTTCATCCTCTTAATCTCTATAAATACATTTAAAGAGGTCTTCATCAATACATTATTTTCCTAGCTCGCCCCACTTGGTGAAGGTAGGGTTGTTATAATGTGATGAGGTGGAAGGTAAGACTTCCCTATGGCTAGGTACTTGATGTTCAAGGGTACCATTCAAATTGCTGCAATATTGGAATGGGCCAGAATCACCAAAAATAGTAATCTCTATTCCATCATATGGAAACTTCAAGCTCTACTGATAAGCTAGGGGAATAGCCTTCATGGAATGAATCCATGGGCATTTGAGGAGAAGGTTATAATGCAAATATAGGTCCAAAGCTTGAAACACCATATCTTGTACAACAAGATCCACTTTGATTGGAAGGACAATAATTCCCTTTGAAGAGTACTTTGCATCATCATATTCTCGTATCACAATAATTTTTTACTTGTCTATACAAGCTTCGAAGAATCCCATTGTAGTAACTAGTTTTAATGTACAAATGTTTAGTCCCGCTCCACCATCTATCAACACTTGAGTCATATTTTATGATTGTCGATGTATACTTCAAGATGTAAAGGTTTTTTGTGATTAGGATTCTATAAAATACAATCATGCTCTGTGAATGTTACGTGGTGGGTGGTAGCTAGGAAGACAACCATGGCCTGAAATTTATTTATGTTTAGGTCTATTGAAACAAAAGAATCCTGTAATTCTTTTTCTAGGATTGGCTTATGCTTAGGAGATATGTGTAGCAACTCAAGAATTGACATTTGAGTAGGGGATTTCCCTAAATGATCCAGTAGGTTATACTCATGTGTTGACTGCAACTTAGAAGGGGCTCATCATAGAATCACCGTTGATCATCAGTATTTTTTCTTTTTATGGTGATGTTGGATACTGTTATCATATGGTTAGATATTGTTAACCATGTACTCATAAGAAAAACTAGTGTAATTAGCTTGATCCTTACCACCTATTCTAGAATTGGAAGCTTTCCCCGATTCATGATTCTATAAAGGATCTTTAAAGATTGTGCTATTTGTGTTTGAGGATCTTGGATGGTTGTAAATTTGTATATCTCCTTGCTCTATATGATCTTGGATAATTTTTTTCAATTTAAAGCGGGAGGATGTTTTTTGTCCTTTCATTTTGTGGTGTTCATAGAAGTCATTGTCATTCCACCAAGATGGTTTAAATGGTCATGGTTCATAATTCCTTATTTCCAATAATTAAATGATAATATTTTGTAGCAGTTTCTTTAAAACTAAATCAATAGGTTCCCCTAAAGGCGTGTATTTTTGTCTCGATTGAGTAGTCCTTGGAGGACCATATTGGTTTTTTTCTCATGCTTTTATGGTGGGTTACTATTGTTTGTCATTGTAGGTCCTTTCAAATTGATCACAAGATGAGCTTTGTTAATGAATTTAGTGTCTACTATGTCATCATTTGTCACATTTTAATTGCATGACCAAAATTTATTGTTGTCATTTGAATTATGTGAATAAGTTGTTTTCCTTAAAATTTTGACTATCCCTTTTCAAATAAGGGCTTTCTCGATGGAGAGACTTTTTTTAATGACCTCCTCGAATGTGTTAGAGTAGTGTATTTGTAGATGAAACATCAAGCCCTTATTAATATTTTCCACAAATATATGTACCAGTTACTTCTTTGGTATGTGACATGGACACTTACTAGCAAGGCTTCTCCACCTTTTTAATAATGAAACAAATTTTTATGCATCCTTTTGTTTTTCATTAAATAAATTAATAATGTTGATGTCATTTGAAATGTTATACGAGAAGTGTTCTATAACTTTTTCCATCAATTTGCTCCATGTTCTAATGCTTGGAGTTAGGTGTGCAAACCATTAAAGGGCTTGACCTCCAAGACATCATGGGAAAATTATCATTATGTGTGATCATATGCTACGTCTAAGGAGGCCATATGAAATTCTCTCACATGTTCAATACGATATCCCTTCCCTTTATATTTTTCATATTTTGGTATGATGAAGTTTGGTGGAAATGGAGGCATGTAAATGCTCATGTCAAATGGGTAAGGACATAAGTCCTCTACTGAGTATGTTTTCTTATTTCTAGAAACCTATATATTAAACATTTGTTGTTGTAGGTTTTGTAGTTAATGAGATAGAAGATCCATTGGCAATGGTGCCACAAGAGTTGTGTTTGATTAAAGATATTATTACAAGATGGTGTGGTCCTTGGTCTTCCTTGTCCAACATGACATAGGGTTTGTGGCATGGCTTAACCACCTCCTCTAGATCTTACATAAATCTAGCAGTTATATCGGGCATTGACAGGTCGATCTTTTGGTGCAACGACAACCACCAATGTAACAATCGGAATTAGAGCCAAGGTCATAGGTTCAAACCCCTCGCTTGTGGTGGGGGGGATTGTTGCAAGATGGTGTGTCCCTTGGTCTTCCTTATTTAGCACGATGCTTGGGTTTGTGACATGGCTTAACCACCTCTTGTGGATCTTACATAAATCTGGCGATTGTATCTAGCATTGACAGGTCAATCTTTTGGTGCAATAACAACCACCAATGTAACAGATATTGGGTCAAACCTTGTGAAGGGTTTGCAAATGGGTTATTGTTCTGATGGTGTGATGTGGAAGTGTATCCATGCATGTTTTGATTTGTTGTATCGAACTGATGTTGCTACACATGGGTGGGGTGTTTTATTGAAAATGTGTTGTGAAAGTGAGATTAGGATTAAATTATGGTGGAGGTTGGTTGAAAGGTATGTGCAGGATCATGATGGGCCAAAAAGTGACGATATGATGGGTATGTGTAGGGTATGTGGCTGATGACTTTTTTTTACCCAAAATTGATGAAATGAAAAAGGGGTTTTAAAGGAGATTCTCAGCTTTCCACCAATATAAATTATGTTTTACTTTGAATTTAATAAATAATTATTATTCATTTTCTATTTGAATTACGACTAAAGTCCTAATTGATAGGCTGATTGAAAAACATCTATATATTTCAAACAGTATCACATTTTTTGAATATAAAACATGCATCACATTCTATGCTTCACATACTATAGGATTACAAAAATAAATTAAATTTCATGAAGTTTTGACCAAGTCAAGATGGTTAGACATACGAGTTTTTATATTTTTAAAATTTGTAATAAAAAATTCATAATTAATTATTTGCTTGGAAAAAAATAACAAAAAAATATGCATCACAAGACATGAGTCCTCTACTTATATCTAAAATCTTATAAAAAAATATTATCATTTTATTGTGGTTAGGATGGTCAGACAAACACATCTTTTTTTTCCCGAAATTTAAGTACTATTGCATTGAAATTTCAAATTTTCACCAAATAGTTTTTTTTTTTTTTAAATAAACCTAGTATTTTAGAAACTACATTCAATTTTCTACAGATTCTATTCTTACATATTTTTGAAATAATATAGATAACTTATTCAAATTTTTACGTCAAGTTGCCTAACTCTGATTTTTTTGAATTTTTTGCCACTTAAGGGCCTATTTTTTCCATGATGATCCTACACATACCCTAAAGCTAGATGTGAAAGTGAAGTTATGGTTTGGTGGTGGTTGTTGTGGTGATTGATTATAGTTGGTATTCTAATTTATCTCAAAAAAGGATCATGTTCATGCCGGTAAAGGGTCTGTGTTTTGTGAAGTGAACATTGTGTTCACTTACAACCCTAAAGACGAAGGGTTTATCCTTTGAGTTTTACTAGGTGTTTTTTGATGTGTGACATTCTGAGCTATAGGTGTAGCGTTACTTTACCACGTTGTAGTTTGAGAGGTGGAAGCAAATGGATTTGTTGTTTTTTTGTTGAATGTGGGTGTTGGTGGGATGTTAACAGTTGATGCAAAATGTGAAGTTTGACAGAGTGGAAAACTTGTATTCAACTATTGTGATGACGTGTTAGGTGTTGATGGTGGTGTGTTAATAGCACCTTGTCCTTGTGACGTTGTACTTGGTGCTCCATCTATGATAGTGGAATTGTCAAAGTTAGCAGGAAGTTGAGCTCCACTCTAATATGCAAGTGCGAAGAAATATTTATTAGGGTTGGTAGCTATTAGTTCATCCATGATTCATAATATCTTGGTAGGATCTTGTGAAGCATTGTCTCCTTCTTCTAGTGTTAACCCTTGTTCTACTTAATTTAAGGTATAATTTTCAAATGAACGTAGAGTTTGTGATTGTTTGTTTGATCATTAGAGGTTGCCCCAAAGTGCATGTCACTAGTGGGATTGTGCACATGGTCTAATGTAGAATCTATCTCTTTTCATTTTATTTGGGATAGTGTGACAACCATAAAATATTTTGTTTGGAATTTTGAGTTTTTTGGATATTTAATGTTTTTGGTATTTTTAGATTTTGGATTTTAAATTTATTTTTGGTTTTTGGATGTTTTTGGATGAATGCAAAACTAGTATGAATTTTAATCTATGCTTTTTGGATTTTGAATTTTTGGAAAGATTTTTGCAAATGCAAAGATATTATATTTTCCAAATTTTGACCTTAAAAGTAGAGTACTTGACAAATTTTAAAGGACTAACATGATCTAATGAAATTCCTAAACCTCAAAGAAGGAAAAATGGTGGTGGTTTGATAAAAAGTTGAATTTTAACTAGAATTATGAGTTAAAACCCTAATTTGTTGGTGATATAAATTTGGAAAATATGAGGTTTCAAGTTGTTCAAGAGATGACTCTAGATTGATCAATAATTTTTTAATTTTATGATTTCAAGACACTAAGGAAAATTTCTAAGATTATGAGTGTATTCTAGGGATGCAAGTTTAAAGCTAGGTAAAACTAAAAAGGTGATGAAAATACAAGATTAAAGATGAAAAAGACTATTTTGATACTAGTTTTTATGTAAAATAAGTTCAGTGTTTTGTACGTTCTGATACTTCACACATAGCAAGTAACTTCACACATTGATACTTGTACGCTACACCAATATAAGCTTACAACCAAAAGGTCTTGAAAGATTCTAGATAATAATGTTATTAGTAGGCAAGTCAGTGAACAGTGATCCCGGCTAGAGATACCCGAGTTGAGAGGGGTATCCTTTCTCCTCTTGATGTAGTCATAGATGGAGGTTCAAGAGAGGATTGTTCAATTGTGCAACCTTGAGCTCAACACAAAAAAAATACACACAAGAAATTTTCAACAAACATGAATTATCATTGATTCAACAACTTGCGGTCCTACATGCATTATATGCCACAAGTGTGGAATGACTAGGGATCACATACCTACCATAGGGCATTACTAGATATTACAATTGGTACAATGCCTTCTTACAACTACCAAAACTATCTTGAGATATCTGAGCTACTTCCTAACTACCTAAACTATTGATCTAATGAACTACTTACTAATAGATTATAGATGATCTTAAATATGAATCTTTAGATCAAATTATGATCCATGTCAATCTCAAGGGCTTACAAACCCCAATGCAAGATCAAACGTGTAGGTTGTCCTTCGAACATGAGAAGATAACCCATCGAGAGATGGGAATGTATTGTGGATCTCCAAGAAAGCCCCCCTAGACCCAAAATGACTTGTATGATGTTTCATTAAGCTTTGCATGTTTCAAAAAAGTTCCACACATCCAACCTAAACCAGACAGGCCTTAAATGCTTTGATAGAGAATTGACAATGAACTTCTAAGAGTGATAACATTCAACAAATGAATGCAAATCACCCGAAATCAGGATATGTTGAAGATGACCTAATGTAGAATCTATATCATTCTCTATGAGCTGAGAAATAATAATGCAGTAATCCATGGAATAATCTGCTAAGACAACTACAGACTGAACTATAGAGAAAGAAATCTTTTTGGCTGATACAAGATTTATTTACAACTAGGGATGCTCTTACATCAGACACCTAGGGTTGAAAGAATACTGAATCCCTCACTTTCCAGGGGCTAGAGGAAAACCAAAGTGGTCCACCTCAGTCTAAAAAATCCATGATGAATCCTCCACTATTCTTCCTTCCCACTTCACCAAGTATTCCTTGTACTTCTTGTTCCTAGTGCTCCTCCAATTTCTAGTGTCCAAGATCTGGTCAATCTACTCTGGTGGTTGATGTAGTAAATGCTCCTCTAATCCAAATTCTTTGTTACTGCCACTTGACTGTCCTTCATGATACTAATATATGTCTTCAATATTGAAAATAAGTGATATACCAAGTGCCTCTAGTAACTCCACTTCATATGCATTTCTTAAATCAAAATTCCTTAGAATCTTACATGGTTCAAACTTCCTCATCTTTAGCTTATTGTATGTTCCTAATGGAAACCTTTCCTTCCTGAGATATACCATAATTTCATCTCTAAAAAAAAATTCCTTATGCCTCCTCTTCTCATCTTCATGTTCCTTGTACTTATTGTTCATGTCCTCCAAGTGCTTCCAGACTTGACTATATATTATCTCCATGAATCTTGCAAATTCTTCTACTTTTGTACTCCTCTTATTCTCCATACTAATGTCTCTAACCTCCACACTCCTCTGGGATGTATTCCCATCATGATATCAAATGGTGTCTTCCTTGTAGTCTAATTTACTGAATTATTATATGCAAACTTTGCTTGTGGTAGAACTATGTCCTAGTTTCTCACTTTATCTCCAACCAAACATCTCAATAAGTTACCCAAACTCCTATTTACTACCTTTGCTTGTCTATCTATTTATGGGTGATATGATGAACTGAACTTCAAGTCTATCTTCATATTCTTCTGCAATGTTCTTCAAAAGTATCCAATGAACTTGGTGTCCCTATCTAAAACTATACTCTTTGGTAGTCCATCACAATATCCTTGAAAAATAATTCAGCAATATGCACAACATCATTAGTCTTCTTGCAAGAAATGAAATGCACCATCTTAGAAAATATGTCCACTACTACCATTATAGAATCATATCATGTTTGTGTTCTTGGTAATCCCAATATGAAATGCATGCTTATATCTTCCCAAGGTCTCTTTGGTACTACCAAAGGTTTATATAATCGAATATTTTGACTACTCCCCTTTTCTAATTGAAAAATTCTATAATTTTGGACATACTTCCTGACATCCTTATATATCTACAGCCAAAAATAGTGCTCACTCACCAAAGCTACAATTTTATCTACCCAAAAATGTCCTACTATTCCTCCACTAGGCCACGCATATGCCACTTGAGAGACTCAAACCAAAAGTAAAAACTCAATACCAACACACAAACATATAATAAAGTACCCACTAACCAACAACATTAGACCACATAAGTTATAACCTACACTTCTACACATTAAATAATCAATTACCGATTTCCAATAATATAGATACATTTTTTTATTGCTACTATTACTATTTTACTATTTTTATTATTATTCAATAGCTATCAAGGCAGGTTCTCGCCACTATATGGCCCTTGTTAATGTTTCTAATCATACCCCTTATTGAGCTTATACTTTTTTTAGTTGAGTGGATGATTATTTGGGTGAGTAGGTTATGAATTTTGGAGCTATATGTTTTATTGGTTCATGATGAAGAGGATATTGAATATAGAGAGAATTATGTATTTTATAAATGGTGGAGAATTACAACATGTGTGTGCAACTCTTTGTAGTAAGAATGTACAGGTGTTTTGTGATGTACATAGTTTTTGGATGATCGGTTGCTATGTTGAGTGAAGGCCCAATGGAGACCTTTTTTGCATGATATATTCCTAAAGTATCAGTCTTCAAATCCTTATTTAACTAAACTTTTTTTATTAATTTGAAACCCATTTGAGGACATAGCATGGGATTTTTTCAAATCAAAGTTGGATGAAAGTAGTACCATGGAAGGCTTAAAAGAGGAGGAGAAGGTGAAAAAAATTCCATGTATGTCATTTGGCATTTCTTGTTGAAATTCAAGAGTTCCATTCAAAGATCTCTTCAATATTTGTAAGTCACAAAATATATGAATTCCTTTTTGTTTAGTTCATAAAAGGTCAACATTAAGACAACATAATATAAAAATCATATTATGTTTTTGAGTAGGGGCTTCATTTTTTAAGTATCTTTATTTGTGTTCTTCAAAATATTTTATAATTTAAATATGGCCTCATCTGAAAGCTCTAGTATAGTGGTTATTACAAAATTAGATGGTTCTAACTATACAAATTAGAAATGTGAAATGGAAATAATTCTACAAATGAAAGGTTTGTGGGAACTAGCAATAAAAGACAAACTTGTGGATGTAAAGAAACATGAAATATGAAATAAAATGGATATGAATCTATGGAAACTATTTTAGATATTAGGCAACATGCTTAGCATGTTAAAATAATAAAGGAAATATAAGTAACTAAACAAACGATATGAGAAAACTAGCAAATTAAAACTTGTATGGATATTAAAAGAATTAGACTCATTTGAAAATTAAGGGAATAGATATTATGAATTATCACCATGCAATGCTAAAGAGTCTTAAAAATACACATGGAATAATGAATGTAGAATATATGATACTTAAAGATTGTAAATGTTTTGATTGAAAGTCTTCTATATGAGTATCATTATTTTACACATTAGAGCTAAATTTTTTGATAATATAAAATTAAAAGAAGTATATGGAGCCTTATTAAATGAAGATGATATGATTGATTTTTATACAAATGATTCCAATAATCTGAGTTCACAAGCATTTATGAGTAGAATAAAATATAAGAATTATAATCAAGGTAAATCATACCAAAATAAAAATAAAAAAGAAAAATCAAGGGAATCCACCTAGAAATAATCAAAGACAATTGAATCAATGAGGGCACAATTTTCAAAAGGAAATTGAACTTGCGAATGGTGAAGAGAGTGAAACCTGTGGAATATTAACTATGCTTGATCAAATTAATTCACAATGGATTTTTTCTAGAAAATGGAAGTTTGGGACGTATGTAATCTTGAAAAATTACGAGGGTGTGAACATGCAAAATTTGAGAGGAGGAAAGATCTTAAATGCCCAATTGGGAAAAAATTCAAAGTTGCAGTGGCCCATATTGTTCATGAAGTCAAACCGATTAAGCAGCCAAATGCTAGACCAATAGAAGCGGTTTCGATGAAAAGAGTATCCAAAAGAGCAATTGAGAACATCCCCGCATACATCAAATGCTTTGCAAATGGATGCACTACAACTGAACATATAGCATGATTCACAATGTCACTACTTAATACTCATTAACAGATCAAAATTCACAAGATCCAAAAGAAAACCTTCTTACCTGTGATGGTTTCTCTAATGAAAGAGGAGTTATGATGTGATCAATGATAATTATTATACAAGAAGTGACAATGGAGAGCTCTATGTGCCCAGTAATGCATGAATTTGTTAATTTCTATAACCTAGTGTGGACACAAAAAAAGTAACCCTTCTACTTTTTCTAGTTTTGTCCCTCCTTGTGCTTATTTGGCTTGATTTCACCTTGATATAATGTTGCAATGTGGCCCACACATTCACATTAGGTCTTGAATTTTTATGAATCATTAAGACTTTATGATGTCTTGTAAAGGTGTTGTGAAGTGTTGTAAGACATTTTCACACTTTTCTAGACCCTTCTTATTATAATTCACTTACATACCCCCTTTTTTATCACTTACCAAGTCTTATTTTAAAGTGTTGTGAAGTCTTCTAATAAAATTTCATGCTTTTATATACTTTTCATCAACAAATACACCTTTCTTATGCTTTATTTGGCTCCTTTATGCACTTACAAACCTTAATTAAGTGTATTTTTTAGTACAAACCCGACAAACATAATTTAAGACAATTTAATTTCTGACACCCATTCACATGCCTTGAGTGGGACACATTTTCCACTAGGAATGAATGAGTCCCTCTTGGCACAAAAATCAAAATAAATTCAAAATACTGGCAGGTTTTTATTCCTAAAGACCTAAGGTCATTCTGTGATGTTGTATTTTCAAGAAATTAGGGAATAGTTGTGTATAAATACATGATTTTCTATTCATTTTAACCCCCAATTCAATCCCATTCATCCATTCACTCATTCATTCAAGTATTCATGCATTCATCATAGCATTTAAGCATTCTAACATTCAATCAAGCACTCAAGCATCTTGGAGCAACATATCTTAAAACTTCAACATCAAGGGTTTGGTGAGTTTATGACATTGCATATTATTTTTTCATCATTCCTTCTTTATTTCATTTCATTATCAAGGGTTTGATTACCAAATTGGGGTTTGACCAAGGCAAACCCCTATACTCTAACCCTTAACCCTTTTCCTCCTCTTTGCATGTGTGTTTGTAGGTCTTGTAGGCATATTTTTCATAGAGAAAGGTGTTAAAGAGGTGTTGCAAAGTTATCAAAGTCATCAAAGTTAACATAACCCTATTTGAAGCTTGGAGACCATTTTCTTGTTAGATTTTCTAGATTCGAACCTGACAAGCTATCAAGCAGAAAAGTGCAGACCAGGACCCACATAGTTGACCTTTGACTTTTTAGAAATCTACATGTGGAATAATTTTCCATTTGTGGTGAATGAGTCCCACTACCAGGATGGAATTTTTTTTTTTGAATTTTTGTATTCCCGACATACCTAAACCTGTTCTGGTAGATTTTATTAGAAACAAGACTAATTTGCCATCTGTGGTGAATGAGTCCTAGTGGGATTTAGTATTGATCTTTGTAGTATTCCATAACCTTCCAAAATTATCTTTCAAGCTCTAAGTGCACCTCATTCAGTTTCATCAAGTTCTATTCTTGTTTGTCTATGCTTTTAGTTCATGTTTGCATACAACACTATGTTTTCAAACACTTTACATTTCTTAGTTTTGCATACATAATCAATAGCTTTAATTAGTTATTTTTATTTATTTCATATCATCTAGGCATATTGCATCCATATCACATTAATTCTTGAATGTATACATTTCATTTTGGCCCATCTTTCCCCTTTTAGGTGAAAAACCCTAGAAGGGCTAGAAAGCATTCAAGTGCCAAAATCTTTGTTCACATTTTGGTGAACCCGACATTAGAAAATTTTCACTTCTTAGTTCAACTGCATTTACATCCTAGGGCTAGTTTGCATCAACATTGCATTAGGTTTTGCATTGTTTTGCATCCTAGGGTTTTCCAAATTGCATTAGTGAAAAGATCATATAACTTTCATTTTTGCATTTCTAATCATTTAAAAACACTAGAATTTTGCATTTGCATCAAACAATCTGAAAATCATACAAATCATTGTAAATTTTCTGAAAAACATCTCAAAAAATTCATCCCTGGACTCATTCGCCACCCTGGGTGAATTAGTCCGGTTGCATATTTTGCACTATAATTTCTATTACTTTCAGTACATTTTCTACATTTATGTTTTTTGTTATTGCATCTCTGTTAATTTTTTTTAGAATTTCTGTTATTAGCATTTTATTGCTCCTAGTTTGCATTTCATTTGCATCCACCTCACCTTTAGTAGCCCTTGTATGAGTGTTTGGTGTCCTATTGATAATACTTTAGTGAGAAGAAGTTCACAAATCATGGCATCCTGCGATAACACACTCATTATGGACCTTAGGTTGTCTTGAGCTACTACTCTTGGTATTGAAAATAGTACATTAGGTATGGACACCACCTTTAGCAATTCTTTTCCTTCCAATAACATACATGTTGATACACAAAACAATCACATTTTTCAAGGAAAGATCATTAACATTCATGAGGAATTAACACATTTGCAACAAAACATGTGTCTTGAAAACATTTCAACCGCCATGATTCCTGTTATAGACAACATCCATCATTTTCTTGAATTTAATGAAGGCTTAGACGTTATGAAATAAATTGTTGAGATATACCATAAACATATTCCTTCCACCTTAAGTACATCTCAACCAACAAACACTATGGTTAGCCATGGAAGACCACACATTCCTCCCCCTTCAACCGTAGCACCCATACCTACCTACACCACTCTCCAAGTTGCAACAGTCATGTAATCTGTTAGTAATGTCACTCCTTCAGTATTCCTACTAGCACTCCTAGTTCTTTTGTGGCATCGAACATCCTCTCCTCTTCCACCATACCATATATTAACATTCCATTCACTTGCCCTAGCAATACATACACTCCATCTCCACTTTTCCTTCCACCTCATACCACTTACACTGACCCTCTAATCATGCAACTCTTCTAAACCATCTCCTCCATGCAACAACAAATATCCACCCTAAGTCAAAGTCAAAATTCCCCACCCACATATTATGTTTATAGCAGCCCATTATCTTTTGAAATATTAAGAACACCAATGCCATAAGGAATTAAGATACCTAGATTTGATAAGTACGAAGGGAAGGGTTATCCTACTAATCATGTCAATGCCTACACCGCCTTATGTAGTGATTTTGTCCTCGACGATAAACTATTGGCTAAACTATTTCCTAAGACCTTAAAGGACACTGCCTTGGAGTGGTTTTCATCCTTACCAAACAATTCAATTCGTTCATTAAATAAACTATTTGATGCATTCATAAGTCATTTTCAAGTGCATATGACTCCAAATAAGACATTGGTTGATCTAATGAGATGTAAAAAAAATTGGACGAAAAATTAATTGATTTAATCCCATGCTATCAATCACTTTATGCCCAAATCGATGTCAAGGTTCATGACCCACATCTCCAAAATATGTTCATTGAAAATTTACAAAATCAAATCCAAGATAAATTGACCATGATGAAATTTCCCTCTTTCATGCATTTATGTACAGCCTTCTATGACTATCACAATTCGGTTAGTAGTTGTGATGCTAAGTCCACCACTAGCCGAACTGAAAAATATGAACATGTCAACCCAAACAATTCACAACCCTTTAGAAAACCAAACAAAGGATTTTTATAATTCAATCCCCCTCCTCAACAACCACCTCAATCCATCAACAACCAAGTAATAGTTGTTAAAGTTACAATACCTTATAATTATGAAGATCCCAAAAGACAGTTTACACCTTTACCGGACACTCTTCATAACACAATGTCCCCACTATTGTAGCAACAAATGATTACTTTACCTATTGTTAAACCACTGGATCCAACTAAGCCTTTACCTCCAACCTTTCAACCTAATGCTTATTGCCATTATCATAGAAAAAATGGACATGACACAGAATAGTGTATCTTAAACACCTAGTACAAGACCTCATTGATTATGGTTGTCTATTCATTTCAAATGTTAATGTTAAAGGAAATACGCCTATTTCCCCACCCAATCAAAATTTTCAAATCTTTACCAATTATATGCCCAAACATAATGTTTCATTTGTCAAAGCCAGTGAAACTCAAAACAATGATGTGATGAATGTTCATACAACTATTGAACATCCTAATCCTATTCCACATACCACTTCTATTAATCCTATGCATGATATGGTAGGTGCGATAGGAATTATCCCTCATAAGGGCCAACCTAATAAATCTCTTGATATTACTTTCTCTTCTAAGGATATTCTTATGAATCTTCTTGATGTTCCTCTTTACATAGCTGACCATATTTATGATAAGTCCACTAGTGGGATACTCATAGATCCTGCCTATGGCGATAATGTGCTCACTGAGGAATTTTTGGTATTACATGATCTTTATCAAGATGATTATGAAAAACCTATAGCATGGATCAAAACACACGATGGTTTTACATGCCCTACAATAGGATCAATCATCCTTCCATTATAGATAGGACCTAAGATACTGGATGTAACATTCTCCATCATCCCACAGTCAGATCAATTTTTTTTGCGGCTAGGCCATCCATGGCTTCGCTCGATGAAAGTTGTCCCTTCAGTCATACACAAATGTTTAAAGTTTCTGCTTGAAACTGACACATTCACTCTTCACCATAGTGGCTTTAACCTTTTTTCTTCTAAAGGAAATTTCTCCCTAGAAGCCTTTTGGCTCTAGCCTATATGGAACCCATAACACCTCAGAAAGATTTATTTTTCATTGCTTACCAAAAGTTTAAAGCAAAGAAAATTGTTGAATTGTCTCTTCACAACATATCTCCATCCACTTCTAACACTCCCATCCTAGATGAGGCAATTCTTCAACCTGAACCAACAAATCAAGATCAACCAATAAACACTTCACCTTCATCATTTAAATGACCAAGAGATAATGAAACCAACCCCATCATGCCCCCTTGCATAAAAAAAGTTTATAAAGTAAAAGAGAAAGTGATTGACCCACCTCCTATGGTTCCTTCTGTTCCTCCCCTTACAAAAGAAAAGGAGCCTATGGTGGATCAAACCACTCTTACACCCACACAACTTCAAAATAGAATAAAAAGAAACTAAGGCACTAGGGAGCGTCATCGATGTCGTCTCCTTGCTCATCAATTACAAACTGAAGAAAAGAAAGAAAATCAATATCCTCATTTGATAGAAGAAATACACAATGATCCTCCTCCCCAATCACAACAAAACAATCCAACACAACAACCACAACTTTTGATACACCCTTTATTGGACATTACCATTCACCCTCCTATCGTGATTAATCTCGACATGATGATGATGATGAGATAACTAAAATAGACAAAGAGGTACATAATGATCTGAATACATTATTTTCCTCTTCCATGAGCTTAAATGACAAATCTCCAACAAAAAGTGTAGACCCTAGTACTTCCCATAGTTTAGCACTTGCACTTGTCCATTTGGCTAGTCAACCACCCTCAACATATCATGAACATGATTGGGAGGCGAATGACTTGCTCATTGGCTGACTTGCATCTGCCTTACTAGTCTTTTGCATTTTATTTTCTTTTTCTTTTAATTTTGTATGTGTGTATCGTGCTCCCCCGTAACGTGACGTTTGATGTTCTCCTCTCTCTTTGTGTCATTCCTTTATTTGTACCTTCATTCTACTATATATCGTACATCACTTTTTCCTTTTCTACTTTTTTTTTTTGTTTTCCTTTTGGAGATGACGCAAAGCGTTGATATGCCCTATGTCTCTTCCATGTTCACCCAAAAGGTCTTTCTATTTTTTTCTTTTCTCTTTTTTTTTGTTTTCCTTTTGGGTATGATGCAAAGCATTGAGATGCCCTATGTCTCTTCCATGTTGACCCAAACGGTCTTTCTATTTTATTTTTCACTTTTTTTTTATATTTTCCTTTTGGGTATGATGCAAGGCATTGAGACTAAAATGTCTCTCTCATGTTGACTAAAAAAAATTCCTTTTCATTTTTCTTGAGTTTTCCTTTTGGGGATGATGTAAAGTGTTGAGACACCCTATGTCTCTTCCATGTTGACCCAAACGGATCTTTATTTTTCCTTTGTTTTCACTCTCTTTGTGTCATTCTTCTAGTTCTATGTATTCAAGGAATGGTGACATTTCCAAGCTCTTTAAACAAAACATTGTAGCAACGAACATACTGACCCCAAATCCATAGATCCCTTATGTGTTTGGTGTGTTCCTCTAGGGGAAACCCCTCTTTCTTTTTTTCCTTTTTCATTTTCATGACGCAACCTTACTCAGAAATGTACAACCTGGTATAGGGGCTTTCCAAGTTGACTCTCATGTCTTGTTTCTTTTTGCACTTTTTCATTCACTACTTTAAAGTAATTGCTCATAGAACAGTGTGTAGCAATTCCTTTAAAGTGGGGGCATACATTGGCATCATTCATTTTCATTTTTCTTCTTTTTCGGTTCTTTGTGCAGTCTTCTTCTTCCATATGATGCATTTTGTCACTTTGTGGTTGACATTGGGTATAGTGTCCTTCATGAGTGTGATCTATCTTAGCATATTACATTCTTCTTAGTGGCCTAATGCGATGCAATGCATCCCCTAAGTTGTGAATATTCTATCATTTGATTGGTTCTCTTTTGGAGACATTAGACACAATGTTCCCTAAGTTATAGACCTCACATGAACTAAGCAAGACTCCTTTGAACATTCTTTGCATGTTGCATTTTTCATTTACATGGCCACCTTGTATAACACAACTTGCATGCCTATGGTGCCATCACATTTGTTCATGAGTTCTAAGCATACAAAACTTTGTTTGTCTCATGAAACACGAAATGACATTTTCCTTTGTGGTCCCTTATTAAAGTTATCAGGAGGTATAACTTTAGTATGGTTGAGTGGGAAGCCCATTCTGAGGCATGACTTTTCCCCATAGCCACCTGTGTGTTTGTGAGTGCATACCAGCCGCGAGTGTATGTTTCTCACCTTTTGGGATTTCTCACCTCTCAGAAAACCATGAGTTATGTTGCACCAAAGTGAGTATGAATTTTCTTTCCAAACAAAAAACCTAGATTTAATGCACAATGAGCTGGAAAAACAATCGAAGCTTGATCCAACTTTCTCTCTTGCTTTCATTCTTTTTCATCATTCACATGCATGTTCCTTTGTGATTATGATTGGTTTTCCATGGGACTTTGATCCTAGGGGCTTGATCATCCCTCTTTATTATTTTTGTCTCATCTCACCGAGCATTAGTACATTCAGACCCCTCTTGATTGCATGTCTGGCTACTTTAGTGTGAGTTTGAAGCAAGTTCATCCTCTCACTAAAGTGGGGGCTAACTATGGACACGAAAAAAGTAACCCTTCTACTTTTCTTTTTTGTCCCTCCTTGTGCTTATTTGGCTTGATTTCACCTTGATTTAATGTTGCAATGTGGCCCACACATTCACATTAGGTCTTGAATCTTTATGAATCATTAAGACTTTATGATGTCTTGTAAAGGTGTTGTGAAGTGTTGTAAGACATTTTCACACTTTTCTAGACTCTTCTTATTATAATTCACTTACATACACCCTTTTTAGATCACTTACCAAGTCTTATTTTAAAGTGTTGTGAAGTCTTCTAACAAACTTTCACACTTTTCTAGACTTGTCATCAACAAATACACCTTTCTTATGCTTTATTTGGCCCTTTTATGCACTTACATGCCTTAATTAAGTGTATTTTTTAGTAAAAACCTGACAAAAAACATTTAAGACAATTTAATTTTCGATGTACCCATTCACATGCCTTGAGTGGGACTCATTTGCCACTAGGGCCGAATGAGTCCCTTTTGGCACAAAAATCAAAATAAATTCAAAATACTAGCAGATTTTTATTCCTAAAGACCTAAGGTCGGCCTGTGACGTGTTTTTAGGAAATTAGGGCATATTGTGTATAAATACATGATTTTCTATTCATTTTAACGCCTTCAATCCCATTCATCCATTCACTCATTCATTCAAGTATTCATACATTCTTCATAGCATTTAAACATTCTAACATTCAATCAAGCACTCAAGTATCTTGGAGCAACATATCTTCAGACTTCAACATTAAGGGTTTGGTGAGTTTATGACATTGCATGTTATTTTTCATCATTCCTTCTTTATTTCATTTCATTATCAAGGGTTTGATTACCAAATTGGAGTTTAACCAAGGCAAACCCCTATACTCTAACCCTTAACCCTTTTTCCCCTCTTTGCATGTGTGTTTGTAGGTCTTGTAGGAGGATTTTTCATAGAGAAAGGTGTCAAAGAGGTGTTGTAAAGTTATCAAAGTCATCAAAGTCAACATAACCCTATTTGAAATTTGGAGTCCATTTTCCTGTCAGATTTTCTAGATTCGGATCCGACAAGTTGTCAGGCATAAAAGTGCAGACTAGGACCCATAGAGTTGACCTTTGACATTTTAGAAATTTGCAAGTGGACTAATTTTCAATCTGTGGTAAATGAGTCCCACTGCTAGGCTGGAAAAAGTTTTTTCTAAAGTTTTGTGTTCCCGACATCCCAAAACCTATTTTGACAGATTTTACTAGAAACAGGACTAATTCGCCATCTATGGCGAATGAGTCCCAATGGGCTTCATCATTGATCTCTATAGCATTCCAGAACCTTCCAACACTAGCTTTGAAGCTCCAGGTGCACCTTATTCAGTTTCATTAAGTTTTGTTCTTGTTTTTCTATGTTTTTAGTTCATGTTTGCATACAACACTATGTTTTCAAACACTTTACATTTCTTAGTTTTGCATACATAATCAATAGATTTTATCAGTTATTTGCATTTATTCCATCTCATATAGGTGTATTGCATCCATATCACATTTATCCTTGAATGTATACATTGCATTTTGGCCGATCTTTCCCCTTTTAGGTGAAAAACCCTAAAAGGGATAGAAAGCATTCGAGTGCCAAAATATTTGTTCACACCCAGTAACAGATTAATTGCACAATTTAAATTCACAGAAAGAAATATGATTTATAAAAATTAACTAAACTATGTTAATTAACGACTAATAACAGGGGAAGCAAAAATAACAAGAAGCCAATCACAAATAGACAATAACACAAATATACCCAGGAAACCCCAATGTGGGGAAAAACCTACAAATGTTGGATCTTCTATTTAGCCTAACATCAAACTTTTCTTTCAAAAAATACAATACAAGTTTTCTACAACAATCTTACATATATAGAGCCCAGTTTCTTTACTTAGCGTGCAAGAAATGAAACTTTCCTTGCATTCTTCGACTTTAAATCACATAAAATCACTCTCGGTTTTATCCTAACTTCACAAAATAAAAACATTCTATTAAAGAATAAAAAAATATGTTGTTGCTAAAAATCCAACTTGAGTTGCTTTAAAGCAACTCCACATCCCACCTTTCAAGTTAGAAAATCAACACTCCCTCTTAGCGAGGAAGGTTTTCTACACAACACCCAACTTGTCCTTGAAGAATTCAAACTTACTCTTCATCAAGGCCTTGGCCAGGATATCTACTATTTGTTCATCCATAGGAATGTAACAGAGCTTCACTATCCCCTTCTCCACACAATCTCTGATGAAGTGGTGCTTGATCTCAATGTCCTTTGAATTTTCATGAAACACTAGATTCTCATAGAGTTTGATACAACTCTGATTATCACAGTAAATGACTGTAGGATCTAGCTCCTTATCAAAGAGCCTAGATAAAAATTTCTAAAGCCAGATATCCTCATATGTAGCCATACTGGTTGCCATATACCTGGCCTTTGCAAAACTTCGTGCAATTGACTTTTGTTTCCTACTGTACCAAGAGACTGCTCCTAATCCCAAACTGAAACTATATCCTGAAGTGATCTTTCAATCAGTTGTACTGCCTACCCAATCTGCACCAGTAAACCCCTTGAGATTCACTCCATCCTGCATAACATACTTCAACCCATAATCAATTGTGCCTCAAAGATATCTCAAAAAATGCTTCGTAGCTATCCAATGCACATGTTTAGGTTCCACCATAAACTGACTGAGTGAGTTCACTACAAAACAAATGTTTGGCCTAGTGTTGACCAAATACATAAGAGATCCTATCAACTGTCTATATAAAGTTGGGTCCACTACCTCTAATCTAGAAGCATCAATCTTCTTCCAATTGGTCACAAGTGGCATTGACATGGGATTATAGTTCTCCATCTTGAATCACTTCAAGATATCAATTAAATACTTCCCTTCTCCAAGGAAGATCTCTCCCTCTTTCTACACAACTCCAATCCCAAAAAGTAGTGCATCAACCCCAAGTCCTTCATCTCAAAATCTCTTGCAAGATCCTACTTGCAGTGTGCTATGAGCTCCTCTAACCCTGTGAGAAATAGGTCATCAACATATAACACCAATATGAGAAGCTCTCCATTCACCTAAACATAGTACATGTTCGGATCTGCCTCACTCCTAATGAAGCCCACTCTTTGAAAGTAACTTTCAATATGTGAATACCACGTCCTGGGAGCTTGCTTGAGCCCATACAATGCTCTTCTCAACTTGCATATATGAGAATACCTCCCACATGCTTCAAATCCTTATGGCTGCTCTATGTAAATCTCCTCCTCAATCGCACCATTGAGGAAGTTTGTCTTTACATCCATCTGGTGAATCCTCCAACCCATCTATGCTGGTTTAGAAATGATAACTCTTATGGATGAGTACCTGGCTACTAGAGAAAAAGTCTCATCATAGTGACTCCTTCCTTCTGAGAAAACCCCTTAGCCACAAATTGGGTTTTGAACTTTTCCACACTACCATCTACAACATGCTTAGTTTTATACAAACATCTCAATCCCACCACAAACTTATCTTTTGGTCATAGTACTACCTCCCGTGACACACTATTCTTTATGATGGAAGAATACTCTTCCACCATGGCATCTCTCCACACTTGGTGTTTGGATGCCTCTTGAAAGATGGAAGGCTCTAATTCAATTAATTCACTCATAAGTGCCACATACTCATAATAACGTCTCAGAGCTCCTTTCTTTGTCTAACTGAATCTTGAGGATCACCTACATATTCTTGAGCCTCTCTTAGTGTCTACTTAGTTGCCCTATTTCTCCTCTTCTTGGTAATAAGAATTTGAGGCTGAGGAATTATTTGTTCCTCCTTCAAATCAACTTGCTCGCATTTCTTTCTCTTCTCTCCAGCTTGTGTGACTGAAGTTTGAGGAATTTGTGTTGCCTCAACTATGGGTGATTGATCCTCCTCATTCATCAAAATGCTAGACTTTTGAAGAGCCTTGTCTTCTTCGAACTTCACATCTCTACCAACCACTGTTTTCCTAAGAGCAGGAATGTAAACCTGATAATCCTTAGAAGTTTCAATGTACCCAACAAGGATACCCTTCTCTGTAGTACTAGGTTCCAACTTGGTTCTCTTCTCAATAGGAATGTGACAATACACAAGGCATCTAAAGATGTGAATGTGCCTCAAATTTGGTTACTTACTAGTGAACGCCTTTTTTGGAGTCAACTTGCCCAACAATTTGTGAGGGCTCCTATTCTACAAATACACAGTTGTATTGCAAGCTTCTACCCATAAGAACCAATGTAGATCTTGATCATGAAGCAAGGCCTTTGTTGCTCCAATTATAGACCTATTTTTTTGTTCAACAACCCCATTTTGCTGAGGGCTGTATAGAACTGTTAGCTCTTTCTTGATACCTTCATGAGCACATAAATTTTTGAAGGAATTCGAGGTATACTCGCCTCCATTATCAAACCTCAGTATCTTGATCTTCCTCCCAGTTTGGTTCTCCATGAGAGCCTTAAACTATTTGAACCTACTGAAGACCTCATCTTTATTCTTTAGAAAATATATCCATGTCTTCCTGGAGAAGTCATCAATGAAAGTAACATAATACTCATATCCATTCAAGGATGTTGTTGACATGGGCCCACACACATCTGAGTGTACGAGATCCAAAATTCCTTTAGATCTAGTGTCACTGCTTGGAAAATATGTTTTTGGCATATTTCCCAAGTACACAACCTTTGCACACCTCATGCTTTTTTATTTTCATCTCAAGCAGCCCCGTCACTATTTCCTTGAGAATATTAAGTGCTCCATGGTGAAGATGAGCCATCCTCCTATGCCACAATTATCGTAGCCCTCTACAGCTGCTTACCAATGCATGTGCTGGCTCAAACTGTAACTGAAACAAGTTGCCATGCCTGACTCCAATCACTTTTGCAACCTTGGAATCTTTGGGACGAATATAGACTTTTCCCCTCTCAAAGGTCACAATGTAACCCTTGTCTTCCAAAGTAGAATTTGAGATTAAATTATTTTTCATGCCAGGGACATACAACACATCCTCCACCAACAAGGGTTTTCCAGACTCCCTCTGAAACTTGACATGCCAATACCAGTTGCATGGTACTTGGCATTGTCTTTGAGCTCAATATAGAAATCCAGCTTCTTTTCCTCCAACTTGGTGAAACATTCTCTAACTCCCGTAATGTTGCAAGAATCCCCACTATTAATATACCATAACCTATTGGAAATTGAACTTGAGAGACAGGCAATGAGTGAAAACTCATTCTCAAATCATGATGCAAACTCGTCCACCTCTGTTGTAGCAGCAACTTGCTTCTTCTGCTTGTCCTTATTTTTCTTATTCTGACATTGACAGGCATAGTGACCCATTTGATGGTAGCAGAAACATTTTATCTTGCTCAGATCTTTCTTCTTCCCACTTTTGGAAGAACTTTCCATTTTCTCTTTATTGGACGTCTTACCCTTGCTTACAAGAGCAATATTTTCTTCATCTTGACCCTTCTTCATCTTGTCTCCTCGATGAGCACATTCACAAATCTCCTCTTGAACAAAATCATCCCAAAGCCTCGCCCAATCAGGTAGCCGATCTCTGCCGACAACACACCTGACAAACACTTCCCAGTTCTTTGAAAAACCATTCAAGGCTATACACACCAACTCATCTTCATCAATTGTCTCTCCAACAGAAACAAGCTCATCCTTGACCTATGTCATCTTGGACAAGTAAGAGGTCACACTCTCACCTTTGTACATCTTGGTATTATGCAAGTTTTCCTTGAGCATAATCTTACAACTCTAATAGTCACTCTAATAAAGTTTTGTGAGCATATCCCATGTCTCCTTAGCCACATCTTTCCTCGATAAATGAGGAATTAAATGATCTCTTGCTCCATCCAAGATAATCCTCTGAGCCTTGGCCTCTTTGACTTCATGCGAATCTAAGGCAACACGATCATTTATTGGTGGTGTCACTTTTGTACTAGCATAGATCCACAACCTATTCTCCTTAAGAACAGGTGTAATCCGAACCTTCCACTGCAAGAAGTTAGACGCACCTTCAAGCCTATTCTCATATCGAACACTAGTTGCCATAACAAAAAAAAACTGGAGACGAAAATATGATTTTTTTCTTGAAATCTATGTCACAAATCTTGGCTTCATATTGAGAGTTTAGTGCTCTAATACCATGTTAATTTCTATAACCCAGCAATAGATTAATTGCACAATAAATTCACAAAAAGAAATCTAATTTATAACAATTAACACAACTGGGTTAATTAACAACTAATAACAATGGAAGCAAAAATAACAAGAAGCCAATCACAAATAGACAATAACACAGATATACCCAGGAAACCCCAGTGTGGGGAAAAACTTGCAAATATTAGATCTTCTATTCAACCTAATAGCAAAATTTTCTTTCGAAAAATACAATACAAGTTTGCTACAACAATCTTACATATATAGAGCCCAACTGCTTTACTTAGCATGTAAGAAAAGAAACTTTCCTTGCATTCTTTGGTTTTATCCTAACCTCACAAACTCAAAAACATTATATTAAAGAATAAAAAATCTGTTGTTGCTAGAAATCCAACTCGAGTTGCTTTAAAGCAACTCCACATACCACCTTTCGAGCTAGAAAATCAGTAGAATTCAGATGATCCAATGTGTGCCAAAATGATGACAATAAGTCCCTTTGTGTTCCAGAGAGGGAAGTTGGAGGCGCCTGGAATGTATGCATGAACTAGGATAAACATGAAGTTATGCATGAGAATATAGTCGTCCCTGCACTGCATTGTATAAAGTAAAAACTTATTATCTTCAGATTTTACATAAACGCTAATCTCTACAACTTTCATGGCCATGAAAAAAGACTAACTTATCTGTAGATGGGCATAACTTCTTTTATGAAAGGAGCTTACTAGGTTCTCTCTATCAACTTGCTCAAAGTCAATAATTTTAGATTGTATTCAATGCTTGGTCAGTGCATTCTGATAGCGAGAAACACTTATCCACAGTTGGTTATGAACAGGCCTGGAATTTGACGGTCACCCCTACCTGTCATATGAAAATCTTATGACAGTTTGGTCATTTAAATGCTTGTCAAAAAAATTGTTTAATTTATGATTTTTTATATAAAATCTTTTATAAATGCAATATCTTGAAAAATCATAAAACAATGATAATTATTAGTAATAAATATAAAAATGTACTTAACAATTAACAAAAGTTTCTAAATTCATATTAAAAACAAATCTTGTTAAATATATTCTAAAAGTTAAAAATAATTATATTCTATTTTGAAGAAATTGTAAATTAATATATATTTTATCATAATATTATAAATTTCACATATATTAATATAAAAAAAATGATAACTTTTATAAAATTGTCAAAGTTTCTAAATTCATATTCGAAAATATACAAAAAAGTTATATTCTAATCTAAATCAGTTTATCTTTTTATAATAAAAATTATATGTATTATAAATTAAACTACTATATTATATTTTGTTTATTATATTTTTTTTATGGTTTAGTAAAATTATAGCAAGTTAAACTATATGTCTAATCATTTCATAGCTGTAATATGCGGTCTAAAATTGAAAAAAACGGTCAAATAGACCATCAAATTCCAGACCTAGTTATGAAGGTACTTGGTTGCCGCCAAAAGAAGCAGCACCAAACTAATGTTGTCTGCTGCTTGTCTTCCTAGAAAATCGGTATCTACTCCTTTGATCACCAGAGGAGAGAGAAGCAGCAGATACTATATTCATATGAATATCCTTTCTAATCAGTAATCAGTAACCACTCCATTTTCATATCCGTTTACTCAGATTAGATTTTGGAGTATGATCCTCAACAAAAAGAATACACAAAGCTTACCTTAAAGTTACCACGTTTCTCCCTCGGCCATCGTGTAAGTGGCCCCGGCTTAGATGCCATTCTCTTTGCCTTGGAGTTTAGTCTAGAAAAGCTCAATAAGAGTTGTGAGCTCAATCTCCCTAACTTTAAAAAATTCTTGACAGAAGCTATGAACTCTTTCACTGAAGAGCAACATGTCTAGTAACTTCCCTACTAGACATGTATATAAAATGTGGAAACATAGAAACAACACGTGAACTGTTTGACAGAATGCCTCAAAGAAATGTGTTCTAAAGGAATGTCGTGATTGCAGGATATTCGCAAAATAAATTTATTGAAAAGGCTTTATAAACTTTCAACCAAACGCAATTGGCGGGTGTAAAGCCAAACTCTACAACTTTTTCCAGCATCCTTGCAGCCTGTGCTCAATGGGAGCTTAGGAACAGAGTATGGACATCCATCAAAGCATAAAGGATAGAGGAATTTTGTCAGATGTACTTGCAACCACTCTGGTAGACACCCTAAACTTTGTCATCAAGATGCCAATTAAACCTATTCCTGGTGCCACATGGATATAGGTTAAGTTGTTTTTTATTTAGATCCTAAAAGTGTTGTGACTTATATTTTTCTTTCACTTTTATATAGCGGTGGCTAGGTGGCTAGGTGGTGTGAGGTTCAAATGGTAAGGAGATTGATAAATGATAAAGGAATTAAAGAGATCTCTGAAAGTAGATGGATTGAAGATTGTAAAATGGTGTGCTTTTTGTGTAGGTGAAAGGTAGCTTGGAAGATGAAGGCAACAGGGTGTTTCACACTCAAGACATTTGCTTAGTGATGTGGAAAAGGAAGGAAAAAATATATTTTTCTGTTATCATAGTGAAAAGTTAACAATTGCTTTTAGGGCGGGGGCCCTAGCTCGGTTGGCTAAGTAATTCCGTTGTGGCTCTGCTGGTCACGAGTTCTAGTCTCCCCCCGTCCCGTGGTACCGGAGGGCGTGTCGCGCCAGCGCCGCCGGTCACGTTAAAAAGTTTACCAGGCGCACTGCAGTTTGTAGGGGGTCGTGCTACCCGATTCCTGCAGTCTAAAAAACTAAAAAATAAAAAATAAAAAAAATTAAAAAAGTTAACAATTGCTTTTGGTTTGTTAGATGCACTCATAGAACCTTCCATATGTATTGATTGCCACATTGCAACAAAATTTATCTTGAAGTTTTTTGCAAGAGAAATTGTTGCAAGAGATGCCAACTAAATTTATCTTCAAGATTGTTGCAAAATAAATTGTTGTGACAAATGCCAATTGTTTCCATCATTTTAAATAGGCATAATGTTTTTTTGGATATTATTGATGACGCTTAACGAAATGATTTGTAAAATAGGCTCACACTATAATAATGTGCACCATGTCACACCTATACTAATAATGAAGGAACATAGTTTTATTTTCAGTTTCTAAAAAGGATTTTTTTTTGGTTTTGAAGTGGTTTTGAAATTTTGGCAATCTAGACTATGATATTGACTTCATAAAATTAGATGCATAAAGTGCATATACATTGTTGGGGTATTTGTCAAAGATCTATTTTATGATAACACTAACATTTAACTAAATTCTTTTCATAACCTACCCTAGGTTATTATTGAGTTATTTTTTTCCATTGTATATTTTTTTAAAATTCTCTTTTGTCAATGCAGATTCTCCTATTCTACATTTGTTTTCTATATTTGTCTTCTTACATTGTCTTACAATTTCTCCTCTACTTTAGCTTTTCATTAGTACTTTAGCATCATATGTTGCATTTAAATTAGACAATTATTCACTTTTTTATCATGGTGCCAACACATTCTTACAAAATTATTAAATTTGGGACAACTAGAAATATCATGTGATTTATCGCTACAAAAATCACATGTGAACTTTCCTCCTTTTTTTTCTTCTGCATTCATTAGCATAATGTCCTAGTTTACCTTACTTATAACATTTTGACCTTTTTATCCTTCCTCTTTCTTTAATACCTCTATTATTATTGTTGTAGCTTCTCCTACTACCTCCTCCTCAATAATTATCATGGAAGGTCTTGCATCCTTAATTTGTGGTACCACATAGTGTATATTGTTAAGTGGTCTTATATTCACTTTGAATCGAAGTTCCCACTAGCCTTGTGTCAAATAAACATTTAGTTTACTTATAGCTAAACTCCATGCTCTATCCATACCCATATCCAAAAAATGCTTCCCTAGTCAAACCATGAATCAAATTGGTTCATATTCATCTTCTTCATGAAGTAACATTGGACACCTATTTGTGTTATGTGTGTCCCACTTTATATTTTATAGTATACCATCTTTCTAGGGTATTTATCAAGTTCCCCTCTTAGTGTGGTAGCCCTCTTGGTGCCTTTGATTATAAAAAAAGAATTCCTAAGATGTTCTTCCCTACTTTAATTTTTAAACAAAATTATACTTCTTATAAGTGTGGGAGAAGTCTCAACCTTCTCACCTTTCATTAGAATTCCTTCCTTCAACATTATGTTTTCCCACTTTAATTTGAAAGTATCAATTTCATCCTTTCCTATTATATCATTCTCCCATATCTTTGTCTAGGATTCTATTCTAGTGATAAATTATACTACATCCTTATACAGAGATGAAATGTTCTCATCTACTTTTGCTATAATATGAGGGGCTAACCTTAAAATAAACCACCTTGATTCATTTTTTTTTCTCAAGGTTTCTTCTAGTTTTCTAACCACACTTTTAAATTATTATTCATAATATTTTACTAATTCCTCCTTAGTTTTTGTCATCTTTCATATATTTTGTTTATGCTTTGTTCATACATTAGGTGAGTGGAATTTTTTCAGAAGTAAGTCGCTCAATTCTTTATGTTTTATCAGGCTTAGTGTATTCTTTAATGTAACATCTTTGGGCCTCATCATTGAGGGTCTCCATAAAATCATATAATTGCATCTAGTCATCATCAATGCCAACCCCACTCTAATGAAAATTGAAGGTAAAGAGATGTCTACTAGCGTCCTAGTTGTATTTACCAAAAATAGGGAGCTTAATCATATGTGCATACATATTTGGAGGAGGTAAAGGTGTTCTTAATTTATTTTGTATGGTTGGGGATTATTCTTTCTCCTAATCTATTATGTACTCTTAGATCTCTTTTCCTATAGTCTATCATGGCTTCTTTGTCTAGTTTCACTCCTTTTCTACTTGACCAAACTCCTTTCTCTAGCACATAAGAACTCACTTCGTAATATATGTCACAAACGTCATACACAATTCTTCTTGATCTTACTTTCTTTAACCCAATTAAGGACTCACTACTTATATGGACTATTTAGAAACTCTTCTTGATTTTCACAACATGGGAGGTGACTCTTAGTCCATGAGGTTCACATGATCATAGTGTCTCTTTAGCTTGGAAACTTGCTGGTTGATAACATAGATCATTAGTAATTGATTTATCTTTTTTTTTTTTAGTTATTTTCTTCCTCACCCTAGGAATTGCTCGCATCTATTATCTCCAAAGTTTCCTTGGAAAGCTCTAAATTTTAGGTGACTTCTTTTATTCTATTACTAAATATTATCTCATCTTTGCCAAATAACATATTCTTTACTTTATCCCTTATTTACGGGTATGTGCAAGATCACCATGGAAAAAATAGGCCCTTAAGTGACAAAAAATTTAGAAAAATCAAAGTTAGGCAACTTGACCTAAAAATTTGAATAAGTTATCTATATTATTTTAAAAATATGTAAGAATAGAATTTTTAGCTTGAATTGAATGTAGTTTCTAAACTACTAGGTTTATTATAAAAAAAAAAATCTAGTCAAATGGTGAAAATTTAAAATTTCAATGTAGTAGTACTTAAATTTCAGGGAAAAAATAAGAAGTAGGTGTTTGTTTGACCACCCTAACCACAATAAAATGATAATATTTTTTATAAGATTTTAGATATAAGTAGAGGACCCATGTCCCGATGTGATGCATTTTTTTGTAATTTTTTTCCAAGTAAATAATTAATTATGATTTTTTATTACAACTTTTAAAAAATATAAAAAATCAGATGTCTCCACCTTAACTTGGTCAAAACTTCATGAAATTCATTTTTCTTTTTAATCCTATAGTATGTGAAGCATAGAATGTGATGCATGTTTCAGATTCAAAAAATGTGATACTATTTAAAAGCTATAGATTTTTTTCAATTAGCCTATCAATCAGGACTTTAGTCATAATTCAAATAGAAATTGAATAATAATAATTTATTAAATTCAAAGTAAAGAATAATTTATATTGGTGGAAATTTGAGAATCTCCTATAAAAACCCTTTTTGTTTTATTAATTTTAGGTAAAAAAAAAGTCGCCAGCCACATACCCATTATATCGCCACTTTTTAGCCCATCATGATCCTGCACATACCCTTACTCCCTCTTCTTCCCCATAACAATTGTTGGGAATAGGATTTCATTTAATTACAATCCTAAAAATATTTCATGTATCTCCTAAGTCCTTGGAAAGTGTTCTCCAACACTAGGATTAGAAAGAGATTGAATTCAAATGAAATAAACATGCAAATTGACATTTGTAATTAATTCTACATGATAGGAACATGTGGGGATGCCCAAGAAGAGCTCCTACAAAATAGGAGCACATGGGGCACCCACATGGAAGGTGGAACTCACCTTGAGTTCAGTTAATTGTTTGGAGGATTGATAACACTTCAGTAATGCATGTACATATCCTAAAAGTTATGAATTGATATTTACATGAGTTCAGTTTAGTTTAGCTCAGCTCAGCTCAGTTCATTATCAATTCAGTTCAGTTCAGTTATGGTTCAATTATCTCCAGTTGCTTGTAGTTAGTTTCACTTGAATGTTAGTTGATTTCAGTTGACTTGGAATGCATGACTAATGAATTGAGTTGCATGATAGATAATAGGTGATACATTTAGTTAAATGGGGATGATAAATCATGCATGATATTTGCATGAATGGTGGAGAGATATGTTTCAGTTAATAGAGATTGACTTGGACCCGCCTTGGGTGCCCAAGTTGGCATCTTGGAGTTAACACTTTTGCATGATAAGATATTTTATAAGGCTAGGTTAAGTGGTCCCATTCTTGGGAACCAACTTTGAGGAGAAGATTACAAGATATGTTTGTAATCAACGTTGAGTTATGACTTCAATTTGGGATGCCCAAATTGATGGATTTGGTTTGACATTTTTTTTCACGGGAGAACTCTACTTGCAAAGAATAGGCGTAGGTTTTGTGAGATAAGCTTTGTGCTTTGTAATTATAAACTCTTTGGAGTTTACAAGGCTCATTATTGCCTAAAAATTGCAGCAAGTTGAAGAGAGCTTTATCAGATTTTATTGTAGGTTGTGAAGAAGAATTGTTGAAGGAAAAAGAAGCATCTCAAGCAAGGATTGATAAAGAATTATTGTAATCTTGTTCTAAGGTTAAATAATGCAAGCACTATTGATTTTGGTGGTGGAGTTTTTTCCCAAAAGGGTTTCTCCACAATATATGTTGTGTCACTTCTATCTTTTGGTCTTATTCTTCTACAATCTTCTGTCTATTTCTACAAATGGTAAAATGAATTTAAACAGATAATCATCCACAAAGAAATTGTAACAAAGAACACTTAATTAGATCTAAAGTATAATATTTATACAAAGTATTAAGCTACATAATCACTTCCATTTTCAACATTTGGTATTAGAGCTAACGGTTGGGGTAGAGTTTGGGATGCCTTTCACAAATCACTAGTTTGCATCATCTTCAAATTCCTCATGGTTTAATCGCTATAGGTGCCTAAAAGTGAAGATTTAGTTAGAAAAAATTAGTTCAGTGTCCAATTTGGCCAAAAATTGTAAACCAATATTGTGGGATCACCCAGACACATTTTATATATTTTGCATGCTTTTCCTTACAAGTCTTATTCATAAACGATATTTATACGATCACTTTCCTAGTTCATGATTCATTTAAGTGCTTGATCTAACATATTTTAATTGTTGGAAGTAATTTGATAAAATTCATCAAGTTCTTGTTCTTTGATATGCTAGCTTCTAGTTATCGTTTCCTTATGAAATTTAAAGGAACACTCATATGATCCTATTCATTTTTGAATCTCATCATATGATACTTAAAATGAACATATACATCTACTTAGAAAGATAATATCCATACTAATAATATAGTATTATGTCATTCTTTTTTCTTACTAATAGTCTAGAAAGTTAGCTAGAAATGTGTCGTACATTGCATACACACCCCATTTTTCCCAAAAATAATGATGAATCCCTTTATTAATTTTCAAGTTTATTGATCAAATTTTCTCCTAGCTTTAAGTGTTCTAGTTTTCCTTGGTTCTTGATCATCTTATTTGGTTGTGAGATCTAAATACTTGAGTTAGAATTTTTCAAATATGAGGTTTAGTTTGTGGTATCAAGATTTGATTTGGGTTCTCATTTCCACATTTTGTTTATGTTTTCTTTCCTAGCCAGTCTCTAAGTTACTATCATTAAAACAATTTATTTGAGTGTTTAAGGAGACTTTTTATACTATGTTACTATTGTTCATACATTAGAAAAGTCTCTAAGTGTTTGCCACAAGATTAACCCCTTAAAACTATCATGACACCATTAAATAGTCTTGGAAATAGCTTGAAATTTGTTTTGTAGTATCTACAACTTTTACAAACCCTCCTTGAAGCATTGAAACCCTTTATTATCTTTGAAAATAACATTTGGTGCCAAGAATTCAACTTTAAAGGATGACATGAAGGTAGTTTAGAATGAAGGTTTAAATAAGAATAATTGGATATATGGCCTACCTTGAATGCACCATTAGATTCCCTTTAGTAGATCACTAATAACCTTACATTTTCTCAATTCTTTTGGGGCTAAAATTGATAGTTTGGTATGTGTTGAAAACCCTCATCTAGCTACCATGTCAGAGCTATAGTTGTTCAGTAGGAGCCATAAGCCTTATAAAATCTATAAGAGCTAATCCCACTACCATGTCCTCTCCCTTAAATCTTTAGATTTTTTATTTCACAACCCATACTGATTATGTCCTTATCTACAAGTATATTATAACTTTATGAGGCACTTATAGTAGTTGTTAATGGAACTTGTACATATTCAACAAAATATGACGTATATACTTCGACAAGTTAATAATATTTTGTAATCCTTATTCTTCACTATGCAGTTCATGCATTTCTATTTTTAATTCCAAAATGTGTATTCGTAGATGATGATGGTGGATGGAGATAAAACACAAACTAAAACACATAATCAATCACACAATATTTAAGTGCTATGACACAATTTTCATTCATCTTGATAAAATGATTACAAATCCATATAACTTGAATGCTACAACATTCTCATGATCACTTGATCATACAAATACTTTGATGCTACATCTCAACACCTTGATACCTTGATCAACTACACACTCGATACATTGATATATAAAACCATTACATGATGCCTCAATATATAGAGGTCTTTGAGATTACAAGGGCCATTTTAGATCTTAGACCGACTAGACAAACATTCAATACATTTTTCTTTTTATTTTTATCTTGCCAACATTTATTTAATATTGTCAATTACAATACTCCAACAGTAGATAGATTGAGCTGAAGATTTAGAAGGCGAGCTGCGGTTGAGCAGGCGAGGTGTTGAAGGGAAGAAAGCCGTGTTTAATTGCAGCTTCCCACACTCTGTTGATGTCAGCAGTATTGATAGTTTGTCCACACTCGTGGTGATTCCACCCCTGCAATGCATGCACCATTCCTCCCACTCTCCATGCGCTCATTACTCTCCTTGGCAGCCAGTTCTGAATTGCCACCATATTAAAACTGAAATTATTACTTCCGTCTCCTAAAAGTTTAAGACTTAAAATAAAAGTTTAAGAAAGAGCATTTATCGCGCCCTTATAAATTGTTAAACAATCAAAATGGCATTCATTTTCTCACAGAGTAAATGTAAGTACAAATGCAAGCTCATTACCTCACAGGCATGTACGTTTTCCAGATTGGCAGGTACTCGCATTGCAGGCGTGCTGTGGTAAGTGCAGTCCTTACGAGTCCTGGGTATTGGAAATGGCAGAAACGGTATAAACATGGCTCCCTTGGGTGCCTTCATCTGGTCTTCCCCACTTGCCCATCTCCCCACAATCCATATCTGCATCATATTTTTCTATCTTATTTTGTTCAATCCAGTGAAGCAGTAAAACGAATATGCAAACACAGATTCATTTATACAGCAGCTTTTACCTTGCAGTTCTTGCCCTCCTGATAGCTGCTTACAGGGAGGATGTTGTGCTGGAATTCAGATGGGACAGTAAATTTCATTTGATCAAACTGCTCTCTTGATTCTGTAAGAAGCTGTCATTCGGGATAAGGTTAACATTAAATATATGGTGTAAAATAAATCTAAAGAAAATGAGTTGAGCCTATTTCTAGACCAGTACCTGAATACTAACTCCCCCTTGAGACAGCAGGCTGACAATAGCACGTCCAATCTTTGACGTACCCCCACACATGAACACTTCCCTTGTCTCCGAGGGGATCGAATTCAATACTATGGCGACTGCAAGAGTGCTGCCATCTACCATACGTACTTTTAAGTTCTCGTGCCTCTTCAAAAACAGGTCCCCACCTCCATTAAGGTCCTCACTCTGCCATATTAAGTTTTTCAAATTATTGAGTCACCTTATTAATAACTTCTATCGAGTTCCTCCTAACCGCTCTTGCATATATTTTACGTGTTATTAGTTTGCCAAGGTCGAATACTAATGTTTCTACTTATAAATGGCTGTTTAATCAATGAGTATCTAGAATTTAAAATTTGATCAACAATTCTATAGTCTAAATTATAATGACTGTCCAAACAATAAGCATCTAGAATTAAAAATCTGATCAACAATTCTATATTCTATATTTAATTTTTATTTTTAATAATTACTAAAATATCATTTAACCTTCTTTTTATTGATTTATGTTGAGAATAGTCAATGAAAAAATCAAAATCTTTTTTGTTTTTTAATTACATGTGCAATGCTTTAATTCATTGAATCAAATTTCAAATCTATTAATGACTGGAAAATCGCCATGACAAATTCACCGTCAACAATTCGCCAAGCATTAACATTTTTTATTGTATATTTTGAAAACTTTGATTTTGGGGTGAATTGCTAGCGGTGAATTTGTCATATTTCATTTAATAATTGGTAAGATTTTCAAAGCTTATTAAATAAATGTAGTACACTCAATGCATATTTTATATTTGTTTACCAATGTATATTAAATATCATATAGTAAAATATCACAGTAAAATTTATCTATCTACAATTAGCATTTCAATAAAATCTACCCACTGCATTAAATATTAAGGTAAATATTTTATGTAATAATATAATTTAGCAAGGAAAAAAATTACATAAACATCACATTATCAAAAAGATAAGAAGAAATCTAATATATATATATATGGAGTTATTATAATAATATATATTTGTATCATTGAATATTTTTTCTATTTTTGTAACATTTATCAACTATAATAATAACATCACACAACAACAAACAATTGCATTACACTTACACTCCTAACTGTTTCTATTAACTAAATGTTTAAAACAACCAAGCACACCCCACAATATACAAATGTGTCTCTTGTTTAATAATAAAGATACTATTTTCAACATAAATAATACATAAAATTTGTAAGTTATCTATGCAATAAATAAATATTTTCAAAAGAAATAAAATAGATTCAAATTGATATCTTGGGTATTTTTCAATTAGATGTATTTAAGATACTTGTACTACTAAATATAAATAGTATGTTGTGGTTCACACAAATTGTTTAATGTTGGTTGTCTACATGAAAAATATTCTCATATAAATAAATCACATTAATCATTAACATTTATTGATAAAATTTTCTTGTTTCACCTCTTTTTTATACAACAATCACTTCAATCTTTAAATAATATAGTTTATTTAATAAATATAGAGCTCTTTGTATTAATTGTTTTGCTCAACTAACTATTTACATCTAGAAAGTTAGTAAAAGATACCTGGTTGAGGAGGCCTAAACTGATAACTTTGACTTCTTTCTTTTCTGCTTCTAAAATGGACTCCTCAAGAAGCTTATTTATCTTTGCTCGTTCAGAAGGCATAAAATACTACATTCACATCCATAACTAGAATATTAAAAAACTAAATAAAATATGATATTCATAGATTTTTTAATGTATGAAAATGAATTAAAGAGCTTTTGGATTTGATTGTATAGGTTTTTTTATATCAATGTTTTATATTACATTCAATAATCCATTATTAGGATGAGGGAAAGTTATAAATTACAAAATGTGATCTAAAACTTTGATGCAAAAAAATTAAAACAATTAAATGTAGAAGCTCTCTAAATTCAAGAATAATATATACTAATAGAAAATGGAAGAAGTGCATGGACAACCTGAAATTTATACCGTGGAATAACCCATGTTTGCATATGCAAATCATTTAATTGATTTTTCTCAGCAATAAATGTTTGTCCAAAGAGCCATAGAAAGATCATAATGGCATTATTAATTGGCCATAAAATCCACATATACCATTTGGTAGAGTATGGCTTGGCAGCAAATGAAGCAAACCCAAATCTTAGATGGAAAAATGATAACAAGCTTGTTGCATGAGTCACGTACACAAAATCAACTTTTTCCTTTCGACCTATTCACATAACAATACCACCCATAAGAATTTAGCTTTCATTGAACATATTTGATATAATTATTTGTTTGAAATTGATATTAAAATACTATATATTCTACAATAAAAATTGAAGTGAATTATATCAAATTAAGACTATACTATTTTATATGTAATATAATGTTTATATAGAAATTATTCACCAAACAAATACAAATATAAGATAAAATAGTTAATATTTGTCTTACATTTTTTTTAAGAACTTTAAAATATTGTAAAACTCTCACCTAAAAAACTGTAACATAAATAAATGAAACAGATTAGAACTCCTAGAAGTAAAAAAAAGACATCGAAAATGAAGTTTGGTAGATAATAATAAACGCAATAATAACCACACGCATAAAACTAAAGTATGTAAGATAGAGAGAGAATTTAATAGTGATAAACTTTTATAAAATATTCTTTAGTATAGTGAGGGAATCATAACTTTAACAGTCTTAATGTTGCAGGGTGCTGTGATTAGGTTAAGAGGAATAGACGAGGTCACAAGATTTAGGAGAAAATAACAAACGCTCAACACCCTCCAATCCATATAATCCCATTTTTTTATGTTACATCATGCCTTAAGAGTAATATGCAAATATTGAACACAGTTGCTTCGTGATACAAGTCTTGAAATACTACCCCTGTGAATGAATTTAACACTATCCTCTCAATCAGATTATTTTTGTTACTGACCTTTCCATGCAGTCTCATAGAGAATCTCGGACGACTTATCGGCCGTTCCATAAAGGTAATCATAGAGAGGCACGAACAGACAGAAGTTGGTATGAACTTCCGAATGGTGAAGAGAATGAAACCTGTGGAATATTAGCTATGTCTGATCAAATTAATTTCACAGGGAATTTTTTCTTGAAATTGGAAGTTTGGGACGTATGTAAGAAAACTTACGAGGGTGTGTACATGAGGAATTTGAGAGGAGGGAAGATCTTAAATGCCCAGGTGGGAACAAATTCAAAGTTGCAGTGGCCCATATTGTTCATGAAATCAAACCACATTAAGTAGCCAAATAATAGACCAATAGAAGAGGTTTTGGTGACAAAAGTAGCCAGTGGAGCAATTAAGAACATTCCCACATACATCAAATGCTCTGCAAATGGATGCACTACAGCTGAACATAAACAAGATTCATTATGTCAGTACTCAGTACTCATTAACAGCTCAAAATTCACAAGATCCAAAGGAAAACATTCTTACATGTGATGGGTT